>CM019172.2:24146771-24478969 GCA_009739505.2 Apolygus lucorum
GAACCTATTTCTGTGAGGTCTATTCAGTATTTTGAATCCTTCTGAGGAATTTATGATTTTCGAAAGATAATCAAGAGAGACTTATTTTTCAACTTTTTTTATTTCATAGAATACTGAAAATCCAATTATACATTTTTTTACACTCGATAATAAACAGATTCTCGAATTTTGGAGTACAAGTAAAACTCGGACCTCCGGATGGTACTGCTTAGAGACTTCGGCTACAATTCAAGATACATGGAACATGTTTTAGCTGTTCCTTTAGCCATACCTTAGCGGTCGAAGCTTCTCGAATGTTCTTGGTGTAATACAAGTTTGCAAATGCAAGCTTCCTTACTTGCTCTTCCGTGGAGATAGAAGATGACTAATTACTTTGTAAAGCAGTCTCAATCACAACAGAGGTATTCTTATTACTAAGAAATCGAAAACATCTAAAGCGTCGAAGAATACATCACAGCTAAAGCCCGCGTTCATTACAAAATATCGCCTAGGTTTCACGATCCTTGATTACATTCGTAAAATCCAAGTCAACCAACAACATCAATATAATCCACTAAATCGATGTTGGTTTTTACCGCGAATGTTGTTTAAGTACAGATCAGAGGTACATCTCAGCTTTGTCCATATTTACAGCTGTTTTGGTAGAACATAATTTACGCTTGAATGAGGAATTTCACCGAATTCTGTTTGCATTTTTCCTGAATAGTTAATGGTGTGGGATAGATGAAAATCGGGCTGATTTCGGGAAATAAGTCTCCTGTTATTTTTGGGAGACAATCAAAATTTTTGATTTCAAAACTAACCGGGAAAACGGACGTGAAGCGGGAACGCTCGCTGATTGGGCTGTTTGGATCGCCGTCTCCTCCCAGTGTTGCCCGTTGGGACGACGAAATCGTGTTTTCTAAGAGAAAAGTTATCAACAAAAACAGGGGAAACCTAATTTTCCCCATCTAGCTTTTTCTATTTTTTTTCTTCAGTTTTTCGATTTCGAACTTTACTGTTTCGTGAAATTTGCATCTGGGGACTATGGATTTCTCGATCTCAGCGCTTCAAGCGGCCATAAATGAACTATTCCAGCATGACGTCATTTTCCCGGTTTTTTTTAAACATTCGTATTTTCTACACTGTTTTTGTTTATTCGTAAATTAGGAAGTTTCGGGCTGAAAGTTTGCCTTAGGCGGTTTTTCGAGGTGCTGAATCCGATTTTGGGGTCAAAAATAGGAAATTCCGACATGGTGAAATTCCTCATTGAGGGCTTTTCAACGAGTGGGGAACGATTTTCGTGGGATGAAAACTAACGGCGATACATTAACCTAGTAATGGGTCGGTTGTTAGTGAAAATCATTACAAATCCCGCGCTTCTTTCGTTCCACAGTTTTTTCACGTTTATGCTCAGTTAGGTGATGGATAAAGCATGTTCTCATAGGTTACACCTCGTTACACGATCCGTATCAACGACTAAGCAAAATTTCGTGACTCGATACCATTCCCGAAAAACGTAACTCTTTGCCTGTTAGGTCAAGGCTAAAGCATGTTCCATGCTAAAAACTGTGTAGTTTTGACATTTTCATGTCTTTGCTTTGGCACATAAACTGAAAAATCGTCATTAAAACTTGCTCACGCGACCAATAAATAAAAGAGACTCAAACTTTTTTTCATGAGATTTAAAACTCGTTGGGCGGCTGTTGTGATTTACGAGTAACTACAAGGAACAGAAGTTATAAACTATGGTCTACGTTATTTATGTGGTTCAATGTTCGGTGGGATGAAACAAAGATGAGTTTGTGGACTAATATCCGATGTACCAAATATGATGGAGTAGGGACCGAACTACTATATTACTACATCCGAATCCTGACAGTAGGAAATTCCAAAACGTCATAATTATTTAGGTTCATAACAATAGTTTTTACTCTCCAATTTACCAAAAGTCAGTACGAAAGAGGAGTTATCTGGATTGAGTTTGCTTACCTCCAATATTATGATATATTATGATAATTTCAGCAAGAACAGGACAAGGAGGGCCTCTCAATAAGAATGGGGTATTTCAGTGGGTCGGAAATTCAGGTTTTTGACCTCAAATTTGGATTCAGCACCCTTGAAAACCTATATACTACAACTTTAAGCCCAATGATACTATAACATGTGGTAGAAAAATTAATTAAAGAGATCACACGTTTGAAAAAGGCGGGCCGCTATAAATTCACACACACTAGGCAAGGACTACACCACGCGCGTGTATGAGTAGTATTTTGTAGTATCCAAGAGGTCCTTCAAGGGTTTCTGTGCATGGATACTTTTTTCAAAGACAGTTGGCTAGCTACGTCACAATTGGCTAGCTACGTCACACCATTCAAATCTTCAACTTTCCTTAGCTTCTCTGATTTTTTAAAAACATTTTCTCAACGAACAGACCCGATTACCGTTATTCCTGAGCCATACTCTTTTGAAAAAAAAAAAAAAAAAAAAATGACTGAAATACCCCATTCCGGGTTAATTAAATGTTCCATGCTGCAGTATACCAATGTTATTATTGGTTTCCAACAAATGCCTTTCTTATACCCTGGCTTCAGGTAAATTCCATAAAAAAGGGATGGTTATGATGGAATATAGAACGCCCAGGTGGATTGCCATTATCCTCACAGTTAGGTACTTGGAAGCAAAACTCTGTCCCTTATATAGGATACTTTGAGATGAAACACTGATATCGGATGACAAATCACTCGTGTCTCAGCGTTGAGCGTGCGGTCCGGCTAGCCGAGGGGTTCCCCCACCCCGTGGAGTGTACCCATGCGCCTACTCCCATCCAAAAGCACAGGGCATTTTCTCTCCTGCTTGATTAAGGTACTGGCTTGTCATTCACCGGGAAAAAGTCGACCCGTTTTTTTTTCAGATACCTTTTATAGCATCGGGAAATACTATTTTTCACATTACATATTAATGAAGAACGTCAGTGAGGGTCTTATTTCGCTCTTATCACTCGGTCCCTGCGTTGTTGGTTCTGCGACACCGAACCTTCCCAATTGGTCCTAAAGTCTCAAGTTTTGAGAATGTAGGTTGTACCTATCCACTGTACTCTAAGAATGTACTGTGTACTTGTGTACTACCTACTGTCAGTATAATATAGGTACTTAACTCATAATAGAATAAATAAATGCAGTGGGTCATTTTTAAAACCGTTTATTAAATGCTTTAAATTGAAATACAATATTGAAATTGGGAGAACCGTTCGAGACGGAGATCAGTGCACATCGCTCGTGTCGATTCGTGTTCCAACATTGTTCTTTTACGAGTTATACTGGACCAAATCACGTAATTTCTGCGCACAGCTGCAACAGTACTTCCGCTACCCTAAGTGAACGATTCCTTTTTATTATTGAAGAGGTAACTACAGCTATAATTGGACGTGATTTTCGCGAATTTTTCTGTTCCCGAGGCGAGAGGTGACAGATCCCAATCGTTCGAGTCCCATTATCGGCCGTGGTGGGGTCCACTTCAAGGTCAGTCGTCCCCTCCAAATAGGTGAGTAACGCCTAATTTTTCTATCACCTATCTGTCATCTTCACCGGCGTTGACTTGTCAGTTGGGCTCGACAGCTTGTCGAGTTCGTTACACTGGAGGCGAGTATTGACAATTTGCCAGAACACTCGACGTCACTGACGTTCGAGGTGCAAGACTGAAATATATACCTACATGAGTCAGAGGTCTTTGCCTGAATTCTTTACTCCCTGTTTAGATACACCTAAAAGACGACGTAATAGCCCACCCAGCGAGGATAAGAAACGTCCCAAAAAGAAAATTCTAGGTGCCATGGACACGGAGGAAAAAGTGGGTCAACTGACGGTTAGTCAATTAATGGAGTCAATTTCAAACTTGATTGATGGAAAAGGACTCGCCACAAAACAAGATCTGGCTTCCACCAATTTAGAGATAGCAGCACTAAAAAAGGAAAATAGTGATCTCCGGAAAAAAATTGATAATCTCAATGTACGTCTCAATGTTTATGACAGAAACATGAGAAAAAATAATTTAGTTTTCGGTGGGTTTGAACATA
This sequence comes from Apolygus lucorum, assembly GCA_009739505.2. NCBI lineage: Eukaryota > Metazoa > Arthropoda > Insecta > Hemiptera > Miridae > Apolygus > Apolygus lucorum. The sequence continues at coordinate 24,150,826 of CM019172.2, forward strand.
AGGATCCTGACTTTGTAGCTGTGATCGAGGACTTCCTTAAGCAGGTTCTGAAAATTGAACGAAATATCGTTATAGGCCGTGCGTTCCCACTAGGTAAACAAGGCCTAAATAGATGCCCAATACTTGTGGAATTCGTTAGGGGTGAGGACGTCAACTTGATCATGAGTAGAGTTGGTTGTCTGAGGGGCACAGGTTTCTTTGTGCATCGGGACTACTCCCAGGAAGAAAGGATCGTGAGGAGCAAACTTTCCAATGTTAGAAATGAAATTCTGAAGCTTAAGAAGGATGTATCTATAACATTTAAACGGGACACTCTGGTTGTGGATAATATTGAGTTCAAGTGGGACTTGGATAAAGGTTTTCAGTCGTCTCAGGGTGAGGATGGAGCCGAGTTACTGAAGGCGAAATTAAATTTGGACCTGAAAGATGCTGTGATGCGATTAGGAGCGAACCCTAGCGAGAACGCTAGTCAGGGGCGACAGCACACTGATTGACGGGACGAAGAAGGATCGAGGACTGAAAAGTTACCAGTAGAATGCGATGTGAAGTGTGTGGTGTATAATGTATATGGTCTAAAAAATAAGCTTGATGATGTATATTTTTTTGAATTTTTGTTGTCTTTTGATTTATTTATATTGCTGGAAACTCATATTGAGCATGAGGATATTGAATTATTCAAGTGTAGATTTCCAGGCTTTAATTTATTCTGGGTACCAGCTGTAAGAGTCTCCAGGTTTGGTAGGGCCGCAGGAGGGCATTTATATGGCATATGCACTAATTCGGTTGGTCATTTTTGTAACTATGGCCGGCTTGAGGGAATTGAGATCATTCAATATGGGGGAGAGCCTAGTCTGACCATAGTCCCTGTGTATTTCAGGGACGCGACCTGGAGCGAGGACTTTGCTAAGATAGAACACTTGTTAACCTTGAATAATGACCATAATTTTCTGCTGGTGGGTGACATGAATGCCAGGGTGGGTGCGGCACAGAGGTTTGCCTCGGATATGGAAGAATACCTAGATCCCTTCACCGTCTACAGGAACTCTAAAGATGACGTCATCAACGTAAGAGGCAAGAAATTATTGGATCTTTGCGACAGCGCGGGACTTTTGATCATGAACGGGAGAGCACCAGGCGACAGTTTGGGAGAGTTCACATGCCTCAGTCCTCGGGGTAGCTCGGTGATAGATCTATTCTGCATTCAGCTTTCTGCTCTGAGTCTTGTCAGAAGTTACAGGATTGCCCCAGAGACATATTCTGACCATCTTCCACAGGTTTTTTCACTTGCTGGCCCTAAGCCTGAGGCATCGGTTGGTACTTGGTTTCCTCCGGCTCTGAAATGGACTCCGAATGACGAAATTGGTTATAAAGACAAGGTTCGAAGTTGTCTCGATCTGGTTATGGATGGCCAATTCACAAGCCAAGCGGCAGTTAAGGCAATAATATTGAAGTGCGCTAGCCAAAAAATTCCCCCTGCTGGCGCGGACTCCAAGGTCAAGCACAAGCCCTGGTTTTCATTTGAGTGCCATAAGCTTCGCAAACAGGTATTCAGGCTGCTGAGACTCTATCGAAAGACGAATTCAGCCCTAGTCCTGACTAAGTATAAAGAAAGCAACCGTATCTATAAGAGCTTATGTATGGATGAAAAGCGATCATTTCGAAGGAGCCAGGCACAGAAATTTGCTGAGGTTAGAGAAGGAAGAGAATTCTGGAAACTAGTCAATGAGTTCAAGCTGCGCCACCCAACATCCTCTGGTAGAATAGACATGGCTACATGGAAGAGCTATTTTTCCGAGCTATACAATCCGCCTGTGAGTGTGTCTCTGATCTCCTACGCCCCTCCTTACATAGAGGATGAAGTCTTGGATGCCAATTTTTCATTGGCTGAAATTAGAAGTTATTTGGCCACAGTGAAAAAGAATAAAGCTCCTGGGGAGGACAGAATCACCTTTGAATTTTACGTAAAAGCGCCGGACGAACTTTTGGAGCTGATTGTAGAAAATTTCAATCGAATGTTCAAGGGGGGAACCTTACCAGATAGCTTCCATGAGGCGGTCGTGTTTCCAATCCACAAAAAAGGAGACGGGTCAGACCCATCGAACTACCGTGGAATTTCATGCTTGGATACCGATTTAAAGATCTATTCAGGAGTGATGGCAAATAGATTGTCGAAATGGGTAGAGGCCAGGAACATTTTGTGTGAGGGACAGGCTGGATTTCGTCGGGGATACTCTACCTTTGACAACTTATTCACACTCACCAACATCGTGAAAATTCGGCTGTCCCAGAAAAAGAAAACGTACTGTTTTTTTGTAGACTTCAGGGCGGCTTTTGACAATGTTGTAAGGCATGCATTGGTCTACAAGCTCCATAATTTGGGTGTATCCACAAGGTGGGTGAATGCGTTGAGCCAGCTGTACAGCAACACTCAGGCTAGGGTCTGGTCGGGTGGCCATGTGTCTGACTACATTGGTACGCGATCAGGTGTTAAGCAGGGCTGTCCTCTAAGTCCCACTTTGTTTGCCCTGTATGTGAATGATCTGGGTGCAGCTGTGGGAGGTGGTATCCAAATAGCAGAAGTACTGATCAACTCCTTATTATTTGCTGATGATATAGTTCTTATGGCAGACACACCAATTGCTCTGCAGAGAATGATTGACCGTCTGAAAGACTATGTTGATTTATGGAGCTTGGAAATAAATCTGGCAAAGTCGCAAATTGTTGTATTCCGGGCAAACGGGGGTCGATTAGCGAGGAGAGAGCAATGGTGGCTAAATGGTCAAAAGATCGATGTGATGAACTCCTATAGATACCTGGGGGTCACCCTTACATATAACCTCGACCTAAGGAAACATTTCAGCGAAAAAACCAAGATGGCACGTGCAGGAATAAATTCAATCTGGACCAGGCTATTCTCCACTGCCGATATACCAACGGAAGTAAAGCTCCGAGTGTTTGAAGCCGTGAGGATGTCCACTTTATGCTATGGAGCGCAATTTTGGGGGTACTGCGAGTACGAGGAAGTGGAGAAGGTCAAGCGATTCTTTCTGAAGAAACTCTTTAAACTTCCAATGAACTCTCCTAACTACATTGTTTACAATGAAACGAAGCAGGAAACAGTATTCCTAACAACGCTAAAGCTGAACGCCAACTATTTGCAGAGAGTTTTTGAGTTGCCGGCTGGTCGATTTAACAGAACCACTGCTTTGGAAATGGTTCAACGGAAGATTGGTTGGGCTGACGCTTGGCAAGGAATGATTAGACGATCTATTGGTTCGCCAACCGTTGAACTGTTTGGCTCTGCACGCTTTGGTGAGTATGCGAAGGCTGTATTAGAAAGCCAGATGCTTAGCTTTCGTGAGTTGCTGAACCAGAGGACTCTCAACGCCCAGTTCCACTTGTTGTACCGCCACCTTGATTTGAACGTGGACTACATTAGAACCCTGTCACAATATGAGGCAATGGTGGTCATGAAGTGCCGAGGGGAGCTCCTCAATATCAACTGGCAGCCTTGGATCGGTAATAGAGCTTACCTCTGCTCTCTCTGCAATCTTGGAGCCGACGAAAGTACTGAGCACTTTCTGGCTGCTTGCCCAATCCTTGGATACGCACGACTGAGGTGTTTCGGCCGAGTCGAGTTGACCAGATCTGAGTTGGTGGATATTCTGAACGGTCCCGACTGGAAGGCTCTTTGTCTCTTTTTTCGCGAGGCCTGGCGCTACAGGTCATTTCTGGTCTCAGAATTCAATTATAATAACATTTGATATTTATTATATAAATAATCTGTATAGAAATTATTATTATGCAACTCTCTCCCCTGTATTTGTTTTTGTTGCTTGTTGTACCTTGTTGCTTTGTTAAGTTATATTACCATAACCATGCTCTGTGCGTGTGTTCAGTTATAGTTTCAGTTAGTCTCTTTACATCTAGCGCCCTCGATCCTTCTTGTATCTGACCTTAGTTTTATTTTTTCCTGAAATTTCCTTTCCAAAACGGATCTCCCGCTGATGGTCCAATGGACCAAAGCGTATCATGTTGTGAACCTGCTTGTTGTTTTGCATTTCAGTTAATAAACGCATGTTTCAAGCAATCAATCAATCAATCAATCAATATTGAAATTGATCCTAGATTTATGAAAAAATGTATGCAATATTTTTATGTATGACGAGGTGGGGATGAAAGGGTACCCCGGCCAAAGCATCATCAAAATCAGTGTAATATCTAAACTGCTATTTTCTTAAAAATTGGTGAATTTCTTTTTGAGTATTGAGTAATAAATTTTCAAATAGTCAAAACGATCAGGAAACAACATAGATATTGTATAGATACTCTCAATATTACGTATTGAAAAATTCCGAAGGTATCTAAACATTTTGCTTCCAAGTCTACCAAGGTAGCGGAAGCTTTGTTTTCGCTTTTCAAGGTTGAAAAATAAAAGTTCTCCAAAATCGAAATTTCCTCTCTTGTTTTACATTTTAGACCTTCCTCCGATTTCGATGAAATTTTCAGAGAATATGCGAATTAAGTTGTAGACGGTCCCCTATGAAAATCATCGTCCCCAGACTGATGGTAGCTACTGCGTATGTGTAAACGTCAATTCCCTGTAACATCCATGACTTCTATGTTTTCCATCCGATTTCGACGGTCTCAGGATTGTTCCGATTGGCTTGCAGATTGTGCCCTATGAGGGTAGTGGAAGGTACTTAGAGATTGATGTTTTGAGATTAACTACTGTGCATCGGATTACCTATATAATCGGGTTATGAATACGAGGAAGCTATGTGCCACACCCACTTGGGAGACGTTTTAACTTATAACGACGAGAATTAAGTTGATAAGACAGGATGATTTTATAACTGACAAGATGAATGAAGTCGGTCAAAAATGAACAATATACTTACAAAACCTTATCTAGAATATAGTAGATAGAACAAACCTATATTTTATGGTAAGGAATAAACATCTTACGCAATAATCGTCATCGTATTTGGTGCAAACGGTCTTCACTATATAGTATTGAATTTCAATTAAATACTTTGTACGTCGAATCACAAACAATGAATGTGAACATTGCAATGTAAACACGGCACGCGACAGGTTCAGAACCCCCCACGGAGTGGGGGTAGGCCCAACGAGGCCCGACCGCCGGGGCCCTATCCCCGCCCGCCTAGATAGCATTCCAGGTGTTTTAGTTCGATGGTTCATGCATGACCTGAAGAAGCTACAGATTAAATCGTGAATACATTGAAAAATCTTGACTAAACTTACAAACCAATATCACACGACTGTGATTTAACTAGGTTCTGTTCTTGGCTAACCTCGGCATGTTAACTTGCAGCTAACGAGTTTCCTAGTTCATTCGAGTCGATCGTCCGAAAGATCCTCCGCCTCCTCTTCCACGTCATGGCCCACGTCTACCACTGTCACTTCCGGGAGGTCGTCCTCCTCAACCTGCACGCTCACCTCAACTGCCTCTTCGCCCACATCATCCTCTTCAACGCCAGGTTCCAGCTCATTGACTCGCACGAGACTGAAATCTTGTCGGACCTCGTGTCGGCCCTCAAGCTTCTCGAGCCACCGGAGCCGCCGGCGCCGGAAGGCGCCGCGGCTCCCGAGGCCCCGGCGCCCGCTCAATAGGCTGTGAACAATCTATCAATTTATATAAGTTTTTACCTTTTTTGGTGGTGATTTCTACGCTGGTTATTCCTGAAAATAACTGGTTTCAGCTGAGTGTCCTAATAATGCGTTACAACTAAAATTTGTCAAGTTCCAAAGTCTCCCTTCAGCAGATCCAAGCGGGCTGAATATTGACTTTGTATGGGTTCTTCAAATCCGATGAAGTCATTCCTAGGTCAAGTTAAAACTTGTGTGGATTCAAAAAATAGTTGACTGCCTTCGTGGATTTTTAGTGGTCCAATGGCTATAACTTGGAGCCAAAGTTACCCTTCTAAAGTCTGAAAATTTGCACGTTTGGGTGAAGAAAATTATGAATTTGGAAACCCATGTTGTTACTTTTTACTTATTCAATGGCTCTTTTTTAGCTTCGAGAAATTAATTTATATGCAGCACCTTCACCCATTTCACCTCTGCTCATGTTCAGTAGAGTGGTCTATTTTGCAAAATTTTGACTAATCCGAGCTTTGTTACCGGTAATTCTCACTATGCACTTCTAGAATATTGTTTCTTTCCTAGCTGGATTGAGCTCATTAATTGGATAGTTTTAGTAAGTCAGTAACGTGTGCAATTGAGGGGGCATTAGCTATTAGTGCTCGCATTTGAAGGGGCTAACCAACAAGATCCTGGTCTGTAAGGGGGCAAGCTGAGGCCCCTTGAATGTTTACCTCCAAGGACCAACACGGGTGGTAGTGGTGGCTATTTGCTGTGTTTGGCAACAGACCTGGCACTGCTATACATCACATGAAGTTGATTGGGACCCTTTACTGGCTTGCTAAATCTCTTCATTACCATACCTTAATTTGAAGTACAAGAAATAGCTGAGGAATACATTCTTGTCAGATATAACTTTTAAGAAAATGAGAACGGTGATGGCTGATTCAGTGTTGGAACCATTTTGAACATGAGAATGAGCAGATAAGTACTGTACTTAAATAGGCAAAATCCACTTATTTGTGCAAGATAGTTCAAACCTTTGGACAGGAGTTGATTTCTAATGTACCTCCCATCGACATTCCTAAGCCAATTTGAACCTGTCGAATTTACATTATATAACGCAACTACCTACCTTAAAACACTCAGCTAGAACCAATTCTTCTTTTTTCAACTTATTCTATCAAATTGTTTCCCCCCTTTGCACCGGCTGCTTCTTGATCTCCATCTTCTTCTTAATGTTTTATTTTATGTATAAAGCTTAAAAAGAAATATTGAAAAAAAGTTCAAAAAAATCATTTGAAAAAAACGAAAAAAAAAGAAAAATTATTGTAGCTTTAGTGCTCTTTCTAAGTCATACCTTTTTGGACATCTGATCCATATCAAACGCATGCCCCTTGCAAAAATTGGCATGTTCATAATTGTACTTAAAAAGAAAAAAGTATATATTAAAAAAAAGAAAAGTGGGCTTCGTCGTCAAGCTGTTGTTAATTATTTGTTAGTATGTATACATAATGTACATAGTGTATAGAGACTGAAATGCTTATGTATAAAAAAAGTTGATTAAATTCAGAGGCGACCTTGATGAAGCAAGGTGTAGATTGTCCTCCCCGATACTTCCGAGTTTGACGTGACAATCTGTTGGGGGCCGGCTGTTGATCGTTCAGAAGGAATCCTGGTAGTAGTGAACTTGTGGTATCAGGACCTGTAGTTAGGTGAGTGGAATTTATAGGGTTTGTCAGTTTCCTCGACTCCTAAGTCCAGGAGGAGTGACTCCAAGCTGTGTCACCTAATGTCACATTTATATTTAGTTTTCCTGAAGTATGAGGAGCTTGTGCTGTATCCTTCAATGCATCCAAGTTCTCCGATATTTCATCATTTAATAAATAGTGATAGCTCAAACTGCAGAATCCTTCCTTGGATTTGAACCTCAAACCTTTAGATGCAGCTGAAATCGAGTGAAGATCGATTGCTTGGAGGAGAGTTCCGGTTTTGCAGGAACGTGGAGGAGGAGTTCTGATAATACTTCGAAACTTTGGGCATCTTCGAGCTTTGTGCCCATTTATTGACCAAACTTCGAAGTCGAAAACAGTTGGGTCTGTGTGGAGGTGAGCCTGTATTGAACACAATCGTGAGGTGGGAAATCCATGGTTGTTCCCCATGTGTACCGCCTTTTGTTGAATAGTTTCAACGTTGAAGTTCCCGTAGGTTAGAGACCTACGCCCATTGTTGCCACAGTTCTTCGTTTTGGTTACTTTAATAATAGATATTTCAGACATGCGAGTTATCCCAGCGAGAGGGCTGCCCTCTTGAAGCCGCTGGGATGGCTCCCTCCCTGCTTCAAGGAAAAGGTCTTCCGAGAAGATGTGGGTGGAATGTACAGGATTTATCAGTTTCTTCGACTCTCAAGTCCAGAGGGAGTTACTCCAAGCAGTGTCACCTTGATGTCTTAAATGACGTTTTTCTGAAGTATGAGGAGCTTGTACTGTTCCCTTCAATGCATCCAAGTTCACCGATATTTCATTATTTAATAAATAGTGATAGCTCAAACTGCAAAATTCCTCGGATTTGAACCCCAAACCTTTAGATACAGCTGAAATCGAGTGAAGTGCCTGATAGATCGATTCTGCTTAGAGGAGAGTTCCGATTTTGCAGGAACGTGGAGAGTTCTGATAGTACTTCGAAACTTTGGGCATCTTTGAACGTTGTGCCCATTTATTGACTAAACTTCGAAGTCGAAAACAGTTGGGTCTGTGAGGTGAGCCTGTATTGAACATAATCGTGAGGTGGGAAATCCATGTTTGTTCCCCATGTGTACTGCCTTTTGTTGAATAGTTTCAACGTTGAAGTTCCTTTAGGTTAGAGACCTACGCCCATTCAGACATGCGAGTTATTAGCCCACAGTGCCCTATCCCAGCGAGTGGGCTGCCCTCTTGAAGCCTCTGGGACGGCTCCCTCCCTGCTTCAAGGAAAAGGTCTTGTTTTCCTCTACTTCCTAAGATAGTGCTTTAGCGAAGGGCACCCTCAGGTTACAGAGAGGTTCCCCTTTTAGTCGCCTCCTGCTACACGCAGAGGATACGGTAGGCCTATTGTTTCCCCAGCCTACAGGGGGATGCCGCAGTTCTTACCTGCTCTAATCCCTCGCGTGGAACAGTCCAAAGTAATTCAAATTAGAATGGAAACAGATCGGTAGTGGAGTTGATGGGCGATGCTCTTATTTCTTAGAGCATTTTCCTCAGAAGCCATTTGTCCTACCACAATTACTTGCTTAGTAAGACACTATATATCCATCTTCCATGGTTTCTTCTTGCAGCGTCCCAAGTATCTTGATTACTAATCCTGACTATAACTGAAGTAGGTGCCTGCAGAAGTAGGAAACGACAAACCTCCCCTCTCCCTGCCCTTTCGGGTTCCCCGAGATTGGCGTACCTTTTCTTTAGGTATTTCTTCCATGGAGCGCCATGTATTCTTGGATTTCACAGAGTGAGGGTGCCAGTTGATTACTTGCGTCTTCTCACCTTGTCTGAATATCGTTGTTTTGGTGTACTTTCCTTGTTGATATATCTGCGACTATTAGATAGCGCCGAGGAATATTTTCACAAACCAACCAGCTCTGAAATATTTCTCTTGGCCCAATTTCCACCTCTTGAAAGTGGGATTGATAAATGGATACTCCAATTTCCTGAGTACATGCTCCATACCGTTTTCACCGTATTTTCAGAGATTTCATCTACTTACAATTAGCCCCAAATCAACTAGAGAAGTGATCGATCTAGAATACAGGGCTCCTTCCTTCACAATTATCTCCAATCCAAGGGATCCTTCCATCACAATTAGCCCCTTATCAACTAGGGCAGTGATAGATCAAGAATTAGGAGATCCTTTCAACTTGAAAGCTGTACGTGTGGTGCTTGTAATGCTTGTCTGCCGAAATTTTCTATCCAAGTCAGTATATAATTTGATTGTTTTCCACTTCGATTTGGGTTTGAGTTCTTCGACAGTGAACTTGCAAAACCATGTACTTAAGTCGTTTTCCAGAAATTTTACAGGATAACGAGAAAAACTGTTAGACTTGCTTCGATCGTGGAAGGTTCTAGACTTACAGGTTATTACTTTGGTGCATAGAGAAGAGATAGTCGAGTTTTTGCCAGTTTGGCTCCGTTTGATGGATTAAGGGGGTCTCATTCTATCCAAATAGCTAATAACCTTATTTTCGAAAAAAAAATTGGACTTACATGGTTTTGCAAGTTCACTGTGGTCTTGTTGATGTGTTATGAGCCTCATGGGGTTTATTGGCACGTTTAGAGATTACACAGCAAGCTTCTTGGTCACAGATCCACGCTTATGACAGAACTACCCAGAGTCATTTGACGAACGAACTGACAACGGATTCAATTTCATTTGTATCCTGTTAACCCTCTTTGTCGGTGACTACAAGGCAGAAATTATTTCTGCAGCTACTAAACGATACCACGTTCCCCGTCAGACCACTTATCAGGACTTCTCCTACAAGAACGGCTTGGCACCCAATGGATTGCTTTTAGTAATTCAATTTAAAAAACTCGCTTCTTGGCCTTCCTGGTTTAGGACAACCTGAACAAAAACAAACATTGATGCAAAGTCTCGCGTTGTTTTTTTGAGATGAAAGTGAATCTACATTTTAAAAAATTTAACATTTTATTTTAATAATACTGAGTTATAAATATCCTCATATTTAAAAAAAATGCACAGCACATGTCGTGCACTTGTGATGTGAAATTGTGATTTGTTAGAACACGTTGATTGCTTGAAGGTTTTTCGTTCGTTTAATATTATTGTAGCTATCGAATTAGGCTTGAATGGAGGAAGTTTGACTTTTCGTTTTATTTGTAAGGTTTTAAACCCCCTTTTTTTACCCTTCCTAGTTATGTTTATTTCAATCGTTTTTTTTTCGAACGAATTAAAGGGATATTTCCGCAGTTGTGCTACCTACGTGTTACTTCGGAGTTTTTTTCTTCTATTTTTTAGTTACTTTTTATTTTCAAATTCGATAATCCGAACCAGAAAGTTCTTCATTGTAGATTCGGTTGCCTAGTTACCTCATTTTAAAAACGTTCAGCTGTTTTGCTTACAATTCGGCATCCGTAGGATTAAAGGTGGGTTCACATAGGTGCGTTGTCCGTAATGCGTAATGCGCAAAAAGAGAAGTGGGCGTGTTCCATAATGCAGAAAAGAGTGTTCACATGGCCGAATGATTACGCGATTGCGCAGAAGCGCGCTGTACATTCTGCGCAGAATTGTTTCCAAACCAAAACAGTGATTCTGGTTGTTTTGTCAATAAACGAGACCAAGTAAGTAAACTTTCTGTGAACAAATGACGAAAGTTTGTTACGAAGTTTGTCAAAGTTCATCCGTAATGCGCAAAATATCAAATTTTTCAAAATAGTACACTCAGCTCCAAAAGTCGACATCCGCAAAGATCAGTCCCGCTCCCTCAATAGGGTGTGCGCCTAGGTAGGAAAAACTGTTTATTGTTATTTTTAATCTAAGGTAGACCTCATTCTGAGAATTTTGGTAGCAACCGCGACCTACTAGCGTGTATAAACCTTTTCCTATGAATTTTTAAAGTTTCGACCGTTTATGACGTCAGTGGGCTGGGGGGTCCCACCCAGGCTAGAGGGGCGCGTGACGTCATAAACGGTCGAAACTTTGAAAAATCATAGAGACAGATCTACTCACGCTAGAAGGTCGCGGTTGGTACCAAAATTCTCAGAATGTAGTCTACTTTCGATTAAAAATCTAAAAAAAAATCAAGGCGCACCCCCCATTGGCTCCAGCCAATAGCATCCAATTACGCACTACTGACATTACGCAGCTATGTGAACCAAGCTTAACAACTCGAACGTGATGTTCCATTGGTTTCTAGTTCTTGCAACGGCCACTGAGCGCTAAACTCCATATTTATGTCTCTTGGTATGTGGTAAGTGGAGACTTGGTTGTCCCTGTGCTAGGGATATCAGATTCTCCAAAATAAATTTATCTTTTAGAAATAAATCCAAAACAATCGCATCGATGTTTTTAAGAATTGATACTTCTTAAAGCCAAAGTATTCCTAATATGCTAAACTATAGAAAAGTTCACTTAAATTCTACTAAGTTTCAAATAACCAACTTGATGTTTTTTTTTCTTGATAATTTATGTCACGAAAAAGCTGTATTACCTACTGCTTAAATGACAACCTATTAATTTTTCTTCATGAACCTTCCACTAATTATATAAAAGGGGATAATTGAATAACTTCATAAATTATAAGTTCCACCATGATAGGTGAAAGTGGTGGTGTGTCTCATTATTTGTTCATTAGGTTGTGAGCAGTGATCTTCATAAATTTGCTTTCCCCATTATAGTTGTGATGGTTATTGGTTGTAGTTATTGTTATTGATGATAATTTAAGGAGCATCTAGGGAAAGATATTGGTGGAACGGCCCAAGCGCTATCCATCGACGATAAGATGAACCTTCTCTTCTTTTTTGGCGAGATGGATGTACCTCCGTTATCAACTGGTGGTAATAGGTTTGTCTACAACGACGGCAGTAATAGGTGTTAATGTCAATAGATCCCTGCCTAATCTATAGGAAACCAGAAATTTTCCCTCAATGAAGAAGGCAATCAAATCTGTTTGAGGCATCAATAAGAAAGGCATTCAGTCTGAAGTGAAAATCTATGTACTCGTAGGTAAACAACATTATTAATTTTTAAAGCAATCTATCATTTATGAAAGCATTAGAAAAGAACAAACGATACCTACATCACATATGCCAACTGATAAGAGAGATAACCTACCTAGGTTTTTGAGATCCGGAAGGTTCATCCTATCTTCACTAGGCAGCGCTCACGCCATTCCACCACTTTCTTCCCCTAGATGCTCCTGATAATTTATTTCTCTCAGACAACTAATGAAAATGGATCGATTCTCCGATTCTTCAGGGAGAAAAAAATATTCTAAAAATATCGATAGTTTTTTCATAAGAATCGATACTTTTTTGCCATCCCTACCCTGTGCTTGTTCAACTAGTACTCTAGCTGTCTTTTTCTTAATAAATTCATGAATTCATCACCCATCTGACTTGGTATGAAATACGTTGTTTTGGAATCTAAATCGTAATATTTTTTTCATTCTAAGAACCTATGCATCAACTTCAATGAATCGTTTCCTAAAAGGGAATTGCTGTCAAAGTTTGTAAGTTCTTCCTACCTTACAGTCCAATTATAAAAAATAAGGCCCATAAACGTGTTTTTGGTGAAAAACGCTTCCTTGAACTTGTTACCAAAATGGTAAAGTTTTTGAAATCACCGTAAAATTTGCTATAGGAATGCCAACCTGATGAAAAAATTATTGCAGTACAAAAATGGCTAAAAACCTGTCGAAATATTTCTTAGAAAATTTGCTCATTCATGCTGCACGGATCGGACTTTTCAAGTGTAAAATTGCATTCATGGCATATCGAGGATGAAGTGGCAACATGACCTATTTGAGATAGGGCTGGACAACACGACCTATTTGAGGTGCAAAACTACATGACCTAACTAGCATTTTTGGCATTTCAAGTTTTTGATGTCGTTGGATTCACAATCTTTAGCGCTACTGTTGGTAATGAGAAGTTTCTAGGTTGACCAACGTTAGCGCTGAAATCGCCAAGAGCCTATCAGATAACATGACCTATCTGACTCGTTTCATCGTGGTTCGAGTGAGTTGAGGTTGGCTGTTGACGCATTCGTTCTGGTTATTGTTGATTAAACAATGAAATTTTCTCTTTTTCATTCAAATGTTTGCTTACTACGAAGTATGAAACCTGTATTGCAGTGTCTTATAATTTTTTCATGTCAGGAATGCTGAATGCAGGTGTAACACAGTCTGAAAAAGTTCAATGTAGATAAACTATGTTGTCCATTGCTGTAGCGACATGTTTCTTCAGATAGGCTATGTTGGCTATAAACAGTTTTTTGCGTCTCCTGAAAAATTGCAAAAAAACACTTCATGTTGTTTTGCACCATCTCAGATAGGATCCTAGATTCCACTTGGCATGAGAGATAAGGAGTTCAGCGCTTGGTGGCCCTTGTGGGAACTAGAAACCGAAAGAACATTACGGTCGAGTCGAAGATTACACCCTTTAGTTTGAACACAGTCCTAGTTCAAATTGTTCAATGAATAGTGAATAAAAAATACCTAAGTAAGTTTTATTACCTTAGTATTGTGTTGAAATAAGTGAATGATTGAAGATCTGTTCTTACCTACTAGTGTCTAATACATTTAATTCATTTTGTTCATTTTCGGTGTAAAGCTTTGATTGTAATTATTTCGTAAAAACTATGAATATTAGTTCGTACAAATAATTCAAAGGGAAATATATGTAACTTTTTTGTTAATTGTTAGACGACAACTAGGTACCTACAGTAACAAATTCGTGACAATACATAGGTGGTCCTGATAGGCGTGAAATGCGTGGCTCTTTAGCAATTGTTCGTCGATTTAGTAGATTACACCTACTTGGTTGATTTTAGTAGCTAACGAGGTGCGATTTTCCTGCAGAATGATAGAAGCAGCAACATGATCACTTGTTTTATGGTTAAGAAATGACAAGATGAAAATAGTCGTTTGGTGGGCCGAATCCTCTTGCGATTGGTCGTAAATTTGTCGGCGCGTATGTTCGTGGGGATGTCATTGGTTGGTTGTTGGTGGCTCAATTTTTGGAATAGTTGGAAACCTGTACCTAACCATCCAGCACCAGTGGATTCCTGTTATTCCCCATTCTGGAGATGGTTATCATAATAAGGAAACGGGAGGTCCTATTCTTAATAGACATATTCTGTGTAATAAGCGTGGCTTTTGATAGCAGAGCCAGCTGGGGAGCTGATGTCTGCTTAAGTTGAACTTCGAGCCTATCGAGGTTCCTCCAATTACATCGCATCTGTAAATTAGAGCTTGTCGCTGAGCAGTCATATGCGTTGTTGATGGAAGTAGCACATGTTAGGGTTCAAATCACAGCGCAGCCTCAATAATTTTTTTGGCATTAGAGATTAATATTAGCGCCAAATCTATGCATTAGAATCTGGCGCAATGTGTTGAGGATATGAACCAGATCTAGTAGGAGCTCTATTGCTGTGTTCTACATTACTTCTGTTGCCAACATGGTTTCTCCTCCATCTTCTATCGAAGATTTAATGAATTTAATAGTTCCCAAGCAGCTCGCTAGATGGTGGTAGGGGCTTTCAGGGCACTCCAATTCACATTGAGTGGGCCTTCCTTCTCCTTATTCCACGAGGGATTGCTCTCCTGACTTCTACATTTACTCAGAGATTCCATTGTGAGAACACAATTCTTCTTTCCTCTACCATGAATAATGAGGAATTTCACCATGTCGGAATTTCCTATTTTTGACCCCAAAATCGGATTCAGCACCTCGAAAAACCACCTACGGCAAACTTTCAGCCTGTACTTCCTAATTGTAACAGGTACTTGTATTGATGTAACAGTGTAGAAAATATGACGTCAACCTGGAATAGTACATTTACGGCCGCTTCAAGCGCTGAGATGGTGAAATCTATAGTCCTCAGATGCAACAATTCACAAAACCAGTGAAGATCGAAATCGAAAAACTGAAGAAAAAAATAGAAAAAACAAGATGGGGAAAATTATGTTTCCCCTGTTTTTGTTTGATAACTTTCCTTTTAGATATCACGATTTTGTCGTACCATCGGGCAACAATGGGAGGAGACAGCTATCAGAACAGCTAGACATAGTATTCCACAAAGTACCATTGTTACGCTCAACTAATCCATTACCTTCAGGATTATAAAGGGTACTTGAACTGGTGGCTATTCCTTGAGTATGTAGGTAGATCAGATCTTTTGAAAGAAATGAAGTCTCCCTGTCGGAATGGATATAGGCCGGAGTTCCTATCTGCTTTTAGAGGCATGTGTCAAAATCATCTCCTTTAACTTCTAAAAGATTCTACGAATTTCGTGATGGATGGTTGGTACACCAGCAATGGCACTGCTGGTTGGTATCCATGTCAGCATCACACTAGGATTTCCTCTTCAACACCAAGCCAAAGCGATCGCTTCTGACCCTGTCAAGCCTCTCAGGGGTTCTTCCTCGCCTATCACTCCAACAATATGCCAAGACCTCAACAGTTTCTCGATCCATCTTTAATTATTTATTATTAGTTGCTGCTTCTATTGAACGTCAGTTCTACAAAAAAATTTGTTCATAAAAAAGTTTTAAATTGAACTGAAATCGTTTTAATACTTCAATTATCACCTAAATTCGTGATTGAATTCAAAAACGTGTCTTACCGTTAGGTAAGGTCTGTTCATTAGGTTTCTTTATCGACTATGTCTACCTATGATTGTTAACGTTTTTTGTTTTTCACTGTACTTTCCCTACTATATATATCACGTACCTACGTTAGATCGTAATTTGATGAAAACAAGCATTAAGTTCAAAAATTAGTTCACCCGCGTCGAGAAAATATTAGGTGCCTACCTAAGGAGGGAAAAAACCCTGTTTTTTGTTCACTTTCGTTTTTCTAGGCTAGTGACGAATTATATATTTTTCCTGCTAATCAGTTGACAATATATTTCTCTATGTAGTCAGTGTGTACATATGTGTTAGTTACTGCTAGTTTAAAAAAATTCTTCACTGAACACTTCACTTAGGTAACTACTTAAAAAATAGACTGCAAAAAAAGCTATATCCCTAATTTTATGTATAGAGACATTATTAAGAATAAATACTATATTCAAAAGTTGAAGGAATCGTGTTGGTTATTTGTTGTACGACCTTCATTTCAATAATATCTTGTGGATTTGGACTTTTTTTTTCTTCAAGGGGTATTTTTGACAATAATTGGGTGTGCATGATTTTTTTTAAAATTTTTAATCGAATGAGTTCCTCATCCTAAGAATTTTAAGACCAGCCGTTCTCTTTTTGGATTAGTATATTTTTTTCTATGATTTTTCAAAGTTTCGAATTATACACAGCCCACTGTGATGTCATAATAATTCGAAACTTTGAAAAATCATAGAAAGAGGTCTTTTCACACTAGAAGGTCGCGGTTGGTGTCAAAATTTTCAGAATGTGGTCTAGTTTAGATTAAAAATAACAATAAACAGTTTCTCCGACTCATGCGCATACTATATTGAAGTCTCATGTGGTTTCCAATCACTTTTATTAGTGGAGAGCTATCAACAACCCTCTGATTGTAATTTATTATCAATCCAACAGCAAGAGGACACGACGTCCTTCTTTTCTATGTAACAAATCAAACTTGACGTGAACAGTTTGGTCATAAATTGACTGTCGGCCATAAGATGACCTGGGTGGTCATTCAACTATTTGAGTTTTTCAGTAGAACTCTCCTAGATAATGTTTTTAGAGTGACAAATTTACCTGTCTGTCGTGTGAGCAATATTCCGACAATTACTCCGACAGAAACCTTGTCGACCGAGAAAACTCAAATGCCTATTTACTGATTTACAAATGCCATCATCCGATTCTTGATCTGAGTGAGAAGCCGTTCAAGTACTAATTTATAAGAGGTGGTCCTACGGGCGTTCGTTTCTAGGTGCGAGACACGAACCGACTATTGCGGGAGGTCGTGCGTTCAAATCTCGGTCCTGGGGCGTATTTTCGTGCGTTCGCGGCCCCCCCCCCCCCCCAATGGGCCAAGGCAATGGGAAGCCATGAGCGAAATCATCAGAACAAATTCTGATCTTCCATTAGGAAGACAGCTGATGACGTCCGTGACGCCAGGAATGGCAGTCGGACGAAAACAAGTCTGCAACCAAAAAACTGCAAGCGATTTTTTTACTGGTTCCCATAGGTTTTTACATGCTGAAACCGAAAAAAATACTCACAAAATTCCATCACGTCTAGTTTTTTTGCTAAACTGGTTTTTTCCACGTATTGTGTTATTCAGCCTTGAACTTCAATTCTGTAGTTGCTGCCAAGTTGTCAATTTTATGAATTGCATAAGTATTTATGCACGATAAGTGTGGATGGAGAGATCTCTGAGGGAATCAGAATTGAGAGGGGGGTAAGGCAGGGGTGTGTCCTTTCGCCAATCCTTTTCAATCTGTACTCGGAAGAAATATTCCACCTGGCGCTATCTGAGAGGGAGGAAGGTGTGGTTGTCAACGGCCATGTAATAAATAATTTACGATACGCAGACGACACCGTTCTGTTGGCGACCTGTCTTGAGGATCTTCAGTCTCTCCTCACATCAGTGGTCGAACGTAGCGAAGACTGAAACTGAACATAATGAAAACGAAATGGATGGTGATTTCTAGAGGTGAGACGGGTTCATCGGAAGTATTATGTGTTGAGCAGGATGAGGTGGGTCGTGTTTCATTGTACAAATATCTTGGATGCTCGCTCGACAATAACTGGGACTCTTCTCGCGAAGTTCGGTGTCGAATAGAGCAGGCAAGAGCTTCTTTTGTGAAAATGAGGAGTGTGCTCACCAATCGCTCTTTGAACTTGCCTCTCCGCTTACGAATTTTAAGATGCTATGTGTTCAGCATCCTTTACTATGGTTTGGAGGCATGGACGTTGACTGTTGCCACATGCAATAAACTCCAGGCATTTGAAATGTGGACATATCGTCGCATGCTTAGAATACCTTGGGTTGACAAGGTTACTAATGCGGAGGTATTGCGCAGGCTTGGAAAAACAACAGAAATGTTGGGTAACGTGAAACGCAGGAAATTAGAGTATTTTGGTCACGTACTTAATGCGTAATAAAAAATATGAATTGTTGCAAGTGATAATGCAGGGGGTGATAGTCGGTCGACGGGGACGTGGACGGAGGAGGACATCGTGGTTGAAGAACCTATGAGAGTGGTTCGGCTTGAGTTCAACGGACCTGTTTCGGGTTGCCGTGGACAAGCAGCAGATTGTGCAGTTGGTCGCTGACGCCCTTAGAGGGCAAAGCACATGAAGAAGAAGAAGATAAGTATTTTCACATTCATATTCCAGGAATGATATGTACTGAAATAGAGGAGGTATGGAAGAAGGGGGTGGGATATTTTTGAAGAAGGAGAAGCGTAAGGATGCCCTGAATCATGTCATAACACGTTGTTCATTTGATTTTCTCAAAGTCAGGATGCCTTGCGGAACATAGTGCACAGGTTATAACATCAAATCATTGCCAAGAGATGGGGAATGTTTCAAATATGTGTGTTCAAATTTTCCTAAACTGTCTGAAGCTAAATTGAAAGAGGGAGTTTTTACAGGACCTGACATACGAAAACTTTTGTCCGATCCCCTGTTTTCAGTATCAATGAGCGATAAAGAAAAAGAAGCTTGGGATTCTTTCAAGGATGTAGTGCAAAAGTTTTTAGGCAATACGAAAGACCCTAACTACAAATCCATCGTGAATCGCACGATGGCTGCCTTCAAAGCTCAGGGATGCAACATGAGCTTATAAGTTCATTTCCTACACTCCCATGTAGAAAACTTGGGAGCGTTCAGTGAGGAGCAAGATTTCACCAAGACGTTAGAGATATGGAAAAACGCTACCAAGGACGATGTGACGTCAGTATGCTAGCTGACCACTATTGGATGCTCAAGAGAGATACAGACAATGCTGGAGCACGAAAACGTACGCGACAAAGTATGAAAGAAGAGAAGAAAAGGTTCCACAAGCAAAATGAATAAATTCTTCGAGTATTTTGTATTGAATAGGAAACGAATACTCAATTATTTTGAGATTGTTCAAAATACAAATTATGATGTTTTTTCCCAATTTTCGTTTTTTATTTCTCCTTCTCCCCTATTTTGCAAGAAAACTGTGCGTGATGGATAAAAATGGCGGTCATTTTTGGATTCAGCAGACCAAAAAACATAAACTATAACTAAAAAATTCCATGCAGCAGATCAAATTTTTTTTTTTTGCAGACCTCTGAAATCCAACTTGAATTGGTTGTTTACTTTTAATAATTTATACGATCAAAAAAGTACGAGATTTTCAATGTTATAAAATAGGTGCTTTCCAAACAGGTGAGCTTATTATAAATCAAACCAATCAGAGTTCGGATGAATTGCCTTGTGGAATATTCAGGAAGGGTGGAGGGGGGGAGAAGGCATGTCAAATTTCCTCCGCATGTTTTTTTTTTAAACTTGTTTTATTGCACCAAGATACAATTTATAAGCAACATTTCTCTGATACATAGTGTACGTTAAGAAAACTGAGGTACTTCACTCAGTTCTTACTGTCCTGAAATTTGAACTTCATGATGGTCACACTAAGTAGCAATCAAATAGTGTGGTTCTTTCAAGTCTTCTAAGCAGACTGGTGTTGAGAAGGTGGACGACATCATTTACATTGTCTTGGAGCCTCTAAAGGTGATTCATGGCTTGGCTGCGAATGACCTCATCGACAGATTCAATCTTCAGCTCGTAGTGAAGTCTGTCATTTCTAAAGTATCTGAATGCATCTACGCAGCACATTATTCTGGAAGCGCTGAATTATGTCTCGATTCCTCTGAGCCGTGCACCCCCACAGTTGTGCCCTGTAAGTCCAGACAGGCTTTAGGACTTGCTTATACAGTATAAACTTATCGTGGACAAACAATTTTGACCGTCGGCCCATCAACCAGTACATTTCCTGAATTTAATCAAAAGCTCAGCTTCTTTCTTCTTCCACCTTAGGCATCCACGAACATTTAACCTGCAATGGTGTTTTACTTACTACTACTAATTTATATGATCGAAAAAGTACGAGATTTTCAATGTTATAAAATAAGTGCTTTCAAAAACAGGTGAGATTATTATAAATCAAACCAATCAGTTCGGATGAATTGTCAAATGAGACAATCAAGAAGAGGGGGTGGGGAATGAATGTCAGATTTCTTCCGTACATAGGGTGTCCCATATGTTATCCACCAAACTTCGGGAGTAGTTTCTCCAACTAATTTGCAACAAAAATTGTCTCTAAGCAATTTTTTCTAACCCCTTAAAATCCGAGTTCTTCGACTTTTAAGATTTTTTTCATGTTTTCGACCTTACACCTTTAAAACGGTCGTAACTCCCTTAAATTGCACTCAAAAATTAAAAATAAGAATACCGTTGGAAAGAGCGTGAAATTTCTTAATAGATGAGCTGTTGATAAATTAAGAAAAACTGAACGCTAGAGTAATTTTTTTTACCTCAAACTTTAAAATTTTTCAATTTTTGTTTTTTTTTTCAAAAATTTTGATGATTTTTCCCCGTGGAAACAAGGTATTTGCCAAAGAGGCTCAAAAGTTTATAAACTTCTCCATTTCATCAGCTTTTGAACGGTCACCCAATTTTTAGTTTCACTGTGGAATTAGAGGGAGAAAATGGCGTTTCAATGCGAAAAAACGTGCATTTTTTTCAACGAAATTGACGGGAGGAATCCGGGGTCTGCTCCTCCGCCCCTCCTCCCAAGCACCACGTCAAAACCGTCCATTTCGTTGAAAAAAATACAGGTTTTTTCGCATTGAAACACCATTTTCTCCCTCAAATTCCACAGTAAAACTAAAAATTGGGTGACCGTTGAAAAGCTGATGAAATGGAGCAGTTTTTAAGCTTTTGAGCCTCTCTGGCAAATACCTTGTTTCAATGATGAAAAATCATCAACATTTTCACCAAAAACAGAAATTGGCTATTTTTCAAGTTTGAGGTAGAAATACTACTCTAGCGTTTTGTTTTTCTCGACTGGTCAACGGCTCATGCATTGAGAAATTTTATGCTCTTTCCAACGATATCCTTATTTTTAATTTTTGAGTCTAATTTAAGGGAGTTATGACCGTTTGAATGGTGTAAGGTCGAAAACACGAAAAAAATCTTAAAAGTAAAAAAAGTCGGATTTTAAGGGGGTTAAAAGAAAATTGCTAAGAGACACTTTTTGTTGCAAATTAGTTGTAGAAGTACTCCCGAAGTTAGGTAGATATATGGGACACCCTGTATATCGTTGGTAAAACAGCAGCATGCTATAAGTCAATTTTGGCCAAAATGACTCCTAAGACTCGTTTTTTCGAGAAACCGACTTCTCCAGTCGATCCGGCCTAACTCATTTTGTCCAAAAATTGACTAATAGTATGTTGAAGTTTCACCGAAGATATGGAGGACAGAAACCATGCCTGCTGACGGGTCACTGTCTTACTTTACTTGTTTGTCCTATCCACGAGAAAGTTGTGCTCAGTTTTAGCAACTATAGGGGCATCTCATCGTAGCAATTTTCTTCTAATTCCACAAATCTCTATATTAGATTTTGACATGACTCAGCGATTTTAGTTGTTTAGGAAATTCAAGATTTTGGTGGCATTTTGGGGTTACGAAGTGCATCAACCTCTACTGCTCCCGTGGCAGATTGCTTTCATATTCCGGTCAATTCTTATCATTTACAAATCTCGCAATCGGCTTTTAAACGTGACTCATTCTTAGGGTAACCATTGGAAGAGTTTGACTCGTTAAAACATAACTTGACTTCATAAACTGATAACGGATTGCTACCTAATAGATGTGAGGTGCCTATTCAATGCAGCTAGATTGTTATCTGTCAACTTAGGATTAAGATACAAGTCTAGTCATGTTGGTCAAAATCTGATTTCATTGTTCATGAATGACAAGTTCAAAAGGTGGCACTCGTGGAGAGGCGACAGACACCCTGAAAATCATGAATTCTCCACAGGAAAGTTGTACGTTAAGGTAAAATCTTGATCTTTCAAAATCGGCACAACCTCATAAGAACAAAAAAAAAAAAATAATAATAATAAATAAATAAAATGAAAAAAAAAAAAAAAAATACACACACCCTGAAAATTATGAATTTTCCACAGGGAAGTTGTAAAATCTTGATCTTTCAAAATCGGCACAACCTCATAAAAACAAAAAAAAAAAAATAATAAATAAATACAGACACGCTGAAAATCATGAATTCTCCACAGGGAAGTTGTTAAATCTTCATCTTAAAAAAAAAAAAAAATTAAATAAATATACCAATTTTTTGTGGATTTGTTGATTGTGGACATGATTGATCGAAAAAACTTTTTTTCTTGAAGGTTCGAATTCCCCATTGAAATCTGCTTCTACATCATTTCTTACCGATCATTTTTCTCACCCCCAATCAGCTTCTATATTGAAACAACAGTTGTTTTAGAAGAGTTACTCTTCTTATATTCCCCATTGAAATCTGCTTCTACATTAATTCTTACCAATCATTTTTCTCACCCCTATGAGCTTCTATATTGAAGCAACTCTTCTTAAATTCCCCATTGAAATCTGCTTCTATAGCTTTTTCCAGTGAAATTTATAATTTTTCAACCAATTTCATACACTTTATTTAATGAGGTATTGTTTCCGAGAAATCATAGGTGGAAAGGAAAGAAGGAAGGTGATTTGCAGCCAGTCGTTTTTCTAGGTACAGTCCTCGGCGCAGCCTTATCATTTACATTTTACAATTTTACATTTCAAATTTAAATTTCACCTTTTGTATTTCATTTTTTCACCTTTTCTGTATTTCAATTGTACATTTTATATAATAATATTTCATTTCATATTTACTTTTTACCATCCATTCCACCTATGATTGCTTAATATACAATGAAACCTCATTAAATAAAGTGTAAAAAAGGTTGAAAAAATTATGAATTTCACTGGAAAAAGTTATACAATAATAATTCTTACCAATAATTCAAAAATAATAATAATTTAATAATTTTTTTATATTTTTCTCACTCTAATCACATTCTATACGTATAAGTTTGACTGAGTTGAAAACACTTTAAAATCAAGAAGATCTTCGTATCTTAGACTTGATGCTCCTGGATTGCTGTGAGTATTGAAAAATATATCGATCTCAAGAGTGCACCAAATCGAAATTCCGTTTTGTACTGAATAGGAGTGCTTCTCCATTGTTGAATGAAATTTAATCCACAAAATGACGTATATGATTGAATTTCAGAGTCAACATTTTTCCAAGTGTTCAAGGTTTCGAAATAGAACGATCACACACGAGTGTACCAAATGAACATGACGATTTAAACTACGAGTATGTAGGAGTCTTTCCCATTGTATACGACCTTTATTCCAAGCGAGTGAAAAGTTTCCGGTTCTGGAGCTTACTGGATGAGATTATTTCGTTGCTTTTTGGGGTTCATGAGGTTGAGAAAGTTGGAGATTCTCAGTATCTACCGAATTCATCAAATTCATTTTGGGATTCCACTAAAATTGAAAAGCTTTGGAGCAGTTGGAAAACAATGGTAAAGAAGCCTGCCTATAAAAAAAAGATCTTTAAAACATTCCAAAACTTGCTCCAAATGGCAACACTAAGGGCGGAATAGTCCTCACTTAGTTGGAAGGAAATGCTCAAGTCAATGCTTGAGGAGGCGACGGCCACTCTTGATCGCTTGAGCATTTCCTTGAACCCGTATTCATAAAAAGTAAAGAAATTTCTTGACTTTCGGGCCCACGGGAAAAATCAAGGTACCTCAATAGCTACCTTAACCCTTAATTTCCCACTTGTTCAAAAATTGCATTTTAGGATGTTTTTCAAGATTTTTGTGTATTTTGGCCAACCAGTGCCATAGAATTACTAGTTTTTATCGGAATTTATGTCAAGTTTCTTAATTTGATGAAAACTGAAGAATATTTTCTGGAGGGGGGGGGGGGGTGGCTATCATTATTTTAAAAATATATACTTAGAAGACATTCTATCCAAATATGACTGGACGGAACCAGCAGCTTTTTATCCTGAAACAAATAAATAAAAACTAAAATGACAAATAAACTAAAATTGTTAGCCCAATAAGACCTCCCCCTTCAGTAGTATTTTCAGATCAGACTCTAACATGAACTGGGGGACAGTGAAGATCAGGTTCATGAATTAGTTCGGATATATAACAACTAGGTATTCTGACAGATTTAATTTTAAATCTTACAGAAAAACAACCCGAGATGTTGATGAAGTAAGAGTTGTGGCTGGAAGCATCCAAGAATAGCGGAAAATTTCGATTTGTCAATGGTGTCTTCTTGGATATCTTAAGAGTCAGAGGGTCGGATGGTGTATTGTACAAACAATAGATGAAGTATCAAGGTAGCCACAAGAATATCGGTTTTGTCCTAAAAATGGTTGAACAGTATTGTAGAATGTTTTAAAAATCGGACTTCCGAAAAGATACTTCAGGACATTAAGGGTTAAGCATTATCATCTTTTTCTGGGTTGTCACCATGTTTCACCAAAACTACAACAATACATTCAATGGAGGAACACTCTGGTGACCCCAAACTGGGACTTTCTGTCCCATCGGCACCAAATTGAAATAACGCATTTTTATTGTGTGAAAAGGTATTCATTCTCAAGAAATATTTGAGCAAGTATAAGATTGTATAAGTACTCAGCTAAAATTAACGATGATAACACCATTGACTCCTTGTCAAATACGCCCATTTGAGCTGATTTTAACGGATTCGTACTTTCCTTTCCAGTTTCCTTCCTCAGTTTGATCATTCCTGGCAGTACTCCACGAAAAACTAAAGTTGTCCCGAAACGTCGTAAGTTCGCAGATCATTCTAAAAGTAGAACCTCGTGGAACTCGCAGAGCGTTGATTCACTCTTTCCTAGAGGTAACTTCGCTAGAAAATTTCCACTCGTTTTCAACTCGAGATACGTTTCAGCAAACTGGTTCATTTACGGTAAAAGTGTAGGAGGAAGGAATCATTCAACCCTAATTGGACCCATGGTGCCATCAGTGTCACCGAAAATACCACAGGAACTCCATCGCTCCCAAAGTGTCATTTGAGTAACCAAAATTAAATTACAATTTTAAATTTGATTGACAGCGGAATTTTTTAGGGCTATTAAAAGTCTCAAAATTTTGAAGTCTCAAGAGAAGAGTCAAAAAATGTCAACAATTTCCAAAGAAATCGATGAGAAAATTTTCAATATTTTTGTCATAACATTTTTTGACTTTAATAACTTACAAAAAAAGGTTTAAAAAAATCAGCTGTTCATTAATTTGGCTGGGGCGGGGGGAAAAACCAGATAAGTATAAAAAAAGGAATTTTACAGGAGAGCATTTTGAAGTTTCAAATTGTAATCCTAATTCAGGAATCCACAATAATTGATACTTAACCCTGCCATTTTTTCACGAAAGTATCCTAAAACCGAAATGATAGCTCGAACGGCCCCCCCAAATTGCATCTTAACGATAAATTCAATGGTTTTTTTTTTTTTTACAAATTTGTCGAGTTACCTGGTTAAATGCAGTCTAATTTCCATATTTTTTTTTCTATCGCCCCTCAAAGACAAATTGTCTTTTGTGACGGAGGGGGCACGCCATTAGTAAAATGAATAAATAAATCAAATAACAGTGGGGAGGACACGCAGGACTCACCCGACGCCGGCCCTAGGGTGTCCAATGTGGGCCTAGATGAGGGGGTGGGGGTGGGAGAGAGAGATGAAGGGAAGTTCAAATATGAGCCGAGCAGGACACGGGTGGTGATAACACGGAGTACGCCTACCGAGAAGCCCAACTCGCGCAACTCCTGGCACTTTTCCCGCACCACACTCCGCCCCATGACAAGGTTGCAGCTATCACCCCAATGTAGTTGGGTGCCACTCCTTTCAGCTCTGACACCGCTTGCCGTAAATCATCTTTAACATAATTTCTTATCTTAGCCCGCCAAGTCTGCTCCATGTCCAAGCTGCCATTGACAACTTGGACATCCAGGATAATGCAAGACTAGTCGGGCTTGACGGCAACGATGTCGGGCTTCTTACACTGGTCGCTTGGCATGTGGTATAATCTCTCCCTCTCAACATCCCAGCAGCTAGATGACAAGGCAACTGCTGGTTACGTGCAGTCTAATTTCCAAACTTACCTGGTTACGAGCAACCAAATTTCCAGACCTGCTCACCCATCAGAAACCTACTTGCCTGGTTAAGCACAATTTAGTGCACTGGGAAATAGTAGGTAAACTCAGTTACCGGTCTGTTCTCGAAACAGAAATTTCGGGAATGAGAGTTAACCGAATAATCACTAACGCATCAGGCAATAGGAAGCATGGTAGACTTGCAAACGAAAGCTGACACAAAATAAAGCATACAGTGAAAATATCTCGATTTTCACCAAAACCCGACTTACCTGCCCCCCCAACCATTTTTAAATTGCATTTAAATCTAGTTAATTTGATGACACCTTGGGACAGCTGTGGAATTTCTAAGATGTTTTTTGTGACACCATGGTCCAATTAGGGTTAAGAGGGTGAACATAATATACACAGGATATCACACCCGACCTTGCCCCCTCCCCCTTTAAAACCGCAATTTCTGTGTAAAATAATTATTAAAAAAAACCTGCGTGTTTTTCTCCAATGATCTTAAATATGGCCACGTTGAGCATTGCGCAACTGACATGAAAACCACATCATGGGTCATCATTCCGCTGAAAACGGGTGAAATAAAAATATGGATGCATCACGTGAATCAGCGTTAGAAATAACGGGATATAACAGAATCCATATTTTGCGCAATTTCGGTAGTTAGGGAAGAAAGAATGAGAAGTCTAAAATACGTCAAATTTTGCGTAGAATCCAAATCTGCAATAATAAAAAGAGGTTTCTGCAAAAATAAAAAAGTTGGTGTGCGTTGCGCACGTGGTCACATTTGAGATCTTTGGAGAGAAACATGCAGACTTAAAAAATAATAATAATTTACCACAGAAATCACGGATTTAGAGAGGGGCAGGGGCACCATGTATACAGGAAGGTACCTACTTAGGTAGCTAATTTCAACTCAATTTAAAGCAAGTATTTATGCAAAAATCAAAGAAAAAACACGTGCGGTAAATGTGAGGTTTTTTTCTTCATCTGAAGGTCGACCTCGGATTAATAAAATAATTAGGATTTCTCCAAGGTTTACCGACGAGGGAAACATTCTCAACATTCAAATCCTCCGAAATTATGAGATTCTCCTATCCGATTTCACTTTGATTGAGAAAACTCCTGTTGCAAGCAGTTAGGAAGACTTTGAGATTTAAATTTTAACCTTCAAAATTATGGTTGTAAGGAAAAATTGAGAATAAAGATCACAATTTTATTGAGAAAACGTAATCTTGTTGCAAGCAGATAAGACGAATTTTGAGATTTCAATTTTAACCTTCAAAATTGAGGTTATAAGCAAAAATTGAGTATAAAGAACACAATGTTATTGAGAAAAAGTACTTCTGTTCCAAGTAGGTAAACAAACTTTCAAAGTTGGCAGTTATTTTTAGTTTTCAATTTTATTGAGAAAACGTACTCCTGTTCCAAGCAGACTAAGATTTCAATTTTAACCTTCAAAATTAGGGTTATAAGCAAAAATTGAGAATGAAGAACACAATTTTGTTGAGAAAACGTACTTCTGTTCCAAGTAGGTAAAAAAAACTTTCAAAACTTGGCAGTAATTTTGAGATTTTAATTTTATTGTGAAAAACATACTCTTGTTCCAAGCAGGTAAGAAGACTGAGATTTCAATTTAAACCTTCAAAATTAAGGTTATGAGCAAAAATTGAGAATAAAGAACACAATTTTATTGAGAAAACGTACTTCTGTTCCAAGTAGGTAAAAAAAAAACTTTCAAAACTTGGCAGTAATTTTGAGATTTCAATTTTATTGTGAAAAACGTACTCTTGTTCCAAGCAGGTAAGAAGACTGAGATTTCAATTTAAACCTTCAAAATTAAGGTTATAAGCAAAAATTGAGAATAAAGAACACAATTTTATTGAGAAAACGTACTTCTGTTCCAAGTAGGTAAAAAAAAACTTTCAAAACTTGGCAGTAATTTTGAGATTTCAATTTTATTGTGAAAAACGTACTCTTGTTCCAAGCAGGTAAGAAGACTGAGATTTCAATTTAAACCTTCAAAATTAAGGTTATAAGCAAAAATTGAGAATAAAGAACACAATTTTATTGAGAAAACGTACTTCTGTTCCAAGTAGGTAAACAAACTTTCAAAGTTGGCAGTTATTTTTAGTTTTCAATTTTATTGAGAAAACTTACTCTTGTTCCAAGCAGACTAAGATTTCAATTTTAACCTTCAAAATTAAGGTTATAAGCAAAAATTGAGAATAAAGAACACAATTTTGTTGAGAAAACGTACTTCTGTTCCAAGTAGGTAAAAAAAAACTTTCAAAACTTGGCAGTAATTTTGAGATTTCAATTTTATTGTGAAAAACATACTCTTGTTCCAAGCAGGTAAGAAGACTGAGATTTCAATTTAAACCTTCAAAATTAAGGTTATAAGCAAAAATTGAGAATAAAGAACACAATTTTATTGAGAAAACGTACTTCTGTTCCAAGCAGGTAAAAAAAACTTTCAAAACTTGGCAGTGATTTTGAGATATCAATTTTATTGTGAAAAACGTACTCCTGTTCCAAGCAGACTAAGATTTCAATTTAAACCTTCAAAATTAAGGTTATAAGCAAAAATTGAGAATAAAGAACACAATTTTATTGAGAAAACGTACTTCTGTTCCAAGTAGGTAAAAAAAACTTTCAAAACTTGGCAGAAATTTTGAGATTTCACTTTTATTGTGAAAAACGTACTCCTGTTCCAAGCAGACTAAGATTTCAATTTTAACCTTCAAAATTAGGGTTATAAGCAAAAATTGAGAATAATGAACACAATTTTGTTGAGAAAACGTACTTCTGTTCCAAGTAGGTAAAAAAAACTTTCAAAACCTGGCAGTAATTTTGAGATTTCAATTTTATTGTGAAAAACGTACTCTTGTTCCAAGCAGGTAAGAAGACTGAGATTTCAATTTAAACCTTCAAAATTAAGGTTATAAGCAAAAATTGAGAATAAAGAACACAATTTTATTGAGAAAACGTACTTCTGTTCCAAGCAGGTAAAAAAAACTTTCAAAACTTGGCAGTAATATTGAGATTTTAATTTTATTGTGAAAAACATACTCTTGTTCCAAGCAGACTAAGATTTCAATTTTAACCTTCAAAATTAGGGTTATAAGCAAAAATTGAGAATAAAGAACACAATTTTATTGAGAAAACGTACTTCTGTTCCAAGCAGGTAAAAAAAAAACTTTCAAAACTTGGCAGTAATTTTGAGATTTCAATTTTATTGTGAAAAACATACTCCTGTTCCAAGCAGGTAAGAAGACTGAGATTTCAATTTAAACCTTCAAAATTAAGGTTATAAGCAAAAATTGAGAATAAAGAACACAATGTTATTGAGAAAAAGTACTTCTGTTCCAAGTAGGTAAACAAACTTTCAAAGTTGGCAGTTATTTTTAGTTTTCAATTTTATTGAGAAAACTTACTCTTGTTCCAAGCAGACTAAGATTTCAATTTTAACCTTCAAAATTAGGGTTATAAGCAAAAATTGAGAATAAAGAACACAATTTTGTTGAGAAAACGTACTTCTGTTCCAAGTAGGTAAAAAAAACTTTCAAAACTTGGCAGTAATTTTGAGATTTCAATTTTATTGTGAAAAACATACTCTTGTTCCAAGCAGGTAAGAAGACTGAGATTTCAATTTAAACCTTCAAAATTAAGGTTATAAGCAAAAATTGAGAATAAAGAACAGAATTTTATTGAGAAAACGTACTTCTGTTCCAAGCAGGTAAAAAAAAACTCATCAATCAAATCAATTTTAACGTATAAAAATTATGGTTATATGAAAAGTGCTCGTAGTTAACGCATTATGTCTGCAGCACAATAGACGGCTTTATCATAAAACCGTGATCTTCTTCGATCAATTTTTCAAAAAACAGCCAAAAACCCCTCAATTTGTTCGTATTATTACTTTGCATTGGATTCGCTCATGCCTACAGGGCAGGCAAAAATGAAATGAAAGAAAGCATGTTTTAAGATGTAACTTTATTCAATGTTTGAATTACAACTGGTAGGTCAAATAAAAAAGTTTTATTATTTAATGAAAGGTCGTTACTATAAAGGTACCTTACAAGGTAAACATTGCTTTGTCACATTGCAGAAAATAGTTCACACCGAGTGATTTGTACTTTTCTATTACACATAAAACATGCATTACAAGTATTTATTAATATTATCACAACACGAAATTCCACATTTCTATCTACTTAATACTAACACAATTACCGAATTCACGAAGACATTCTCATAATATAATAAATTGTACTAATTAATCTAATAAACGTTGCTTTCGAGGTTTTGAGAATCGAAATTTTGCTTACAATGGAATGGGAACTGATTGAAGGAGAATTGCGTGCGTGAAAAAGTGTCATCCACAGGAATTTTGGTTATTTCACGAACTATTTTTGAACGAGTAGTATTCACAGCCATGTGTCTGTTTTATGTAGTGTTCCATGAATTCCAGATCGTCTTCTTCCTTCAGTTTTCTGTCTTCTTTAAGGAGAGGGCGGGACAAAACAAAATCCAAAATGTTTCGTTTGAAAATTAAAACAATTCTGAATGTGGAAAAGGAGTGAAAACAAAGTATATAGGGACTAATAAGGTATTTTAAAAAAAAGTGACTTTCAAAAGTCATGAGATCAGAAAATTTTCAAAATTAACCACCGATTTTTGTGTATTTAGCAGCACTTGTAGGGCTAAGAATTGTGAAAATTATAACTAGGAGTGGCTTAGAAAAAGATCTTTTGAGGTGCAGGCCTACATGAATAACCCCAGGGTCTCCTACTGATACAGGTGGAAGAAGGGCTTCCAGAAGCCTGAATATGTCGACCTTTGGCTTCAAGGGATGCCTTCAAGAGACAGTATCCCTTAGGCAATTCTAGAGAGGCTCCACGCCCTCAAGGGAAGGAGTTCCTTAAGGGACCCCTTGACTCCAAGAGAGAATTTAAAGGAGCAAATTAATGTTCAAAACGAGCACCCAATCACTTAATAAGCGACGTGAACATTAATTATTGTTGAAAAAGAACATCACATTGAGGACTCCATAAGAACAGGTTGTGGGTTAGAGTCCAGGGTCATTTTTTTCCAAATATATTAAAGGTAAAACAGTTTTTTTCCAAAATAACAATTCATACGCATTTTTGATCATTTTGTTTACAAATTTAGGCTACAGTTCTCTTTAGATTTATATAACATTTTCAAGGAACATTCGTTTCAGATGTAGCTTAATAAATTTCAGCACTAAAGGATCGAAAGCAACCTGATTTTTCATCTTGAATGGCGGAAAGAACAGATTTCTCGCGACGTAATGATCCAATTTCCCTACAAAACTTGGAGAATAGTTGAGGGTTAAGGTGATTTATTATGAATTTCAGTACTTTAGGAGCAAACAATGACGATTTCTCGCGATTTAATGACCCGATTTCCCTACAAAACTTGGAGAATAGTTGAGGGTTAAGGTGATTTATTATGAATTTTAGTACTTAAGGAGCAAACATCGACGATTTCTCGCGACGTAATGATCCAATGTCCTTACAAACTTGGTGAGTAGTTGAGGGTTAAGGCGATTTCTTATGAATTTCAGTACTTTTGGAGCAAACAATGACGATTTCTCGCGATTTAACGACCCGATTTCCTCACAAAATTGGAGAATAGTTGAGGGTTAAGGTGATTTATTATGAATTTCAGTACTTAAGGAGCAAACAACGACGATTTCTCGCGACTTAATGATCCAATTTCCCTACAAAACTTGGAGAGTATTTGAGGGTTAAGGTGATTTCTTATGAATTTCAGTACTTCAGGAGCAAACATCGACGATTTCTCGCGATCTAATGATCCTATGTCCTTACAAACTTGGAGAATAGTTGACGGTTAAAGTGATTTCTTATGAATTTCAGTACTTTAGGAGCAAACAACGACGATTTCTCGCGACTTAATGATCCAATTTCCCTACAAAACTTGGAGAGTATTTGAGGGTTAAGGTGATTTCTTATGAATTTCAGTACTTTCGGAGCAAACAACGACGATTTCTCGCGACGTAATGACCCGATTTCCTTGAAAACTTGGAGAATAGTTGAGGTTTAGGGTAATTTTTTATGAATTTTAGTACTTAAGGAGCAAACATCGACGATTTCTCGCGATCTAATGATCCTATGTCCTTACAAACTTGGAGAATAGTTGACGGTTAAAGTGATTTCTTATGAATTTCAGTACTTTAGGAGTAAACAATGACGATTTCTCGCGACGTAATGACCCGATTTCCTTACAAAATTGGAGAATAGTTGAGGGTTAAGGTGATTTATTATGAATTTCAGTATTTTTGGAGCAAACAACGACGATTTCTCGCGATCTAATGACCCAATTGAATTACAAAACTTGGAGAATAGTTGAGGGTTAAAGTGATTTCTTATGAATTTCAGTACTTTAGGAGCAAACAATGACGATTTCTCGCGACGTAATGATCCAATTTCCCTACAAAACTTGGAGAATAGTTGAAGGTTAAGGTAATTTCTTATGAATTTTAGTACTTTAGGAGCAAACATCGACGATTTCTCGCGATCTAATGATCCTATGTCCTTACAAACTTGGAGAATAGTTGACGGTTAAAGTGATTTCTTATGAATTTCAGTACTTTAGAAGCAAACAATGACGATTTCTCGCGATTTAATGACCCGATTTCCTTACAAAATTGGAGAATAGTTGAAGGTTAAAGTGATTTCTAATGAATGTCAGTACTTTAGGAGCAAACAATGACGATTTCTCGATAGTTTACTTTCAAATTTGGAGAGTACCTAGTTGAGGAGGTTATTTAATGCGAATTTCAGTGCTTTCAGAGCCATCAACGCAGATTTCTCAAGATCTTATGGCCCGATTCACTGTCATAAAGTGTAACGGGCAGTTAGCGGCTGTCCTCAAGATGATTCTTTTAATTTAAACGTTGTCATATCGCATGGGAAAACTATTTTAGAATATGCGACAATCAGAGCCTGTTCACCACCTAGAATAGGAGTAGAGGTCCCAGGAAAGCTGTAAGAAGGAGGAAGTAGGTCGGGTGAACCCAGAAATGAAGCGCGACCTTTCCCAGACGTTCCCCCCCACCACGTGGCCCGTTGCACACACGTGACGACACCGCATCGGAGGTTACTGACCAGTGACCCACTTGGAAAACTAAAAAAAAAGAGTTCACCTTACAACATTTCCCCCGTCGCTGAGATAATTTCGGCGAAGGCGCGTTTGAAACCAACATCTCTTGAAAATAAACGGGAGTGCAGAATAGTATTCACAATTGGATATAGATAGAACCAAGTCTTAATGCAAAATCCGAAATAAAGTACCAATATTCCCGTACGAAACACACACAAGAAACGGACTTATTTAGTTTTGTATAGAAATAAATGAGAAATCTCACATTCGCTTATCCCTGCATTCCATTACAAAGAAATCATCGCCGGTTTTGGCGTAGATGTATCACTAACTAGTTACCATCAAGTTAAGTCGCTTCGTAGAACAATATTGCAATGTACTACCTACATAATGTGCTTCTATTGCCATTTATAAGTGAGAGTAGATTATTGGTATTAAAATATTGCGCCAAGAGAAATTTGATGTTAAGAACTTCGACCCAAAGCGGGGCTTGAACGAGCATATCCACTCCATGGTGGTGTACGTCGGTTTTCTTGGTTTTAAAAACTATGTTATTATATACATTGTGTTATGTACAAGGAGGAAGAACACCTCAACAATCACCTTGTCGGATCCTTTTGAAAGAGTGGAAAACCGGGTCTTGGAGAAGTCGTTTCCTGGTAACGGCGTTTTGAGTCCACGACGTCGGGTCGTCCTGTTCGGAGACGTCCATCTGGACGTCCTCGGGCGGCGACGTCGGTTCGGAGGGTGTCCGATGATGTCCGTAGTAGGCGTTCGTCGAGACGAACGTTCCTGGAGCCGGGCTGACGTGAACTTCTGTAGGATCCAAACCCGCGGAAGGGTACTCGCCGTATATGGTGAAACTGCCTCTGTTTCCCCAGCAGAGATTTCCACGGAGTCCTGGCATGTTTGGAGAGATATACCTACGATGGAAACTTCCACGGAAAATGCAAAATACGGAGTTTGGAAATTTCCCACCTTTCAACACAGGCGATATCGAGCGGAATGGGGACAGCGGGCGATTGTTGGGACCGGAGGGGATTGTTGACTTGTGACGTCAGAGCCACCATCTTGTTTCTTCAATTGCCGCCATCGTTATATCGAATTTTACTTTTTCGAAATAAAAGTGCCTCACATACAAACTATAATGCTCTGAATTACTCAAAATAATTTTAAAACATTCTAAATCGTAGTAGTGAACGATCTTTATCTTTATCTCTTTTCTACAGTCTTCGCTACCTACTCACCAACTTGTTCATTTCGTGACGTCACAATCTTATCACAAAATACACCTACAAAACGACTAGACGTTCAAGGGAACAAATTTCACACGGCTTCGGCTATCGGCGAACAAGGCCGAACCCAGCCGAGTGTCAGTCCGCGCCTTTTTCCGTTTTCATGACGATCTCCGGTCTCAATTTTTTTCAAGCTGTAAACTTTCTATTTCCTAGCTAGAGCTGTAGATTTCCGATTCCTACCTGGATTTATTTATGACACCCTAATTTTATTTCATTTTCATTTAATATTTTTCTAATTAATAATAAGTAAGTAAATAAGAGGGTCGGGTACTGTATGAATTTTGCTCCTAGGAGTTCACGAACTTCAAGAGTAGGTACCTATGCGGCATCATTTTTGTATTATTTAACCTAGAACTTGTATCCGAAACGTATGAAATGCCCTTGTAATACTCACTTTGGATAGCATTTCACTATGACATCTCCAACAATTTCAAGTTTCCCTCTTATTTGAAAAAATTAATTTATAAACTATGCTCAACCAAGAATCTTACTTCCATAGTTTTTAGGTAAATTATGAAAATTAA
Organism: Apolygus lucorum; assembly: GCA_009739505.2. Lineage (NCBI taxonomy): Eukaryota > Metazoa > Arthropoda > Insecta > Hemiptera > Miridae > Apolygus > Apolygus lucorum. The sequence continues at coordinate 24,186,291 of CM019172.2, forward strand.
TAAGTTCATTCTCATCCAAAATTAGTTGCATTTTACTTAACCAGTGCACCAATAGCAAACTTTGACTCTCCACTTTTCACTAAAAATGCATATAACTCAAATCTGAACACATCTGAGCCAAAATGGTTCGCAAGTTAGATTATCATCAACTCACAGTTTTCTCCCAACCCTAACATTTCTGGAATAATTATGGTATTAAATTAACAGGAAACAGTTTAAAATGAAGAAAATGTATTACAAAACATTCATTCATACATAGGTACTTGAAGTGGACAGATCATTGATAACAAATTACGTTTTTCTCAACCGAGAATCATGAATTAAAATGAAAACACTTGAGTATAGATACATTACAACACAACTAAATTACTTAACAATCACAATTTGAGGTGCAGTACAAAATAAATCAATAAAATGACTAAGCCAGTAGGTAGCAATTCTACGTAGCTTACAAATTTTGGATTTGATGAAATGAAAGTTCAGAGTAGCCACACGACCTGAAAGTCAGGAAAATTTTTCTGGGAAAGGCAGTTTTTTTTCATGAGATAAAGACATCACTGTGGAGGAATTGACAATTTCAGTTGTTTTTTAAGGTAACAACTTCCATGTTTCATGTTGTATATTAAAGTCGTCTAAAATGAATGTTATTAATTTTGGACCCCTTTCACTTTCAGTTTGGAATGTATTTATACTCACTTTGGAAACGTGGCCACCCTGAGATTCGAAAATCGGAAAATCCATCTTGCACCACACAGCTCTATGAAGTAGATTTTGACATACTCAACTCAATTGAACTTTTGGCAAATCAATGTTTGAATACAGATTGAACTGGTCGTGGGAGAAGCCAAACAAATATGAACATCGTTACAAATTATTTCTTTAGGTACAAAACATATTCAGGAGGTTCCAGAAGCCCATTTTCTTCATTCATGCAGTCATCTCCAACAGTCTCCATTACCATCACGGCCGAGAAAAAACATCATCATTTATACTTACCACTTGGTAGGTTGCTAGAGGTAGAGTCCAGTAAGTCCCATTTGTGTGTCAATATGTAATCCCTTCTTACTTGAAATTGAGCCTATAAAGAAAAATGAAAGAGAAATGAAGAGCCTATAAAGAGAAATACAAATAGTATAGTATAGTATTTAGTGTGTTAGGTACCAGTGGCGTCAGATCAGCATTTAGGTAAAGATTCGTAAAGACGTGGCTAGTATGCTGATATATCACCAGAACTTCATTTATTACCTGAGGTAAAACTATCCTACTGAATAAACATAGAAAGGTAAATAAACATAGAAAGGTAAATAAATTTACTTACGTTTGCCGGTATGAGAGTGCGGCCTTTTGTAGTCAAGGTTTTCTGGGGTTTCATCAAAGTGCTTGGAGCAGACGGTGGTATCTTTGTATACCTATGTTCCGTACCTTCTGTAATCTACCATCGGCTCCTCTGGTTCTCGCCAACCATCCTGTTACAGGAATGCAATTTTCGCAAGATTTTATGAGAACCTTCTCATCATATTCCTTCAGTACAACAGTCATTATCCCGCAACAGCAAACAGTGCTAAACAAATCGATAGAATTTGGTGGCCGGGTCTTCTAGTCGTCCCACTTTCGAGCGAATGTTGCACTCATTGTAAGGACAGTAGGTATGTCGTTGTTATACTGTTCTAGTTCTCGAAGGAATAACACCGCACGACGACGAATATTCGTACGACAATACGACACAGTAGGTACGACTATCGTTGTGGGCAAGAACTTTGTCACAGATTGATACACTTAGCAGAGTACCCGTCGTCCAGATATACTATAATCACACTGGGAAATCAGGAAAAACACACGTGTAAAATGAGCAAGGCGAAAACTAAGTACTAGAACTCAAGGTAAAATTAATCAACGATGTTGTCGCGTTGAAAAAGAACAACTTCACGCGCCGCGTTATCGCCTTGATAACAGATAAACGAAGGACTGACACTCGGCAAGGTTCGGCCTTGTTCGCCGATAGCCGAAGCCGTGTGAAATTTGTTCCCTTGAACGTCTAGTTACAAAACGCAACGCACCACGCCATCTCGCCAGTCGAACTCAAACTCGTTGTGGGGTCGCTTGCTCCTTCACCCGATTTTTTCATCATTCCTTTGTTTATTTCAACATGGCGTCGTAACTCGGGCGAGTTGTTATTCGTGATTTTGAACTTAACTTCTTGTGCAATATCTCTAAAAACCTCCAAATTTGCCTTCTCTGTAAGTACCGGAGTGAACTGAAATTTCAATAACCTAGAAGTTCAGGACTGCCGATTTCAAGCAAAACATTCAACTTCCTGCCATCACGGGTCCGCAGACCGTTATCTTCCAGCTACAGATTTCTTCTTCGTCACTGGTTGGTGAATCCAGTGAATAACCCTAAAAATTCCCCAGTGAAACCAAGTTTACGGAATTGTTTTTGTTTTCAAGCTCGGTTCGGCGTCTTCGAACAACCTGGTGATCGAGTCCGTGTAAATTTTGTTTTTATCCCGTGCTGAGCAAACCAGCATTTCATCAATTTCTACTAAAAATACACTATGGAAGGCTGCAGTATGAACTACGCTTTCGCCAGGAGGCTTCAGCACCAGCAAATGAAAGTCAAAATGTTTCAAAAGGCTGAAAACATCGAGAACGAAGGCGATAACAACTTTCCGGCGAAGAAACTGTGTTTTGACGACGAAAGGTTGTTCGGATCTGCCAAATCAACTTACATGAGCCCTACTTCGTCGCCGTCTGTGTCTGACAGGTATGAATGCGTTGATTTGTGTTTAATTTAGAATTTTGTTACCTTAGTATCTATTTACCTACTCAGGTATGTGAAGTGCCTGTTTCTGGGTTCACCGTAGGTAGAGGTTCAAATTCCTTGACACATGATAACGAAGTATTTACCTACCCTTTACCAGTGGTTCTTTCTATTTACCCTCTACTAAAAATTACCTACATTACCTTCTACTTACCTAGAGGTTGCAGAGTTTTTTGCAGAGATTTTTTTGGAAACCTTAAACTACATAATTTAGTTCGAGAACAATTTCAACGAGTATTAACAGTAGATAGGTCCCAAGTACAGTCGTAGGTATTACTAGTAGGTAGGTAGTCAATAAACAAATTTTATTGCCTATTCTCGTCATTTCACTTTTTTACTGCATTGGTTGTGTTGGGAGAAACTGTAAGCCTAAAAGAGTGATAAGTGCCTACTTTTATCAGCTTCGTTGAGTGAAGAAATCATGATTGTCACAGGAAAACAACTTGTTCTATTTTAATAGAATGAAACAGATTTCTTCTTAGCCACCTTAGGAGTAGGTTTAGGCAGTCTTGACATTCCGGGCATTGGAATTGATGCTAAATTATTGCTTTGCATGTATAGTTAGTCACTTACTAAAGATGTAGGCATTGCTTCTTAGACACATTTCGTAGGATCTGGTTCCCAATGATCGCTAAATTAGCCATGTTTTACAGATAAATTCCCTCATACTTACTGAACAAATTGGCGTTTAGGTTGGTATTTGTTACTCAGTTGTAGGTATTGTTTCTTAGGTACATTTCGTAGGATCTGGTTCCCCAAAACTGCAGAATCTGATCGCTAAACTAGCAATGTTTTATAGATTAACTCCCTCATACTTACTGAAAAAATTGGCGTTTAGGTTGGTATTTGTTACTCAGTTGTAGGTATTGTTTCTTAGGTACATTTCGTAGGATCTGGTTCCCCAAAACTGCAGAATCTATGATCGCTAAACTAGCAATGTTTTATAGATTAACTCCCTCATACTTACTAAAAAAATGGCGTTTAGATTGGTATTTGCACCTACCTCCCATCAATATAATTTATGTCGAACTTTCTTCAAAACGTATTTTAAATACTCAAGGAAATCCTGATTAGTTTCCCACCTTAATCAACCTTAATCAATAGAATCCATATTTATAATATTATAGATTTATAAAGATCAGTTGTCTGAAAAGAAACCCTCATAACAATGAGCTCACGAAGATAGTTGAGCCTTGCCTCCATTTTTCCCAATTGAAGGCTCGTCTCGTTTAAATGGCCACGACCTCTTTAAATTGTGATTTAAATGACTCCGTGAGTTTCATTCGTTTGAAGTCCATGATCGCTCCTTCTTTCGATTTGTTGCTGGAATCTTTAAAAAATTCTATTTTGTATTATATAGGTACCTATTTTTCATTCCTGGTTCTGAAGAGGTATTTTTTGTTCTTTTTCATTATTGGTTAATGTTAAATTTTTACAAAAAAAAAGTTTTGCTCTTTCCCTTAAATTTTCCTAAAGAAATGTCTTACAATCAAGATTTTCAACCCCCCAAATTGAGCGAATTTTCGAAAAAACCGAAGCTGATGCTATGAACTCAAAATTTTTAGAAATTGAAGTATTGCAGTTTTTTCATAAATTTATAAACAATTTTATAGGTAGTTTATAGTATTATCTGTATAATTGATTTGGATAACCTAAATTTGGATAGTTTAACGTTCTTTGTAATGGCATATTATTTTTAAAAATTGGACTCTGTAACGAAGGACGTTACTTGGGTGTACCTAATTATATCTGTGGTGGCCCAAAATTTTGGCATTTATAAAAGTCATCTTTGAAGTTAAATGATAGTGGTTGAAATTCTGGACTTGAAATAGGTATTAATAAGTAACAATCAGGGTGTCCAGCGACCTGGAATACTCAGAGAATTTCACTCTATTGGAAAAATCAGGGAACACCCAGGAAATTTCATTTTTTTCTCGTAAATCCCTGGAAAAAGCCTGAAGTCGGAACACTTTTGTGGAAAGTACCGGCAGTCAGAGGGAGAGAAGTTTAAGTATGGTTTTAGTACTATTTTTCTGTTATAGATGTTCCAAATGTAGACAATTTTCTCAACTTTAATATTTCAAATATATCCATAAAAACTTATTTCACATTTTTTTATTAAAATTTAAGTATAATGCCGTTGCAATTTTTTTTTCGAAAATTTGCTAAAAGTGATCATTAGGGCACCACGTACTACCTGTTTCTCAAGGTAGCGGAAGCCGTTTCCACGTTTCAAGGTAGAAAAAAGCTCTCCAAAATCAAAATTTCCACTCGCCTTTTACGTTTCTAGCCTTCCTGAACAATTTTGGTTCGGCGTTTGTGTCCGTTTGTCTGTCATGAAATCCCAGTAACGAGCAAAACTGTAACTTACGGTTATTTTCCAATTTCGATGAAATTTTCATGGATCTGTTCAGCTGGCGTGTAGATGGTCCCCTATAAAAATCATCGCCCACTGATACCCCATTGCGCATGTGCAAACGTGTATTTCCTTGTTACAGCCATGATTTCTACATTTTCCATCCGATTTCAGGGATTATGCGGATTGGGTTGTAGATGGTCCCCTACGAAAATCATTTCCCATGAATTGACAGTATTTTCATTGCAAAATGTCTTTGAAAACCTGAATTTCGAGAAATAATGATCACATTTAGTTATATAACATCTCCAAGTCAAATGAAACCTTTTCTAAGTCAAATGAAACCTTCTCCAAACCAAATGAAACTTTTTCCAAATCAAATGAAACCTATTGAGAAAATGAGTGAAATGAGGTACCTAGATAGGTAGATACTCTGCAAATTTCAAATCGATGCAATGGGGTATTTCAGTCAATTTTTTTTATTTTTTTTCCAAAAGAGTAAGGCTCAGGAATAACGGTAATCGGGTCTGTTCGTCGAGAAAATGTTTTTAAAAAATCAGAGAAGCTTAGGAAAGTTGAAGATTTGAATGGTGTGACGTAGCTAGCCAATCGTGACGTAGCTAGCCAACTGTCTTTGAAAAAGTATCCATGCACAGAAACCCCTCTTGGATACTACAACATTCTACTCACACACGCGCGCGGGGCAGTCCGCGGCGTATTCCTTGCCTAGTGTGTGTGCATTTATAGCGACCCGCCTTTTTAGGACGTCCCACAGTAAGACTTGGGCGTCCTTATGCGATCGATCTGGGGTGAAGTTGGACAACACTCAACAGAAAAAAAAAAATAACCACACAGTAATCCGTTTTAGACCATTCTGAATCCAAATCCGCGAAAAAAACCATAGGTGTATGTCTGTGTGTGTGTGTGTGTGTGTGTGTGTGTGTGTGTGTGTGTATGTGTGTGTGTGTGTGTGTAACAAAATCTTGTGTACTCTGCACAGGCCTTAGTTCTCAACCGATTTTCCTGGTTCTTTTTTTTGTTCGTCGCGGAAAACTATCTAGTTGTGCACTACGTCGCCGGAATTTCGAATTTTGCTTTTTAAGGGGGGGAAAGGGGGGGTTAATGCTCGAAAAACGTGCGTTTTTGTGCATAATCTTGTGTACTCTGCACAGGTCTTAGTTCTCAAACGATTTTCGTGGTTCTTTTTTCGTTTGACGCGGAATACTATCTAGTTGTGCACTACAGCGCCGGAATTTTGGATTTTGCTTTTTAAGAGGGGGAAAGGGGGGGTTAATGCTTAAAAAACGTGCGTTTGCGTGCATAATCTTGTAAACTCTACCCAGGCCTCAATTTCCAACCGATTTGCGTGTTTCTTTTTTTGTTTGACTCAAATAACTTCCGAGTTGTACATGATTTTACCAGAGTACCAAAATTCGCAAGGGGAGGGGGTGAGTGGGGGGATAATATTCACAAAATATCCGATTTTTCAATATTTTGGTTCCTTTACTGCTTACTAATTGTACCCAAGCTTTGAAATTGAGGGAAAATTCTCATTATACCTCCGGATTTTCATGAACTATTCTCTGTACCACCATGGAACTAATAGTGGTGCCACCATGGTGCCAGGACATGGTGCCATGATGCCAACCGCTTATTTCGTGTTTTTTTTTTTTGTGTTGAATACGGATGTGAACTTCGACGGACTGCCTACCAAAACTAACAGATGAAAGTTCAATGTTACGACGTATTTCCGCTTTGGTGCCAGACTGGCACCATTGTTGGCGTTGGGGTGGTGTGGGGGGGGGGGGGTGAACTCTAATTCGCATGTTGGGTATCGTAGATCACGGATTTTAAAATTCTCTTCAGATTCGAGGCTCCCATGCCGCTAGAAATGTTAAGGTGGATAATGAAGGGGGGGGGGGGTCAGTATTTCTTGCCTAAAGTAATAAATAAATTACATCGAGTGAATCAGTTTTATCACTTAACAACTGGTTTAACTGATCTAATGCTTATCCAATGGGACGTCCCCTGGAATGCATGCATTACTAAACAATATGTTTCAAACGTGTGATCTCTTTAATTAATTTTTCTACCACATGTTATAGTATCATTGGGTTTAAAGTTGTAGTATATAGGTTTTCAAGGGTGCTGAATCCAAATTTGAGGTCAAAAACCTGAATTTCCGACCCACCGAAATACCCCATTGTACCTATCGTACAAAGAAGTTGCCAAAATGAAAATTCAATGAATTTTAGACATAGGATTATCGAAGTAGATCTCACCTTAGTAGACTAGGAAACAAGTAAGTTTGAAAAATGTCTGACTGTTGAATGTGAGTGGTTACCTACCTACCTACACTCAATAGGTTTCATTTGATTTGGAAAAAGTTTCATTTGGTTTGTAAAAGGATTCATTTGGCTTGGAAAAGGTTTCATTTGGTTTGAAAATGTTTCATTTGGCTTGGAAATGCTATATTTTCGTTCATTTATAGCCCTAGAAAAACAAGAATATTGACCCTGGAAAACTCACGGAATGTTTTTTTCGGGGAATCACAGGACACCGTGAATAATTTATATGGAGAGGAGTCCATCCTAACTTAATTTTGAAGAGCCCGGATGAGACCTACGTCAATTTTCTGATCTCTTTCAGGTCCTATCCTCCTATCCCACCCCATAGAGCTGAAAATCAAAGTCGTTTTAAAACGTAGGAAGATTTGAAAATTGAAGTAGATAAACGGTCTTGTCGGTAAAAATTGGGAAAATAACTGCCCCGAGAAGCAGTTAGACAGCCCCTAATATGCCCTGCTCCTTATTTATTTTGTATCTAAGCTTAGAGGTTTGTTTCACAACTAGAGGCCTAGAGAGGATGTTAGAGCTTCTGACGAATGATCTTCGTCATTAATAATTTTTTTAAATTACCATGAGGAAACGAAAACTCCTTTGATTAATTCAACTCTTACGGGCTTTTTGGGGAATCCTTAAAATTTGAGTCTACTCTCAAGAAATATAATCATGATTATTCAACTCAATTATTTCTTTATTAAGAACAGCTAATCTTCGGTAGAACAATTGTTATCTGTTGATTAGTTTCGTCATTATTACCACATCTCTAATTTCACGTGGGAATTTTTCGAATCAATGTTAACTCTTTTAAGGTTATCAGCTCGCATAGTTGCAACGTTGTCAAACGACGCGATTCCTAGTTTAACCGTTGAAACGTGAGTTTAAAGAATTTCGTCCGTTGAAACACTTGACTGCATTCAGAGATAAGAAAACGCCGTTTATGACTCGAGACCTCACCTTGTTTTGTTGTCGGTAGCTCTCCTTTTTAAATGGATTCGAACGTTTTTCAGAAATGATCAAAATTTGAACAAAAAACGGCAGAGGATTTTCGATTTTCGGTTTCTACGTGCTTTGAAACGTGAATCATCAAATATTGAGGGGGGGGGGGGGTATATTTTTGTTTTTTCTTAATCGATTCCAAAGGTTTATTTAGAAAATTATAAACCAGTAAGGTGTGAAGAATACAACGTGGTAAGTGTCGTCTATTGGGCCCGTGTCGTACAAGCACGAAGTGATCCCATTCTTGGTGAGATTTATCGGACGAAGAGTGCGATAAAATGGACTGAAACGTTAATTTCGTTTGTGCAGTTAATCTGTGGGACCAAAGGGAAAGTAACTATCACACGCGGATATGCATTTTTGTGTGTTGTACTTTCAAATTGCTTTAGATATATGTAATAGCGGCCCTTGAAGAAACCATAAAACATTTCCGGTTCCGAGTCGATTTTACATGTAGACGAAATGGGTCTTCAAGACAATAGCAAAGTCTAGTCTTTTTAAGGAATCCGTTGAATCTTGCAGAATCTCTGATTTTTAATTTTTCATCCCCCTCGTCACCTGAAAAATAAATCCCGGAGGCCTAAATCTGGCCAAATGTGGAAATTCACCCACATTTCCCGCCTTCGTCTAAATCGCGAGCAAATCAAAGGTGATATAATACAGAGTGTAACACGAGTGGTTCACGACCTTTCTCCCAAGTGTTCTTCAATTATTTTCCGACAAAAAATGCCTCTTGACATTTTTTGGTATCCCCACTCAAAATGCCTTTTTTTCCACTTGGAAATTTTTTCTCGTATTTTTGATCTTTGCTCGATAAATCTACCATAACTCCCTCAGTTCAAGAGTTAGTTCAAATCTAAAAAAAAATCCTTTGGAAAGAGCGTTAAATTTGCAATCTTATTGATGCCCAATAAATTTTTTTTTCAGTGGAGTTGAGGTATGAAAGCAAAACTCGTCAAAATCTTGAAATCGCTTGTTTTTTAAGTCGCCTGGTATCCATATCAATTCTTGAGCAGAATTGTTAAAGTTCCCTAAAAAGTGCGCCAAAATGTTAGCTTTCCAATGGTGTAATCAAAAAATATTTTACAACCAAGTTTAGGGGAGAAATATGTGTTTGAACGCCGAAAAACATTTTTCCAACGAAATCAGCGCTCCGGCTTTGATTGGAAAGCCGACATTTTGGCGCACGTCAAGGAACCAGGCCACTGAAAAAACAAGCGATTTCAAGATTTTGACGAGTTTTGCTTTTCATATGTCGTTTACACATCTCAAATCAACTTAAAAAAATGTTATTGAGCATCAAGAAGATTGCAACTTTAACGCTCTTTCCAAAGGATTTTTTGTTGGATTTGAGCTAACTCTTGAATTAAGGAAGTTATGGTAGATTTATTGGGCAAAGATCAAAAATACGAGAAAAAATTTCTAAGTGGAAAAAGAGTCATTTTGAGTGGGGATACCAAAAAATGTCAAGAGGCATTTTTTTTTGTCGGAAAATAGTTGTAGAACACGTGAGAGAAAGGTGAACACCGAATATCCAACTTTAAAAAGCTCGTCGTCAGAATCACCCGTTCCGAAGAACGTTATTTATTTTTAAACAAAAAAGAAATATTATTTCTTTATTCTGGTAACAATTTTATGTTCTCCTAGTATCCATGATGGTCCCGTTTCAACCGGATTTAATTTCCAGTAACAAATTGTGAAAATTGGTGAAAACAGTTTGGAAACGTGGTTATTGATCTCAGGGAAAATGGTCCATGTTCCCAAAACTTTCCTAGTATCTTCATTTTAAAATTGTATGTTTACATTCTCCACCGATTTAATGATATTGAATTTCTTCTTCCCTTTTAGTAATCATTGGAAAATCTAAATGGTGCTAAGGTATTGGAAAATCAAAAGCCAATTATGGTCCAATGTATAACGTCAATTGATCGGGATTGGACTCAACTGGAAAAACAACACCTTCTTCGAGCTTTCGGTAAATTTATTACCTTCTTCAGGGCTCTAAGGATGTTTTATTTAGTGATATCACCAAACGTCGACATAAAAAGTGAAGGCGAAGACGCCACCATAATTCTAGAAGATAAAATGTATGGTAAAATGAAAGAAATTGATGAAAAACAGAGACTTTTTTGGTGCAGAACAATAATGATGGCAAAACAAGGACTATTATAAGCTCTATAATAGAGCTTATAGAGAATAATGACTTTAGATAACAAACCAACTTAACTTAACCAAGATAACTGTTTTTCCAGTTGACCCCAATCCCGATCAATTGACGTAGTCCGTTTGTTGGGTCGATCTACGTTATTCGCGGTCCAATAAATCATTCTCTGAAAGTTGAAGTGTTCAGAGGGAATCCTTGGTTTTGACCGATTTAGAGAAGGGAGTGAGAAACCTCTCCAGTGCGTTGTGTCTTGGGTTGACTTTTCCTCTTCGAAACTGCAGTTCAATTGTGTATTATTGCGGCTCAACGGTTTCCTAACCGATTTTCCTTGGCTTCATGATTTCTCCTTTTCATCCAATTCGAGAACTGAAATTAGTCACGCCCTCTCTGCTGGCCGGAGGAGATTCATTTGTTCCTGGAAAAGCCGTTTTCTTGGGAACCCCTTCTTGTCAAAGTATGACGTAATCCAAAGAGCCTTTTTTATCTCTACCGTTTCCTTATCTAGATGGAAAGTAAATTTGGCTAAATAAGTACGTCATATCTCCGCTCGTCCTAATCAACAGCTGATAAGCGTGGTTGGGGCCCTCGCGGCTAGGAAAGTTTAAACGCCTATTATTAGTCATGAAAGTGATTCCCACCGGGGGCCGACCCCGGAAACTTCCAATACGACCGTTAGAAGAGAGAAAGGATGTAAGAACGATGTCGAGACCTTTGTCCTTTTCTGGGTTCCTTTTACCGTCTTATTATCGCATCGACTTTTAAATTGTGAGCTATTGGGACTACCGTCCTTTAAACGGCTTTTGAAACGGTCTGTTCTCAATTCGAGGGTGAACTGAATGAATCTGTCATGACCTTGAAGATATACAAGTCTATTGTAGATACTTATAAACAAATTATAAAGGTGGAAATTGTGATAATTGTGATTAACATAATACAATCAGAATTCGAAACCTCCGTTAAGGATGTCTCAGTCGGTCGCCGTTCGTTTTTAGTATTTACCGAAATTGAAGGCGCAAAAACTTAGAAAGTTGTACTTAAATTTGAAATTTTAAAGGATTTTAGAAATTTATTAGTGCACGGCCCTAGGGTGAAATATTGCTGCCGGAATCATCAAAATCAAACAATAATTGCCAAAGATAAATGGGAAAAACTATTAAATAAACGGGTTTTTCATGTTTTTCCCATATTTCTCTGGCAATTGTTGTTCGATTTTGATGATTCGAGCGGCAATATTTCAGTTTTTCAATTACCTAGGGCCGTGCACTAATGAATTTCTAAAATCTTTTAAAATTGCAAATTTAGGTACAACTTTTAAAGTTTTTGCGCCTTTGATTTCCTGAAATACTGACCCGGAACGAGGAACGAACGGCGACCGACTGAAACTCCCTTAATATTGAAATTCCCATTGCCTTCAAAATTTGACGAAATTGACAGGTAATCTGACTCCCGTGCAGTCACTTCTATTGTTTGAAGGGGGAGGGGAGAAGTTCGCTTCTGTATCGCTGATTTTGGATGCGTCTTATCACTTCCAGTGGTCCCTAAGGTTGTAGAAAATGTCAGTGCTCTAGTGGTATAAACAGGCAAAAAGTTGCCTCTATAGCTCTCCCTGCTGATCGAAACTCCTTCAAGGCACTTCACCTCATGAAACCTGATTTACGAACCCACTAATTTTCATAAAAAGTGCCCAAAATAAAGGTAGAAGTGGCAAATGCACCAAATTTTGTTTTGAGATTTCATGACCTTGGTCTCTTCACGATGCACTAAGTTTAATCAAAACGGATCATCGGGACCTCTATTTCGCGGGTGCTATGTGCCTAACCCACACGGGCTTGGCTTCGAACCTGAATACAATTCACCTTAAAGTTCTTACATTTTCAAAGGCCCCGTGCAGCCTTCATTAGCCACTCGAGGTATTCATTTGTAAATCAGCGACTTTCAAGAACTTGCGGTAAACGTTTCTATTGAATGCGGAAGAATGTTCTCGCCGGATATTGTCAGTCCTTGAAAGAATAACGGATGGAACCATTATAAAAACAAGAGGTAAAACGGAACAGAAAGGTATTATGCGCACACCTGGAGGCTTACTTAATTACCTTCCATTGTTTTGCCACCGGAATTTCCTCGTTAATTTAGATTTATATCACCGAGTTATTTTGAAAATTATAACTTGATTTGCTTCAATCATTCGGTCTTTCGGTTCATGTATGAATTTTTTGGAGTCTCGAAATTGAGCTGTGTATTTTCATTCATATTGAAACGTCTTACAACAATGTGACTATGCTGGGGGTAATTGAAGCTGGGGGTAATCGAGCAAACTACGAACCCCTCACGAGCTAAAGGAGAAATTAAGATGATAATTCGAGAAAATTTACGTAAGTTATAGTGGAAAACATGAGGATCATCCGACCGTCTCGACCTGTGCATTTCCAAGAAGGGTCGTCATTTAATTGACATAATTTTTCATGCTGCATTACTATGTTTTGCCATTGGTCAATAAAAATTACTGACTACACATTCTGCTCGTTCTAAACACCGTACAATCAAATTTAAGTGGCGTAACATGCATCTAACAAGCTTATGAACACATAAAGCAGCCAAGCCATAAAGCCTAGCCAGCCATAAGCCTGGCCTTCCTGACTCTGGGGCTTTCATGTTAAACCCCATTGCCTGGGATAAGGAATTGATCGGAGACTCTGCAACGATTTTATAAATCTAGCTTCAAATTACAAGAGCAATTTGAAGGTTATATTGTGGTTTTGGATGTTTTTGCTTCCGAGTCTACCAAGGTAGCGGAAGCTTTGTTTTCACTTTTCAAGGCTGAAAAAAATGTTCTCCAAAATCAAAATTTCCACTCGCGTTTTACGTTTTTAGACCTTTCTGAACAATATTGGTTCCGTGTCTGCCTGTCTGTGTGTCTTCCATGAATTCCTTGTAACGGACATAACTATACGAAGTAATTGTCCGATTTCGATGAATTGTGCGGGTTGGCGTGTAGACGGTCCCCTATGAAAATCATCACCCTAGGACTGATAGTAGCCACTGCGCATGTGCAAACGTGAATTCCTTGTAACATCCATTTCTTCTACATTTTCCATCCGATTTCGATGAAATTCCTCAGGATTGTTCAGATTGGCGTGTAGATGGTCCCCTATGAGGGTAGTGCAAGGTACTTGGAAATTGGTGTTTTGAGATTGTTGTCGATTGAAGAGGATGAACTATAGAAATGTAAATGTAAGAAATTACAAGTTCAAGTTTTTCAATCAGAATAATATAAATAATATTTAGATCAGCTGTTCAAAATTACGACGTTCGAACTAATAATAAATCTGCCTCCAAAATAACATATTATGTTATTTTGGAGGCAGATTTGTTATTAGGGTTTATGAATCAAACGAGAACAGAGATTAACTACTACAATCATACAATCGGGTTATGGATACGAGGAAGCTATGTGCCACACCCACTTGGCAGACTTTTTTTTCCTCATTCTCAACAGTTTAGGTAGCAAGCAAGTAGAAAACTTGAAATTTGATTTGGCTGGGTTGGTTTGGTTTGGATAGTTAAGGAAGTACTCAAAGTGGTGTCTCAAGTTGGAACGTAGCTATCAGCGTTTACCATGTTAGTGAACTGAAGGAAAGCTGTTGGTTCTTCCGCTAAATAAGGAAAACCCTGCTACCAAATGTTCCAATACCCTTCTCAGCCTAGCCTACTTTTCGTACTCTAGGAAAAGTATTGATTTGGAGATTGTACGTTGTCATTCGTCAACGAAGGTTTGATTTAGGTCGTTGATAATCATCGCAGACGCCCAGTCATGATGACGACACGAGCTAAGTACTCGGTTACGCGGGCCCCCTCAATCCGGTCATTAGCTGGTCTATTCGCTAATGCGGTGGGAAAGCCGATTTAGAAAGGACTTTTAAATCCCGGGCGGGTATTTAACTGGCGACGTGTCTCTTATAGTAGGAACTTCTTAGAGTCGATAGAAGTCAACACATACGACCACTGTTGTATTTTATTTCAATAATATTCTTGATTGTGATGACTATTAATACCTTTACAAGGTGTGTTCCATTATTCATAAGAAAAAACGTCTGCCAAGTGGGTGTGGCACATAGCTTCCTCGTATCCATAATCCGATTATATAGATGATCAGATGCATAGTGGTTGATCTCAAAACACCAATCTCTAAGTACCATTCACTACCCTCATAGGGGACCATCTAAATACTAATCTGTAACATCCCTGAAAATTTCATTGAAATCGGATGGAAAATGTAGAAGTTACGGCCGTTTCAAGGAATTCACGTCGCTTTTGGAGAACTTTTTTTTTTCATCTTTGAAAAGTGAAAACAAAGCTTCTGCTACCTTGGTAGACTCGGAACCAAAAAGTAGGATACTATACAGAAATGTAACTAGCATAGAGAACTTCCATGGTTTTTTCCAACATTTGAAAGATCCTGATGAGGTTCTTCAAAAATAATGTTATTTGAGGGTTAGGTAACAGTTTTTTTATCAATCGGGCAACAATGAAAACTGGAAATTGCCTCAATCTGGTTTTCAAATGGTATAATCAGATTTCGAGCTAGAAAAACGCAAAATTTTCATTGTTTCATGTTCTCCATTAACTTTCATCCGCTCGCGCTCTCTTGGCTTATAGCCGCCCCTCACATTTTTCCCTATTTTAATGGGTTTTTTTTGTACTTACTTCAACTCGATAACAACAAGGATTTGGATTGGTCAACTTGTAAGTGAGTTCATACACATTATTTAGATTGAAAAAATAAAAAGCAAAGTGAAAACAATGATTCGCTACCCTGATAGAAGCGGAAGCAATACGAGTAGGTACCCAACCAAACATCACAAAAGGATAAATGACTCAGATTTTGATCGGCATTTTTTCCGAAACATACATAGCTACTCATAACGAGGCTGAATGAAGTAAAAAATGTACTTATATTTCACCGCCGAACTTAGTCACTTAAACTTTGAACATGTACTTACAGCCACCAACGTAACGCAGGAGGAAAAGGTTAACGAAATCTTGTGGAAAAGTGTCCAATTAGAGAATACAACTGCATCTTCCCGGTCTCTTGAGTACAATCCCACCTATTCACTCATCACTTCAACTAATTGTTGGCAGGCTGACTCGAATGGAGCTACTTTTAGAGCAATCCAACTCAAAGCAACGAAATGCCTAGGAAATTCATAAAATTTGATGTGAGGCACCTGGTATGGCAGACTGAAAATTTCAGTCTGCCTTACCAGGTGAATATTTAATATTCAAAGACTATTCTTGGTTCCAACCGTATTAGGAAGGGTTAACAATGGGTTTTGTCGTAATAGAGTGGTAGATGGAATAGGGAGTGGTCTAATCTGTCCATGGAAGGTTAACCCTTAACTTCCCACTTGTTCAAAAAAAATTCGGATTTTTCAATTAAATTAAGATGTATTTTGACAAATCTATAGAATATTTGAACAGAAGGTTACCTCAAAAGCCCTATGAGAGTCCGTCAGCTCAAAAATGATCTTTCCAAGGGCCACTAGAGCTTTCTGCGTCAGCAGAATCTGTCTATAAACCCAATTTTATTGGTGTAGAAGAAGCAAGCATGGGGAAATCCTTGTTGGGATGTTGGGATCAGTTATTTCTCATCAAGTATAGAACCAAGGAATAAGGTAGAGAAAGTTTATTTCATCTGTGCTGCCTTAGACAGTGGCGCCATCTCGACGAGGAAATTCAAGTAATAGCCTACAAGGTGAGAAATGACGTTAGAACGTTTTTTGAAGGCCCTATCACACACTGTCAAATCTAGAATTTTTTTTTCCTGAGTTATTATGTTTTGATTATTAGTACGAAAGCTGGAGTATCAAGATAGCCAACGGCTATCAGTTTTACTTTAAAACTGTTGCAAGTAAAAATCGAACTTCCAAAAAGATACCTCAGGATATTAAGGGTATCTCTGGAGCTGCTCCGAGATTGTTCTTGAAAGGCTTTTGTGCATAATTATCTTTTGTTTCAACAAGTCGTGAGGTGTGTAGTTGACGTGGTTTGTAACACTAAACTAAGCTTCTCTGCGTAACGGCGTACTACTTCTCTTTTGGGATTGCATCAATCAAGTTCGGTGTTGAGTTAGAATGGCGTGAGTCACCTGAGTTGATTGCTCTTGTACAGGGAAGCAAGCTCCAACAGGAAACGGAACATTCTGCGGGTGGTTGACCGCCGTAGTCTTCTCTGCCAGACGTGCCTGTCCTTGGCGCTTCCTTTATCTGGTAGTTATTCGGCTCTTCATTGTTGTCATCCGATGCAACGAGCTATACGGAGGCTAAAAATCCAAGTTTAAGTTCAATTCTTGTTGATTTTGCCTCCGTTTCACTGGATTGTCCAGGAAAGGGAGATTCTACTCGAAAATTCATGTAGCTGTTAAGAGGAGGTTAATCCTAAATGCTGTTTTGAGATCGAGTGTCAAAGTTTTCTCAATACCTCACGAATTTCTGTGACAATAAATAAGCTAACCGTTATTCACTACCTATTTACAAAAAATAAAGAAACAAAGTTCAGATTATTCCAAAAGAAATATTTCTCCCCAACGCCTGTCGAAGATTTGAGAATGAAAATGTGACTTGAAATGTATCTTGCTGAATGAGACAAAATCGTTTATTTATTCGTTTCATTTTTCATAATACTCGTACTTATTCTTTAGATCTTATTGGTTCAAGAACCCCCCAAAAGTTGGAACTTTATCTACTGAAAACATACACAATTTATTTCGCTGAAATATGTGGTGTTTTACAAAGAATATCGCAACTTTTTCCACTCGAGCTTAGATTTCCGTAACACAAGAATAATGACTCTTTGGCTCAATAATGGTTAAAAATAATTTAGCATATGTGTGTGTTCGCAAACCTAAATTTCCTGAGCCTGCTCACACGACTTGAATTCGTCTTTTCTCGTAAAAATGAACTGTTTGGAAGGAATCGATTCTGAATTAAAGAGCCCCGAGATGCGTTAAAATTAAAGAGGTGCCTTATCTTTATTTCGGAACTAATTGGCTCGTCGGTTACCTGTCATGTGTTGACGTTTGCCTCAGTCCGTTGAAGTGTTGACAGTAGAAAAGACCGTTACAACCTAGTTTTTTTCTTGCACGATTCTACAAACTCGGCGCTCCCGTAACACGAATCTTCCTCGCCTCCATTGTCTACAGTTGGCGAGACACCCCAGTTTTGCTGATTCCGCTTATTTCGCGCACCGGGATTTTTCTCACGTCAATTCAGCGTTACTATCGAGGCAACTGGAAGCCTATATTATTCGCAGCGCTCATCATTAAGTACATCTCGATAATTTCTATACTTTGATACGTTGGACATTCTCATCCGTTGGATATTTTGATACATTGAAAATTTGATAATTTGAAAATTGTAATAAATGAAACCTTTTGATGATTTGGACATTTTGATACGTTGGAAATTTGATAATTTGGAAATTGAAACATTTTGATCATTTGGACATTTTGATACGCTGGAAATTTAGTAATTTAGAAATTGTAATGAATAAAACATTTTGATACCTACGTTACATATTTTGGTACGAAGGGCATTGTGATACGTTGGATATTCTGATAGGTTGGATATTTTGGTGCTTTGGATATTCTAATAAATTGGATATTTTGATACGCCCAAATTGAAAAAATAAACCTCGCTCTTTATTTCATGAAACAACTGGTGTGTTATTTTCTAGCATCCTGGCCCTGAAATATTTTCAAATTATGTGTTATATAATTAGTCGTTCTAACCGATCGGGATTGCGTGCTTCTCAAAGTACTCTTACTATCCTTAGTTCAATTAACTGTTATACCTCATGGCTATATAATTACCTAACTATGGCTATAAGACTTCCCTTTTCTTTTTTTAAACTTTTTTTCAACTCTTAATAATTCTTATAACTCTTATAGCTTCATATTAACTCGTGTTGACATACTTACATGAAAGTAATAATTATTTTTTAGTTAATATTGTTTCCAAATGTATACATTTTATGGAGTTCTTTTGTTGAGGAGATTTTTTGAGACAACGTAATTGTAGAAATTTTGGGATTTTGTTTCCGAAGCAACTCTGGCAAACGTCAACGCGATACCTAAATTGTTCCTAAATGATTGTTGTTGTTGATAAGGTGTTTTTTTCGATTTTCGACTGATTCTGGGCCCTCAAAGTTGGTCCCTCCAGTCCCCTCCTACCCTCCGAATACGAACAAAATAGACAAAAATTGGATTTGCAGTATCTTACTGTTACTTTTCCGATGACGATGACATTTGTTGAGAACCGTCTCAAGGATGATCCGCACCAACTCGGAAAGTTGCATTCAAATCGGATTATGATGTCGTTTGCCAGGAATAAAGAATTCACCAGACCGAGACGGAGCCAAGATTTATTGTACAGAAAGTTTGAATCGAAAAATGCAAATGAAATATTCGATTTGAGAAATTCACTAAAATGAAAAATTAATATGGAAAACTTGTTTTTAATCTGCTCTTTCTCGTTTTCTCTGTGTAGAATTTGAAAGCTTTTTTAAGTCGTGGGAATTATCTTGATTTCTCGTGATGACGTCCTGACATCTCGAAATGACGTCTCGTGTCCCTATTCATTCAGTGATATCTACTCAAGCACCAAAAAGGTCATCAGCCTATCGAAACTGTCAACGGTCGGAAGGCTTTCGTGGCGGATCTCATTGGGAAATGAAAAATAACGATTTTTCGCCTCTTATCTCGGTAGCTTTTTATAGAACGCTCGTTAGTCCGTTTTGTGGGTTTTGTCTCGGTACGCTGGAGATCGGAATAATCTGATAACGGAATTCTTCGTGGTTGACAACCGATAATGTTTGTACTTCTGTGCTGCATCGTTGAAATGCGCTGTATTCTCCACGATTCAATCTATAATACCCAAGTTATAATGAGTTCCAGAACTATCTGTCGTGACAACTAAGATAGAAACCTGAATGAAATGGAGCAAGTTCAACTTGGGAACTTAAGGAAATGTCGTTCACGATGAATGATGTTTCAACTTAGCCTGGTTGTCTATCCAGAACCTGCTTGTTTGCAAACAAACTGAGTTTTGCAGGTTGCAGAGGAATTCGGCTCTCTGGAGATGCCTTTCTAAGCATCCTGGTGTGAATTTGGTTACCACTCGCTAAATTCTGTCAAATGTTGATTTCGAACAGAACTAGTCGAGAATTTCAATTCGTCGAGAATTCAATTCGAGGAATAAGTCGTTTAGCTGAAAGCGGTGGAGTAGTAAATTTATTACGAGAAAATGAATAAAACACTAAGGGGGTCTCAGTCGATTGCCGTTCATTCTTATTATATCGCCAAATTGAAGGCGCAAAAACTTGAGGAGTTGTACCTAAATTTGGAATTTTCAAGGATTTTAGAAATTCATTAGTGCATGGGCCTTGGGAATTGAAAAACTGAAAGATTGCCGTCGGAATCATCAAAATCGAACAATGAGCCAAACAGAAATGGGAAAAACTACTGAATAAAAGGTTTTTCCCATATTTCTCTGGCAATTATTGTTCGATTTTTATGATTCCAGCGGCAATCTTTCAGTTTCTCAATTCCCAAGGCCCATGCACTAATGAATTTCTGAAATCCTTGAAAATTTCAAGTTTAGCTACATTTTACGGGGAAAACATAACTGAATCAACGGTTTTTCCACTTTTTCTTTGGCAATTTTTGTTCGATTTTGATGATTCCAGCGGCAATATTTCAGTTTTTCAATGCCCTAGGGCCGTGCACTAATGAATTTCCAAAATCCATTAAAATTTCAAATTTAGGTAGGTACAACTTTTTAAGTTTTTGCGCCTTCGATTTCGTGAAATACTGACCCGTAACGAGGAACGAACGGTGACCGACTGAGACCCCCCTAAGCGTAGAGGAAAAAAAAAATTATTAAAATGTATAGAATAAGTAAGGCACACTCTGACAGACGGGCTTACCTACTAATGTTTTAAAATCATTCTGCAATAATAAGCTATAATTAAATAAATGCAAAGTTTTCTTCTTCTTCTACTGAGAAATTCAACTTCACTATCGCCTCTAGCGTTGAATAGTTGATTCCAGGTAGCCTATTTTTGCATAGAAATTCCTGATTTAGCTTTGAGCAACTTAATAAGTGATTATATAATAATGAATAACTCAATTATGCGCAATAATGATATTCAACTACCTCTTGGACCCTTACTTCATTTGATAATCTTTCTCGTTGCATCGCATCGAGTGCATTTTTCGACGTAAAAGAAATAATAGGATTCGTATACTTGAATCGACCAAAATATGGGTGTTTGACTCGATTATTAAATAAAACGAAAATCGACCTTCAAAATAAGTGGTTTTGAACGCTAGTTTACTTGGAAGAAATTAATCGCTAATAAAAATCGATTTAGTAGAATGTCAGTTATGTAAAACGTAATTATATTTCCCAATGTTTTTGTACATCGCAGAAGGAACTAATTGGTTTCGTGGTTGCAGGTACATCCCGCTTCGATCAGGCAGCGATATGAAGACCAAATTCAGTCTCCTTCCAGAGCCCAAGTCCAAACCTAAGAAGAACCCAAGAACGTCCGGTGAATCTGGGAGTCCCGAAGGACGCGACAAAGACGCAGTTTACAGCAATCTCCTCAGAAACGAGCTCGTAGGAGGCGGAGAACAGGATGAAAACTGTTCAACAGGTAAACCGAATCAGGACATGACATTGTCAACAAGTTCCCATTGGCAGAACGATGCTACGTAGATATACTTTAAAGCAAGTTAAAATAGCGTAAAGAAACGTTTTGGCAGGATGTCAAAACAGACCTTCTTCGTTTAGTAATAATAGCGTATTCAAGCACGTCTTAATTTTGAAATCTGATCCTTCACCCTCCATTACTCCAATGAGGAATGTACAATTTTTTAATTTTTTTTTTTTTGAAAGAGGGTTCACTGATATGAAAGAAAACCATAGTGTGCTACTTGGAAACTCATCCAAAAAATTTAGAGAATTTAAGGAAGATGGAAATTTTAAATGTACCGGGAGTCTGTGATGTGATGTTTCCCCTTACAACAGTAGCGCTACCTCTGAAAGCCCACATGAAACCATTAGCTTACATGATCGAACTCGAGAGTGTGCTGCAAACTGGCAGAAAGAACCCAGACACAAAAGTGATCAAAAGAAGCTATTAAAATTAAATTTTTTTTTTTTTAACAAGAGAAAATCATTTTTATTATTAACAAGTTTGAAGGTAGAATGTTAACAATATTGTAGCTTCTGGGTAACATGGCGATGATAACAAGAGTGTGATATTAAAATTAAAATTGCTCACTCTTTTTCACAATACGATTCTACCTACTAGTTTATCAAATATTATTAGTCTTCACCTTCTATTATTTAGTTTCTATGTTAGTAAGTTTTGATGTTTGAATCACATTATTTGAGTGGATCGTTTCATGTGGTCACGAGGGCGCCTATGACTCTACCTGTTGACATTCTCTGACACTATTTGCTGAATAACTCAGTTTTACGGGAGGAATCCTGGGGAGTGACGTAATCAGTTTCCTTTAGTTTTAGCGATGTTTTTTTGGCAGAGGCTTCACTTGTTTAGTATTATTTAATTTTTTCCCCTTGGGTATTCCTGGTGTTGAACGTTACTCTAGCACTCTCAATGCGGGTGTCCACTGGTGGTGGACGCTGCAGTCCTTCCTCTCTGCCTGCCGTCCACACATGGTGGACGAGGCGAAGTTTGAAGGAGCCTTACGTTCAAAAATCATTATTTCAGCGGGAAAACAGTTTCAAGGTCCTGTGAGAGATTATAACCCTTCAGTCTGTTCAACATAACATGAGAAAACCACACATGGAGGACGGTGAATAGGAGAGTCAACGGGAATGTTTTTCGTCTAGGCCGGGGACATTCCTACTGATTATTGACACGTGTTGAGAGTGCTAGGACCCTATTTTAGGATTTGACTTGAAATTCCAGAATCTAAAATTGAGGCAAATTCCCCATTCTCAGTTAAATTTCAGTGTAACGTTACGATTAGCAGCAACAATAAAAATGAACAAATCATAATCTCATTGAAAAAAAAGAGTCTTTGCGAAACATGCGGGTGAGAATGAGGAGCATCCCTCATCAGATGCTCATTTCTTATATATCAACATGTGAAACATGACTTCCATGAAGGATGTATCACGAGTCCTGTGCTGATCTTGTTTTGTGTATGTTTTACAGGCCTGTTTTCTTTTACTCCTCCTCGACCCAAAAGCCAGTCCAGGTTGAACATCGAGGCCGTAGCTCCATATTCCCTGTCGCCAGTGTCCACCTCCAGTCAACTCCTCCTCAGATGCCCAAGGAAACAAACTAGGAGAATCTCAAGGTAGATATATTTTACGTTGTTTTTACCTCTTCTGAACTTTAAATAACATATCCAATGCTTGGTTTGAACGTTGATGTTAAGGGGTACATTTCAGTTTTATTTATATTTGCGTCTCTTTTTAGAATCCCATTCAAAGTGTTGGATGCTCCCGAACTTCAGGACGACTTCTACTTGAACCTGGTGGACTGGTCGTCTCAAAACGTACTCAGCGTGGGGCTCGCGAGCTGCGTTTACCTCTGGTCAGCAACTACCTCTCAAGTCACTCGTCTGTGTGACCTGTCGACGGACAACAACTCAGTCACTTCCGTCGCCTGGAACGAAAGAGGAAATCTCGTCGCTGTAGGCACTCATCATGGGTAGGTGGTTTTTCAAGCCGTTATAGATGTCTTTCTATAAAAACACATGCACATGCGGGAGCATTTTATGTGGAGTGGTTTGGTTAGGTGCCTCACGCATTTGCTGCTTGTAAATCTTGCTCTATGAATGCAACGATTCGGTATGCAAAAATATGTAACACGGATAACATTTCACCTGTGGAGGTTAACTGTGGTGCAAACTCCCTCCGTCTCAATGTTGACAAAACGCAGGTTCTTCTCTTTTCCCTCAACGGACGTCCTGTGACCTCTATTAATTTTGGACTACAGGCTCTCCTGGAAGTCGCACATCAAGCAACTTGCTGCTAAGTTAGCAAGCGCCAACTTCGCACTACGAGCCAACTTGGCTCTGTTTCGCTTCCAGTGATCCGCGATGTGTTCTTCGCACTTTTCGTGAGTAGGGCTTCGTATGGTATTGGTTTTTGGGGATGTTCTGATGGGAGGAATGTAGTTTTCAAATTGCAGAAATCGGCAATCAGAATAATGATGATTGATTGAATGAATAATGATGATTGTCGCGGTCGCTTCAAGGGATTGAATTGCCTAACAATTCCAGTTATAGAGAAAATGAATCTTTCAGGCAATGGTGAATAAATCCAAGCAGATATGCGCGTACACGGATAGTATTTGTTTGGTCGCCAGAAACATGCAATCCCTTGAGAAGATGTTTCACCAAATTAAGGCGATGGGATTGAAAATAAACGTGGACAAGACAAAGTATATACAAATGACCCGCCACGGTGAGCCAGAGTCCACGCAGGATTTGCAACTCGATGTTTGCGTGTTCCAGAAGGTCCAAGCGTTCCCATTTCTTGGGGTAGATATCAATGATAGAGCCAGAATGATAGACGAAATTGAAAAAAGAATTACGGTTGGGAACCGAGCATACTTCGCCAATCTTAAGCTCCTCAGGTCCTCTCTACTCTCCAGAACAACCAAGGTTCGACTGTACCGTACACTGATTCGCCCAATCGTCACTATGGTGCCGAAACATGGGTAGTCAGTACAGCTGCTGCCATTAAGCTCCGTGTATTTGAAAGTAAGATATTAAGAAAATTTTTTGGAGCAGTGGGTGTTGATGGAGAGTGGAGGATCCGGACCAACGATGAACTGTAGCACCTTTACCAGCAGGAGGACATCGTCCAATTTATTAAAGCTCGGCGGATTGAATGGCTCGGTCATGTTGAACGCATGCCAGCACGAATGCCACTTGGTATCTTGCATGCGAGGATCATGGGGACTCGTCGGTTGGGACGACCTAGGACTCGCTGGCTCCAGGATGTTGAGGGGAGCCTGAGAAAGCTGGATGCAGGGAACTGGAGGCTGAAAGCGCAGAGTAGATCTGAATGGCAAAATATTGTTAGGCTAGCCAAAGCCCACCCCGGGCTGTAGAGCTATTTAGTAAGTAACAATTCCAGCGCTTTACGTGTACATGTATTTGCGTTGGACGTTTAGAAATTCTTGCTTTCTCCAGGGAGGAATAGACATCCATTCCCACAATACGCGTTCTTGTGTTGATCTTCGAACGACTCCAGTACGCCTCACCGCATGTCTTCGTTGTGACCCAACACAGAATGTTGTCGATTTTTTAATTATTTGCCTACCAGTATTCGTTCCCTACCTGTTGGCTCATTTGAACGCAGTATAAAGCTTTTATTAATTAACGCGGAACTCTACAAAATAATTGATTTTTTCCATATCGACAGCCCCACTGCAAAACCCTGTAAGTTCCAATTTTTCCAAAAATAAGGATTTGAGCCTTTCCGATAGATTGTGCTCTTGCGCACATTATAGTGTCGCCAAAATCGGGCTATGGCTTCTCATTTCTTTTCTGTGGTGAAATGTAATAACCTGTAAGCCAGGTTCATATGTTAAAAATGTCACAGTTTTTTTCGTCTCGTGGAAACTTTTTGGTATTTAACATACAGGGTTTTGCAGTGGGGCTGTCGATATAATGTTTTAGATCCTTGTCATTCATTTAGCCATAAATTGTTATGTGTTCCTTTTTATTTGTCTCGTATCTTGTATGTTTGACGATAGTTTTGCCATTTTGGCCTAATCAATATAAAAAATTTGATTTAAGTCAACTGTCTTCAGTCCAGCCAACCTCCATAGAAACAGCAGCCTATGCTCAGATTACCCCAGCAAATACCTTGAGCCCAATACCTAGAAATTTCCTGCTAACTACAGTCTGATTATCCCGTTCCTGGGTTCCATCCGTATAGTGATCCTTAGCTAAGCGTCAGAACATTCCCCTTCTCATCCTATCTAAATTAGTTGCCGCAATTTGTTCTTCAGGCAATCAGAAAATGCGATGAATTGCTGGTACACGAAGTTTTTTCGTAGATGGATTGATTTTCGTTGTCTGACCCGTTCCGATCGATTGCAGGCACATAGAAATTTGGGATTCTGGAGCCCTGAAGCAGGTCGGCAAGCTCACGGGACACTCCGCCAGAGTAGGGACACTCGCTTGGAACGGTGACGTCCTTTCGTCAGGCTCTAGGGACCGGAGTATCCTCCAGAGAGACCTCCGAGTGTCACCCACTGAATTTGAACGCCGTCTTCTTGCCCATCGCCAAGAAGTTTGTGGTCTAAAATGGTAAGCAAATCAAATCTCGATTTGTAAAAACTTTGATTTTTTTCTGCATCATTTTCCACTCTATGTTTCTGGGTTTAAAAAATTATTGTTTGTTTGTTCTAATCATCATCCTCGTTTTCCAGGTCTCCAGACAACCAGTCTTTGGCCTCTGGTGGCAATGACAACAAGCTGCACATATGGAACATGCACTCTCTGAACCCAGTGAGCACCTACGACGAACACCTGGCGGCCGTCAAGGCAATCGCTTGGTCTCCTCATCACCACGGCATCCTCGCCTCGGGCGGTGGAACTGCCGACAGATCTATAAGATTCTGGAACACCCTCACTGGCCAAGCTATCCAAGTTGTTGATACAGGTACAGTTCTAACAGTCAGCTTTTAAGAATATTGCGACATTCTGGGGCCTATTAAGCAATACAAAGAACGTAGCTTAGTAACTGAAAGCAAGGAAACTATATTCATGATGAAAGATGTTATTACGTTGTTGATGCGGGTCAACCATGTTTTTTGTATTTGGTAGGTTTGTTATTCTTGAGGGGATCCTGGTGGGGCGGTTTAGGGTTCCCAAAAGCGAAAATTGCTGCAGAAAACCTGCTCACGCTGCTGAACCTGGTCTGTTGGTTGTCCAGTAATACTAGTCTCCCCTGCGAGGGGGGGGGGGGGGACTTCAGAGTTAATCTCCAGGAATCCTTTAGTCGACATTCATTTTGAAGGGAGAATCCAGACATCCTTCAGTAATACTGCTGAACTCTGACAAATATCCGAATGTTGAACTTTGCGCTCCACTCAAAATGAGACGCATTAAGTCACACTCCAGATTCAGCTTCGCAAGGACAAGAAAACTTCCTTTTAACTACTCCACCCATCAAAATCTCTCCATGAATACTCTCTTGGGAAAATTACCTTAATCAATGAAGATGATTGTTTTTATTTTTTCTGACAACTATGAACCAAGGATAATTTTGCCTGAAATGTGATAGAGTGAGTCATTTTAAAGTGTGAGTCATAAGTAAAGTGAGTCATTTTATTCATGACCGGTATGGTTTTGCTGTAGTGTTCATCATCATCATCCATCATTGACCTTAAAAAGAACCTAGTTGCGTTTTTTTAAATCTTTAAGATCCATAGGTGGAGTTGGATCTCGTAAGGCACCTGGAAGGATCCGCATCTTCCGGTTATGTGGGATTCATACCAGCTCAGCCCGGAACCGTTCAACACATTACTTCGGGCTGAGTCCTGGGGCGTTTAATCAGTTCTGGGTGAGAGAGCGGACCAGATGCTCCTTTCTCTCTCTTTCTCGTTCTAAGAGCATCTTCCTTGTCAGGATGCTTTCTGTGTACTCTGCCACAGCAGTCCAGCTCCTTTCACCTTCCAGTATTCTGCTGACAACACCCTCTGGTGTTGAACTCTGGGGAGCTAACTCCAGGTCTGCCATCAGCTGGTATCTTTCAGGCGCCCATTTGGTGCATTGAAAGAAGTTGTGGAGCACATCGTCGTCTTCTTTGTTCTAGCAGTGTAAACATGTTGGGACAGATACGTTGCGTTGGTGTACAATAGTATTGACGAGTCGTAATCTTACTTCAAGTGCATGAGAGCCTAACTGAGAATAAATAATTATTTAAGTTTATTCTTGGAACAACACTTGATTGTGGGTATATTGCACAAAGGTAGACATGGTAGGAAGATATTATATTGGTGGCTGTTCAGTCATAAGTGGTAGGGTTTCATCAGTCAGAGACAGGAGCTCGAAAATTAAGATGTGCTGGAGCAGAAACATGAAGACTCCAAAATGAGATGTTGATATCATCAATGTTGAGCGTGTTTGTAGTTATCAAAAAGTTTTCTCTATTTCACTTCCACCAAGTGTTACTAATGTGAACATCTGTCATTTGTCAATTTTTGTCTCATTTCTCTCATTTATGCCTTACAGGATCCCAAGTGTGCAATTTAGCCTGGTCCAAACACTCCAGCGAGCTTGTTTCGACTCACGGTTACTCCCAGAACCAAATTCTCCTCTGGAAATACCCTAGTCTCACACAGGTAGGAAATATGAACCTTTCAACGTAGCTTAATCTTGTTCAGTCCCATGAATACTGTGACTAACATGAATACTGTCACAGCCTTAAAGCTCTGTGTCCAGAGAATTCCATAACTGAAATGGGTAAAATAGGTTGTATTTTGCGAGTTGAAAACTGAAGAAACATTCTTCACGCTATCATTCTTTGAGGTTTCGATGTAATATATTTGTCGATGGGGCGCTTGGTTGGTCGCGGGCGGCGGCTCTCGGATTCGCTTTTGGCGATGTTCCTGGCCACTGTCGCTTTCTGGAGGTGGTGGTCTGGTTTCGGTAGGCCGCCATGGTGGATGGGGCCCATAGCTGGTCGGGTGTCCCCCTGCTGGCATGAGGAGGGTCGTAAGAGCCCCCTTACATTTGATGCAACATTTTCGATGACGATTGTTATCACCGATGGTTTTTACAATAAAAAAAACTGTTGATTGATTGATTAAACTAAACGATCGTATTTATAACAAACGGGGTATTTATACCAAACAATTTGGTTTACGTTAGGATTTGATATAACTATTAGTTGGTTGGATTGAATTATGAGTTTTACTATCGAATCAGAAGATTTTGAGGATTAGTCCGTGAAAATTTCAATCAAATCAGACAAATCATTGAGAAAATATCGCAAAGCAATCAAAATTGCTGCCACAGAATGGAATTTACTGTATATGTGTAGGATCTTATATTATGGCATTGTGCAGCGTTGCCAAATCTTGTACCAGTGGCCGTTAATGAACTAGTTCCTGTGATGAACTGGTTCTAATCACTCCTGGTGATTGGAGAGTTTTTGCTAGCCAATAACGTGCCTGTGGAACCTTTTCATGGAACCCGTGATCTTGACAAAACATTGACAGTATTGGTGACGATCCAGCTGCCAATTTTGGCAGTGTCTGTTTTGAATCCCAAAATTGGCTGGCCCGTGACTAACCTTTCTATTAATTTATACAAGTACAATTTTCGATTGTCAACTGGCATCCATTGTTAGCCATTACCTAGGAAACAAAGCTTGGCGTCACTTGGGACGTCGATACGAGTTTTTTTATGCCACTACTGGGGCCCGTGGAACCTCTTCACAAAGCTCGGAGTTCACAGTTGACGATGAAATTGCCTCCCGCCAACAGCTGGCGTCGATGAAAGGGTTCCCCAGACAGTCACTCGTTTCTAGAGGCCCCCTGGCTCCCCTGTCCACAGTTTACGGGGCTCCTTCAACTGGGTAGCATCCTCGGTTGCTCGCGCTAGTCTCCTCTTAACGGAGCCAGTCAAATTTTGGCAGGAAAAACTCTCTGGACAACGGACCAACATCTTTTCCAGCGGGCTTACTCGCTGAGGGCGATTAGCAACGTGATTGCGCGCTCTAGGTTGACATTTCCGGGCTCATTGAACTGATTTCGCCTGTTGGTAGCAAAGACTCTATTTATCTGGATTGGTGACCGGCCAAGGTTGGTAAATGCAGGTCTCGATAAGGCCGAGTCGATCAGGGCCGTTGGTGAAGCCTGCTTCACTAAAGCGGGTGAGAAACCATGAGTGAAATCATCAGAACCAATTCTGATCTTCCCTTTGGAAGACGGCCGATGACGTCCGCGACGCCAAGAATGGCAGTTGGACGAATTCTACCTGAGATGGTTGTTTACTTGCCAAATCTTGCAACGCTGCCTTCTACTATCCTTGCAACATCCCATTTCTGATTTCCATCGCTGACGTCGTACTTTTTCCAGGTCTCCAAGCTGACCGGCCACTCCTTCCGCGTCCTCTACCTCGCCGTCTCTCCCTGCGGCGAATCTATCGTCACTGGAGCCGGAGACGAAACCCTCCGCTTCTGGAACGTCTTCTCCAAAGCCAACGCCTCCCCCAGAACCCCCGTGTCTCGCCTCTCACTCTTCCAAAACATCAGATGAACCCTGAAAACCTCCTAACTTATCCTAATCACCCAAAGTCCTAAAGGTATATTATAAAACGACTCCCCCCCTTGTAATAAACAAAAAATATCTTAGAAACAAAAAAAGATTCGTTTTTATTTTTATATTTTTGTTAGAGTAAAAATATTATCTTTTCAGTTAAAATAACAAATATTTACTTTATTTACACATTATATAGTATATTTTACAAAATATTATGTTAACGATCTACAATATCACTCACGGTGTCCCCACAAAATGACTTGTAATTACTTAAAACTAGCTAATTTCTCCCTGATCACGAAAGTGAATGTTAGGGCTTGACTGAGGAAGAATATAAGCCCGTCTTATTCCGCGAAAATTACGATTTCTCGAAAACTAATAGAAATTAGTCGAGATCTAATCATCGATTGAGATCGAAGTTTGCTTTCCAATTTTGCTTTTATGTGAAATTGCCTCTTGGAACGTTTCAGTTCGTTTTCGGAGTGAATTTCATATTACGTGAGGAAATATCAAATTTCGGAATTCAATAATCAATGCCAAATTAATTGCCGATAGTCTCGTTGGGCTGTATTGATCTAAATTCGTATCAAACCGAACCTTCTCACGAGTTTGGAGAATTTAAATTTATCCCGTAGTGTTTTATGCTTAATTGCGATAAGTGCGATTTTTGGGATTCAAGATCGAATGAGACCTGAACACTTTAGTTAACTTTCCAATGACGTCATTTGGTGTCAATAATTACCTACTGTTGCCGATCTTTGGAGTCGAATGAAGCCAATCTGCTACGAATTTAGAGACATTTCGGTAGTTTTTTAAGAGTGTTCCAGTATCAAATGCGACTGTCAATTCGCTATGATTAATCTTAAACAATCAAAGAGCCAATTAAAGTATTGCATTTTTAAACAATCCATTTTATCCAGATTCGAATCGAACGAAACCTAAATCACAACTAAAATCTGTTATTGGGACTTTATGAATTTTCATCTTTTTTTTATTGTATAAAATTGTTAGCTCGTGGTTTTTATGGCGTATAATGGTAGTATTTGCTTAAGACCAAACCGCATTCCTCAACCTTGTTATAACGAATTTGGAGGAACTGTCGCAGATTTTGGTTAGTGGTGACTTCAGTAGTTCAGATTCTCTAAACAATAATGACGATTTCAAGTCGTTATAAGTTACGTTACGTTGATTTCTGGCATCGATTTCCAAATTATAACGAAATTGGGGGAAATGTCGAAGTTTTTGGTAACTGATGAGCTCACTAGTTGAGATTCTCGCAATACTTATGACGATTTCAAGTCGTTATAAGTTACGTTACGTTGATTTCTGGCATCGATTTCCAAATTATAACGAAATTGGGGGAAATGTCGAAGTTTTTGGTAACTGATGAGCTCACTAGTTGAGATTCTCGCAATACTTATGACGATTTCAAGTCTTTAAAAGTTACGTTATGTAGATTTCTGGCATCGATTTCCAAATTATAACGAAATTGGAGGAAATGTCGAAGTTTTTGGTAACGGAGGAGCTCACTAGTTGAGATTCTCGCAATACTTATGACGATTTCAAGTCGTTATAAGTTACGTTACGTTGATTTCTGGCATCAATTTCCAAATTATAACGAAATTGGGGGAAATGTCGAAGTTTTTGGTAACTGATGAGCTCACTAATTGAGATTCTCGCAATACTTATGACGATTTGAAGTCTTCATTAGTTACGTTACGTTGATTTCTGGCATCAATTTCCAAATTATAACGAAATTGGAGGAAATGTCGCAGTTTTTGGTAACGGATGAGCTCACTAGTTCTTATTCTCGTAATACTTATGACGATTTGAAGTCTTCATTAGTTACGTTACGTTGATTTCTGGCATGAATTTCCAAATTATAACGAAATTGGGGGAAATGTCGAAGTTTTTGGTAACGGAGGAGCTCACTAGTTGAGATTCTCGCAATACTTATGACGATTTCAAGTCGTTATAAGTTACGTTACGTTGATTTCTGGCATCAATTTCCAAATTATAACGAAATTGGGGGAAATGTCGAAGTTTTTGGTAACTGATGAGCTCACTAATTGAGATTCTCGCAATACTTATGACGATTTGAAGTCTTCATTAGTTACGTTACGTTGATTTCTGGCATCAATTTCCAAATTATAACGAAATTGGAGGAAATGTCGCAGTTTTTGGTAACGGATGAGCTCACTAGTTCTTATTCTCGTAATACTTATGACGATTTGAAGTCTTCATTAGTTACGTTACGTTGATTTCTGGCATGAATTTCCAAATTATAACGAAATTGGAGGAAATGTCGCAGTTTTTGGTAACGGATGAGCTCACTAGTTCTGATTCTCGCAATACTTATGACGATTTCAAGTCGTTATAAGTTACGTTACGTTGATTTCTGGCATGAATTTCCAAATTATAACGAAATTGGAGGAAATGTCGCAGTTTTTGGTAACGGATGAGCTCACTAGTTCTGATTCTCGCAATACTTATGACGATTTCAAGTCGTTATAAGTTACGTTACGTTGATTTCTGGCATGAATTTCCAAATTATAACGAAATTGGAGGAAATGTCGCAGTTTTTGGTAACGGATGAGCTCACTAGTTCTGATTCTCGCAATACTTATGACGATTTCAAGTCGTTATAAGTTACGTTACGTTGATTTCTGGCATCAATTTCCAAATTATAACGAAATTGGGGGAAATGTCGCAGTTTTTGGTAACGGATGAGCTCATTAGTTCGTATTCTCGTAATACTTATGACGATTTGAAGTCTTCATTAGTTACGTTACGTTGATTTCTGGCATGAATTTCCAAATTATAACGAAATTGGAGGAAATGTCGCAGTTTTTGGTAACGGATGAGCTCATTAGTTCGTATTCTCGTAATACTTATGACGATTTGAAGTCTTCATTAGTTACGTTACGTTGATTTCTGGCATCAATTTCCAAATTATAACGAAATTGGAGGAAATGTCGCAGTTTTTGGTAACGGATGAGCTCACTAGTTCTGATTCTCGCAATACTTATGACGATTTCAAGTCGTTATAAGTTACGTTACGTTGATTTCTGGCATGAATTTCCAAATTATAACGAAATTGGAGGAAATGTCGCAGTTTTTGGTAACGGATGAGCTCACTAGTTCTGATTCTCGCAATACTTATGACGATTTCAAGTCGTTATAAGTTACGTTACGTTGATTTCTGGCATCAATTTCCAAATTATAACGAAATTGGGGGAAATGTCGCAGTTTTTGGTAACGGATGAGCTCATTAGTTCGTATTCTCGTAATACTTATGACGATTTGAAGTCTTCATTAGTTACGTTACGTTGATTTCTGGCATGAATTTCCAAATTATAACGAAATTGGAGGAAATGTCGCAGTTTTTGGTAACGGATGAGCTCATTAGTTCGTATTCTCGTAATACTTATGACGATTTGAAGTCTTCATTAGTTACGTTACGTTGATTTCTGGCATGAATTTCCAAATTATAACGAAATTGGAGGAAATGTCGAAGTTTTTGGTAACTGATGAGCTCACTAGTTGAGATTCTCACAATGCTTATGACGATTTGAAGTCTTCATAAGTTACGTTACGTTGATTTCTGGCATCAATTTCCAAATTATAACGAATTTTGTATGAAATGTCGCAGTTTTTGGTAACTGATGAGCTCACTAGTTGAGATTCTCGCAATACTTATGACGATTTCAAGTCTTCATAAGTTATGTTACGTTGATTTCTGGCATCAATTTCCAAATTATAACGAATTCGGAGGAAAAGTCGAAGTTTTTGGTAACTGATGAGCTCACTAGTTGAGATTCTCGCAATACTTATGACGATTTGAAGCCTTTATAAGTTACGTTATGTTGATTTCTGGCACCTTCATCGTCGTACTTATTACAGGAAACTTACGAAATGCTCCAAATCTATCGGAAGTAATGTTCAAAACTTTTAGAAATCTACAAATTACTAGCTATTCTATACATTAGTAACTTAATCAGTTAACACTACTTTTGATTCTGCACTTGCTCATCTGAGCCATCGGCAATGTTTGGCGTTTTTCGTCTTGAAACACAATCAATTTCCAAAACGCTACA
Source organism: Apolygus lucorum (assembly GCA_009739505.2). Lineage (NCBI taxonomy): Eukaryota > Metazoa > Arthropoda > Insecta > Hemiptera > Miridae > Apolygus > Apolygus lucorum. The sequence goes on from CM019172.2 coordinate 24,220,395, forward strand.
AATTAACTTCTTTGATCTCTCTCGACGAATAGCGTAATTTTCTCCTACCGAACTTATTTTTCAAAAATAATTTCGAATCCGTCATGTGTCGACCAAGAATTTCCCCGATAAATTATTCGATTCTTCGTTATTTTTTTTTCGTGATCGGCGAGAAATTTTCTGAATCCCGGGTCACCGTAGTGATTTGTTTTTCGAAATAACCCGTATCTCGTTTTCATCGTGATCTATTTGTGTGAACTTACAATATTGTATTCAACCGTAGCAACGCTTTCGTTTTTACTAACAGAGGACGCTCCGTTTTAATTTCTTTTTTTACGAATTTTGTATATAAGTTACAATTTAAATTTGTGTATTTTGCGTAACGAAATTTTATTTTTATTTTATGCTTTTTAAGCGAATTTTAAATGTTTTTATAGATTATGTGTGCAATTTTATGATTTTGTTGACTAGAAAGAATAGACTGCTGATGCTCTTAAATATTATTAAGAATATACAGTTTTTATTTATTGAGAATTGTCGCTTTTGGTATTATTTACACCTTGAACACATCGGTAGCTAAAAAGTTCATAAAAGGCTTCCAGGATCTGAAATGCGAGTTGTAACCTATTTCTTCTTCTTTCTTCTTCTTCTTGTGGAAACAATAAATAAAGTGGAAACAATAAATACTATCTTGCTCCTTCTCATATTTTTATTGTACACTTATTTTTCTCAGAAATAAAAAATAAGAAAACAGTTGTTATAAATAGGTAGTCTTTGACTTAGTTCAATTTTTTCTTTCCGAAATGTGATACAATTAAGTAGGCCTAAGCAAAACAATGTCTTTCATCAAATTCACAAGGGAACACATACAATAATTATTACGAATCTAAATATCATACATTGGACAAACTTATAGTAGGTACTTATTCGATTAAAATATCATTTATTACCTAGAATTAGGTATCTAACGTACCTTTAAGCACAAATTACTGTACAAATTCAATGCCTGGGTAGGTACATGAGTATACAGGGTGTAAGCCTAACTGGTCTGCCATACGGTACCAGTCGATTTTACAACTAATTTGCAACAAAAAAAATGTCCCCTAGCGATTTCTTTGTAAACCCTTCGCTTTCGAGTTATTTTAACTTTAAATTTTTTTTTCGTGATTTTGACCTTATGTCATTAAATCGGTCATAACTCCTTCAATTTGCTGTGTAAATTACAATTTGCGGATACCGTTGGAAAGAGCATTAAATTTCCTATCGGATAGATTAACTTTTTTTTTAGTCAAGGTTTGAGACATGAAAACGTCCTCTAAAAAGAGAATTTTACGTAATTTTGGAAACCTCGCATTTTTTCAATCTCAAATTGAACTAAGAGAACCCATAGTTTTTCAAGATGCAAGAACAGCGAAAACTGCGCCAGAATTTCAGCTTTCCAACGGTATTATCAAAACATATTCTACAACCGAATTTAGGGGAGAAATTTGTGTTTGAACGCGGAAAAACGTGCATTTTTTCAACGAAATCAGCGCTCTGGCCTCCTGTTTCCGGAGGCCTCGCAGTCTACTGCGGCTCCCACTCCCATAGTCCGACCCCTCAGATCGACTAGGCGGAGCGCCGATTTCGTTGATATAATGCACGTTTTTCCGCGTTCAAACCCGAATTTTTCCACTGAATACGGTTGTAGAATATATTTTGATTATACCATTGAAAAGCTGAGATTCTGGCGCAGTTTTTGCTGTTCTTGCATCTTGAAAAAGTATAGGTTCTCGTAGTTCAATTTGAGATTGAAAAAATGCGAGGTTTCCAAAATGACGTAAAATTCTCTTTTCAGAGGACGTTTTCATGTCTCAAACCTTGACTAAAAAAAAGTTAATCTATCCGATAGGAAATTTAATGCTCTTTCCAACGGTATCCGCAAATTGTAATTTACACAGCAAATTGAAGGAGTTATGACCAATTTAATGACATAAGGTCAAAATCACGAAAAAAAAGTTTAAAGTTAAAATATCTCGAAAGCGAAGGGTTTAAAAATAAATTGCTAAGAGACATTTTTTGTTGCAAATTAGTTGTAGAATCGACTGGTACCATATGGCAGACCTGTTAGGCTTACACCCTGTAGAGTGTCAATGATGAAAATTTTATCCAACTTGTTCCTCTTCTTTATAATTTTTTTTCGGTTTTTTATACACTGCACACTACTCATTATTTTCAATTTCAGATGAAGTCTTTTCATTCAAAGAAAATGAATAAGAATTGTGTCAGAATTTCCCATTCTTCATGGAGCATAGATAGGTAATGCATAGATAGAAATTTTCTATAAATTAACAATTTATTATTATCTACGATTATTGTATTAAAAATTTACGATTCACAATAATTTTTAACTGCAAGTTGTGAATGGCCGTTGCTTACAAGTACCTACTGGGAGGCCTTGGGAGCTTTTCTAGACTTTTAAAGCTGGATTTACATGGTACGGAAGTGAGCGGAAATGGGAAAGATGGGCGTCACTTCGTGAAGGGCGTCACAACGCCCTGTGGAGTTTTAAAATGCTACTTCAAAATCACACTGCACTCTCAGGTGTCAATATTTCATTCAATTTTGTACCGAGCGGTAACCTAACCTACGAAAAATGGCGTTTATGAAAGGAGAGTCTAACCCCCAGAAAGTGTTGTTGGGTTTCAGCGCTACCTACCGCCACTTCAACGAACTACCATTTCTGATATCTTATCAGGTGATCACGCTCGCAACCGCTTTAACGTCGCTCCTCTAACTTGCAGTTATCCTAAGATTACAATGTAGCGATGTACATGGACTTAGTCGACTCGAGAACATTTATTTTTGAGTTTTACAATTGATTGATTTGAATGAACTTGACGTGTGTCTCAAAAGAAATAACAACTAAACAGCCAAACTTAGAAATTAGAGAGTGGTAAAATCGAGGTAAGCCTACTTTTCAGAAATGCCGCTTGACCACGCTTACATCGAGCTGAAAAGGATGGTAGTTCGCTGAAGTGGCGGTAGGTAGCGCTGAAACCTGACAATACTTTCTTGGGGCTAGACTCTCATGTTTAAGAATATATGAGTATTTTGAAATTTAAAACTACTTGTTTAAACTTTTGGGAACACTATCAATAAGTACTTTTTCGTTCGTTTATGAGCTAGGGCGATTCCAAGTGTTTATGGTAGCCCCTATTGAAAATAGTAACAAGTAAAACAACATAAATTTATTGTAGATAGTAAAATGCTAGCGAATTAACTTTTCACATAAAAAAAGAATTATCACATTTTCATGTATAGGTAGGTAATTTTCAAAAATAATATTACTAAAACTTGGAGTTTTAGGAGGTAAACGTTTGTGTTTGTTCACTCAGAATTTAAAACTATGGAAGGCTTGGTATTTGATGAATAATTTATTGAATATTAATCTAGTTAAAAATCATAAGGAGGTTCCTCCTTTGATTATCTATTTGTGGTTTAACGTGAGGTCACAGCCTATCGATACACTTCAAATAGTCGATTATGACTTTTTCCTGTGAAATTCATAAATTCCTATTATGTTCCTGTGTGATTCAAAAATTCCTATTTTCATAAATTTTTCAACCAATTTCATAGTTGGATAGCATTAACCAGAAGGGGACCCACAAAAACCCTTTCAATAAAACGCTGCAAATTATTACATAGAGATTTATTATTTTTCCATTACCATTACCTAACAACCATATTTCGCTTCACAGTCAAGTTTGATTTGAAGAAAAAAGATGCAGGTGCCTTCGTTAGAAAATTTGATTACTGGTTGCTAAGGACGCAGAACTGAGTGCAACACGAAGAAACGATCGCATTTTGGTTAGCTAAATTGAACGGAGATTAGACCTCTTTGCGATTCACACTCTTGTTGCTGATTCATCGTAAGTCCAACCCTTAAGCTTTTATAGAGAGCGAACGGTTGGTCCTACAGAGTAAACGTAAACCAATTTTGAGGGGTTTAAAAAAAAATTCTTCGTAATTTCCAAAGGTAAGATTAGGCCTCTTTTGCGATTCACTTTCGTGTTTCTGACTCATCGTAAGTCCAACCCTCACGTTTTTTTTAGGGAGCGAACGGTCGGTCCTACAGAGCTCTGGGTGGTCTCATTCGATTCTAAAAAGTCAATGATTTCAACCCTTAGAAGTGGCTGACCAACAAAAAGCTTCAGGGCACAACTAGACCCCAAATGGAGCCCATATCCCAAATTTCATAAAAATCGGTCCATGGGAACTAAAGAAAGTGCCGCGTACGAAGGACGGCCAAATTTTGGTTTATTATTTTCAATAACGAACCTTTGGAATCGACCGAGAAAAATGGATTCTGGACTGGATTCAATGACTTTTTCCAACTCAAATTTCGGAGGGAAAGCCTTATCAAAACAATAGCTCCTTTTTGCTGAAAGCGTAGACCGACCTTTCTCAAGTGTTGTTTCCTCAAGCCATTTTGCCATTTTTGAGGTTGGTTCCCTTCTGGTTAATGTCGTCCATTTTTTCTGCCGATTTTATAATACATAACAAAATTTAAGTTTAATAATTCAATTCCAATTTTTGTAGGTATTTAAAATTTTCACCTTTTTATATATTTTAATTATTAGTAAGTAGGTACTCCTTATATATTTCAAAATTTTGAAGCGTTCAAAAAAGTATGACAATCTTACATAGAACGAGCCCATAATTGGTCATAAGTTGGGCATGAGAGATGTTTTATTTCGTTATTTTTGATCGCTTCGAAACGTTTTTCTTACGTATCTAACTAGAACACCTTCTACTATAATAGGCACATTAAAAATGTTCGTCTACATTTTTGCATAGGTACCAAATTTTCAGTAGGTAACAAAACATATCGTTCTCCTAAGGGGCATCATGAAATATCTCAACTTTTGGCCTTTTTGAGTTATACATCAATCTCTATTGGAAATTTGGCGCCAAATCGCCCGGAATAAAGTGTTCGCCACAATCGCCGGTTTTTCACTGCATATATGTGAAGTTCCATATGTTGGGGACATCTGCTAGAATATGCCTGGAATCTCGTTTAAGTGAAGATGTATTCTAATACCCGTACATTTGGTCAATGAGTGAATCACCAAAAAATTAATTATGGTGTTTCGTCAAAAAAAAAAAAAGATTTTATGAGAAATTTGACATGGCAAAAGCATAGAATACGACGAAAGGAAACCCAAAAAATTTCACAGATTGAAAATCGGTCCACTGATAGCTGAGAACTGTTGGGAAAATGATTAAGCTCCTGACTCTCTTTTCCCGATATGGCTATCTCTCTCGCACACTTGTCATCATTTAAGGCCTTAAGCCATCATGACATTCTCCTAGTCAGAATCACTATGGACGCCATGGAGCGCGCTTTGACTTCAAGTTTCATTGTTTCTTTTATAATTTGCTCTAGACCTTCCATTTTCAGCTCGTTAGCTACAGTAACCAATCAGCAACGAATTTCAGAAAAGTTTCGGATAATGGCTTGTATAATAAATAGCTATAGGGCCATACACAAAGAAGTGATACTTGCTTGAGATGTGCCATGATGAAATTAACACTAATTTATTATGGTATTATGGATGTTTGTTTCTTATCAGATTCTTGCTGTTCGTTGCCAGTTTTCAATTTAAATAAGTAATAAGAAAGTACTTTTTCTCCTCTACAAAATTTTGAAGCATTGTTCAGACATTATTGACATTTTCGGATGCTAACTTTATCTGTTAGAGCCTATCTAAGTTTGTAAGTTGCCTCCATCAATCCCATCACTACCTCAAAACTGGTATGGGGGACTTCCGAAGAATGCTGAATATCATGGACAGTCGTACCTATTTCACCAATGTGTCCAAGCGAACAAGAAGAGGACACAGCTGAACACTTCTTGTGCAGATGCGATCGATTCTGGAGATCCAGAAAGGAAGCATTTGGTCATCACATAGTAGAGCGCGCATCTTTGCGTGTAATTTCGTGGAAACGCATAAAGAAATTTGCTGATCTCAGCAAAAGATTTACATACTCTGAAGTGGGGTAGCCGGCGGATTCCTCTTTTAACTTAGAGGGGCCCCGAAAGAGGGAGAGTATAAGCCGTTAGAGCCTGAAACTCTTTTCCAATGGCAATCCCAAGCAGTGAGTGAGTGATTCAGTGAGCCTCCATCAATCCATTTGCAATTGGGCGAATACCTACCTGGAAGTAGAAATTCCTACCACTTGCCAAATATTAGCGAGTTCGCCAACTGGTTGGAGATGAAAGCGGATGTGGTTTATGTTATCGACGAATCCACTGAATTTTAGACAGATTTTTTATGAAAGCAAGGCTGGTGAAGTCCACAACGGCCCCGGACATGTTTCTTGTGTACAGGGAAACAGGTTTCATTGTCTCCAGAAAAGTTAGAAAAAATTAGATAGGTCATGATGCCCTTTAGGCGACGATATTTGACATTAAGCTCCCTAATAATATAATGGCCGCTTCCTTACAATATCATAATAAAGATTTGAATACCACGTTAGGTATTCTCATATATTCATGTGGAGGGTAATTTTACAATGTAAGAATAACAAACCGTTGGTGCCTGTCGAAAGTTTCAACACATTTTCAAATTTGATATTCACTTAATATACCTACTCTGATACTCTTTAGCAGCTTAAAGGTAGCCTTAAATATTTTATGGACAGAAGGGGCTTCGGTAAATTTATTTTAATTATTGATATTTTAATGTAACATCAATATGATTGGCGGATATGTGGTAGCTATATTTTGAAGTGGAAACATTGTGGGTCCCAGTCGGTCGCCCTTCGTTCTTAGTATTTCGCAAAATTGAAGGGGCAAAAACTTCAAAAATTGTACTAAATTTGAAATTTTGAAGGATTTTAGGAATTCATTAGTGCACGGCCCTAGGAAATTGAGAAACTGAAATATTGCCGCCGGAATCCTCAAAATCGAACAATAATTGCCAAAGAAAAAAATGCGAAAAATTACTGAATTAACGGTTTTTTCCCATTTCTCTTTGGATTTTCTCTTTTGGATTTCTCTATTTTTCCCATTTCGATTTTGATAATTCCGGCGGCAATATTTCAGTTTTTCAATTCCCTAGGGCCGTGCACTAATGAATTTCTAGAATGCTTTGAAATTTCAAATTTAGTTACATTTTATGGGAAAAACATAACTGAATTAACGGTTTTCCCCATTTCTCTTTGACAATTATTGTTCGATTTTGAGGATTCCGGCGGCAATATTTCAGATTTTCAATTCCCTAGGGCCGTGCACTAATGAATTTCTAAAATCCTTCAAAATTTCAAATTTAGGTACAATCTTTTAAATTTTAGCGCCTTCAATTTCGCGAAATACTAAGAACGAACGGCGACCGACTGAGACCCTCTTGAGCTGCAAACACACTGTCCTCACGTCACTTGAGCTCACGTCAGAAAAGTGCAGATGACCGTTTTCCCATAAGAACACAAGGTAATTCGTACCAGGCGTGAGCTCACGTGAGATGAAATCTGGACAACTACATTTCGGGGTGACGTGAGTTGAGATTTATCTTTGATTTTTGTTGATTCCTTGCCCTACATGGACGACCAAAGAGCGCGACAGAGCGACTAGTGTCCATAGTATGAAGGACATACCTATTTTTTTTCAAACAATGCAGCCATGCTTTATTAGGGTCTGTTCGGAGAGGTAGTCCGGAACCAGTTCGGAACCAAACCGGAACTGAAAAGGGGAGGGGATAGAGGCGAATGGACTCCTCCAAACCCCTCCGAACCGTTTAGGACTGCCTCTCCAAACAGACCATATATTGATGAGAAGGAATTCGTCAAGAAGGAAGCCAGTCTCGACTAATTATTCAATGAAGGAACAATACAGGTGGGTTTGAATTATTCAAACACGAATTTCTCCCCAATATTCTATTGTAAACGTTATTATTTGTTGAATAAACCATATTAATTACATATCATGTAAGAAGCAACTTTTGCCGTACAACTGAAGATTGGCCGTGACCCGTGATACCTATGTGCACACCCGCATGAGGTCACGTGAGGTGAATCTGCACGTGAGGACAGTGTGTTTTCACCTTTAGCTGACATTCTTCAAAATATTGTACCTTCTTGTAACTGTCAATCGTTCAAGATCTCGCAGCGTTATTTCATTTTATCCGCCAAGCAGTGCTGTCACGCAAAAGCACTGTCTCAGCTTTCACATGTAGGTGTGTCTTGTTTACTCACTTACTGGCTGAGTAGTAAAATAAAAAAATAAAAAAAAAAAAAGTAAGTCATGTTCCCAATCATCTGTTAAAATATTCGCTGTTTGGGAGAAATACACGGGTTCCCAGCAGTACAGGTTTTGGTTCCTCAAATTTCTCTCGAGGCGTATACAGTCTTTGAAAAAAAAAAGAATGACTTTGGTTTTTGTTAAAATTGTGTAGCGTGGCGATTCATCTTCCGATGATGGTAGGCTCGTCGGCCATAGCCATCTCCTCGGTGAGAGCTTTGTCCCCTTTCCTCTTCTTGGAGTAGACCAGGAAGGCCAAAGAGGCAAAGATGTTTGCGATGCATACGAGCCACCCCAAGTAGTAGGAGTAACCATACCTGGAATATGTCGAAACGTATATTAAGTACAGATTATTATGCCTTTTTTCCCAAACTAAATATATTTTTATCAATTTTGTGGCGCGCTTTTCATGCAGTCTGAAGTACCCTTTGGTGGAATGAGACAGAATTTCGATCGCTGTTTCTTTGTTTTGGTTCACTCTTCTATTTGGAGTACTGCTGCACTGTCCAGATCCAGGGATCGGATAATCTTCCTCATGCCCCTCAGTCGGAAGGACTTGGCTCTGATTATCGACACCTGGGTCCGGACCTTCACCCACCCTAACACGTGGGAGTAGGGCCTGCTCCATTTTTCGGCTAGAGTGGAGGCCAGCTTCCTCAAGAACACACCTCATACTCCCGTTGAAAGGCGCCGTCACAGGAACAGATGAGAGGAGTAAATGATCCTCGAAGCTGTTCAGCTGCCCTGTCATACTTAGCGTGGTTTTGTACAGCGGCCGTCTGTGCTGTCGAGTTCCACGTTTGGGAAAGGTACGAGGCGGTGGCGTCAGCATTAACAATGCGTGTGTCGAAAATTCGGACTTTCCGGATTCGCACTTTCCCAAACTCCTTGAACTTTGATATCGGACACTAACATCGGGCTTCTCTCGCTAGACTCATGCAGCACAGGTTCCAGTGTTGAACCTCCCCATGCAAGACCTGCCAGTTTCGCGCACTCCTCCCTAACTTTGTCGTGATCCCTTTTTACGAGGCCTCCCTTCCTGCAGATGAGCGCGTGGCTCAGATTCAAATGTGCCAGGAAGCTCAGCTCTTGTCAGGAAGCTCGAGAGGGGTGTGTCCATAGCTTAGGGCCAGGGCATCCCTGAATTGTGCTGGTGACAGATCCAGGCCGTCTGCAGTTGAGGGTAACACTGTGAGTCATTGAGAATTGTGTTGCACCCTTTCCAAGATCCGTTGCTGGCTTGGTAGCAGTCTACCAATGAGCTCTGCACTCATCTGGCTCAATGTCTCATCCAACACTTTCCTTTCTTCCTTCAAGACCCTACCTTACACTCTCTAGATGGTTCACATAATCGAAGGGGCTGCCTGTTTGGATGGAGGTCACAAGTTATTCTGTCGCCCTGATGGAGGTTCGATGGGATTCTTCTGCTGACAGCAAGGGATTTTTTATACCCAAACCATCCCATCTGGCTGGGAGCTGTAGGACATAACTTTCATGTGCTCCTAGCTCGCGCCCTACGATGGCAGGCATCAGCTGGTGTTGGATAGCATCAAATAAAGTAGAGGTCTCAAATCTGTGTAAAATACAGATTGTTCTGATTTTGAGCCAAAATCTACCCCTTCGTCGATTTCCGTTGTACCTACTTGAGTGCACGTATTCCGTAGAAGATCGAGGGACAAGATTTGGCAACGCTACTTCCCTTCCCCATTTAGGCTGGACGTTGCTGCTAGAGCAGCGATTTCCTAGCTAAATTTATTATCCTCAGTTATTTGGTATGAGAGATATTGAAAACAACCGCGTTTTGAATCATTCCATGATGCTTAATTATACTGCCAATCTAATTTAAATGGATTCATAATTTTTTTTCAGATTTAATTAATTATTTTCTAGATGTAACAATAGGTAGGTAGGTAGTATTTGGGGGGGATCATTAATTTAAGCTACTGAACAATTTGGGAGGAATTCTGGAAATTTTCAACTTCCTTAGACACCCCGCGTCCAAAGTCCTCTAGCCGCTAACTATTTTGTCTGTTAAATAATACCTCATTTATATGGCAGATAAGCTGATATTTTGAGTCAGTTTTGATTATTGAATATGCATTAACACGTTCTCTGCTAATAGGTCAACGTGAAGCTGATTTTCGGTCAACTGTGCATTTTGTGATGATGCAATTTGTGACATTTTCCGTTTTAAAATCAACTAGAGACATCATTTATTACTTAAATAAAATGTTACTAATATAACTATAATTACAATCTTACCAGTAGATGGCTGTCTTGGGATGGACGAAAGGCAAGTTCTTCTTTTCGTACTCTATGGAATTCATCACGACTTCTATCACTACCAAAACTGAAGCACCTGAAAATGAAATGATAATATTCAAATTCAAATTATCCTTTATTCCTTCACCTTTATATAAGGTATGGGTACGTCAAAATCAATCTCTACAAACAAACAATAATTAAGCAAGAATACAGCACATATGGATACAATACTAAAACTAAATTTACGAACAAAGAGAAACGCGTCAAACACTGTGAAAAAATCAAATTAAATAGGAACTTAAATGATATAGGAACTCCCGTGATTTGGATTTCTAGGAACAAGGTATGTGTGGAGCGCCATCGTACCGGCCGGGGTGTCCCGACCGGCCCGGACCCACCCACCACAGCGGCTCCCGGGGCTGCCAATCCATTTCTGGAGAGGCAGCCCTTACGAACAGCGTGGTCCACCATAGAAGTAGACCACCTATTCCAAGCGCCAAGGGGGGCCGCCCCCAGACCGGCCAAGAACCCCGGGCTACAGCCCGAAAACACGCAACACTAATCACACACACACACACACACACACACATATACATACATACTGTGACGATCCTACATTTTCAGAAGGGACAAACCGATTTGGTTTGTTCCCGATTTATTGGAGCTACGCCTTTGGGGATATGCGATTCATAGAGATATGAATCGACATTCTCTTCAGGCCGGCTGATTAATCTAATCATTGGTTAGAAGGGGTAGGGTCGTCACCCTCCTCTGTCTCAAATATGAGTAATTAGGTGTATTTTTCATTTGTTGTACAAATGGAAATTCAACCTATATTGTTACATGGTAGCAGAGCGTGGTTTGGTGGAAATGCACTGAATTTACTTCATCATTTCTCCTCCAACTTTTTCTTGGGTATTCCAGAAGGAATTACTCAAAGAGAAAACCAGAAGGAATCTCTATATTAAATTCATTCCTTTCACCCACTTCGCCAATCCGGCAATTAAATTCATTTATTAAACTTCGCCAACCCGGCAATTAAATTCAGTCTCTTGTTAGGCTTTGCCAATCTGGCATTTTATTAATTTCAATTACATTTTTATTTTGTATAAGCCTTTTCTGCATTTGCCTTTTGAATCATTACACTTGAATGTTTCGTCGTTCGTATTCTTTATTTAGTTTGCTTTCTCCTCAGTTCCATTGATTTATTCTTTTATGTATAAATGGCCCATTCGTGGCATTCTTCTTCTTCTTATTCTTCTTTTGCAATAGTACCATTACGATGGAGGAATTACCTTGAAGCTTCCAGACGTCCTTTCCTGGGCTTCATGCTATTTTCAGTCCCTTTGACTTGTTTTCAAACATACTTCTTTTTGAAACCCAGAAGTATGTTTTAGGGAGGGGAGTGTGACGATCCTACATTTTCAGAAGGGACAAACCGATTTGGTTTGTTCCCGATTTATTGGAGCTACGCCTTTGGGGATATGCGATTCATAGAGATATGAATCGACATTCTCTTCAGGCCGGCTGATTAATCTAAAAATATAAATATAAATACAATGTTGATAATAAATAATAATTTATTACAAGCAATCAGTCTGGGATTGTGATTTTTTTCCCTTACTAAAAGCTATGTTAAATATAACTTAATTAAGTAAAATGATATGTATAATACAAAAGGATGGTTCATTTATGAGACCATCACTTATTGCCAGTTATGTTCGTAAAATTCTTGCAGATTATAGAATGGATTCTCCTTCAGAAATTTCTTCAGGACGCGTCGAAATGTTCCCTCTGGTAGATTTTTGTAATTTGTGGGCAAGTAGATTTTTGTAATTTGTGGGCAAGTTATTGAATAATGAGTTCGGTAAGTACCTTCTTCTCACATAAGTAAGAGATCATCATATTGGCAGATTTTATATAAAATTGTCGGCATGCGAATTATCGACTACAATAAGTATAGAAAATTCGATCAAAGGAGAGAAGATGTGCCTCCGAGAAAAAAAGTTCATATGAAACTTGACGAAAACCAAAAGAAACAGGCCTTTTACCCCATTGAGAGCTGATCCCTGTCTATGCTATTCCCAGAGGAGAGGATCGCGTTGAAGAACGAAGAAAAATCTTTGGGTGAGAGGGGTGTGTATTTTAGATAATAAGTTCATTTGAAACGTATTTATTTTTCCCAGATTCTGGGTGGTAGCAGGGTCTGCTCAAAGTCAAATTTAAAGACTAACCAAATTGTAGGCTTTAACTTCGTCACAACAAAAGGTTTTCCTAACTAAATTGTCCAATATTTGGGCCAATATGTGTTACAAATGTTGTAAACAAAAAGTTCTGTCCTCATCAATCAATAATACCTAATATAAAGCTATGTTGCGTTGAAGGTACCTAACTGACCTCGAACCTTCTACATAATTTCGCTACGTGAAGAACCTTCAGAAGATCTCTCATCTTCCCATCTTTATAAGTAGGTAATCAAGACATACCCCATCTCATGACGGCTGAAAGGTGTTCTATTTTTATAAATGGCCCCTCGGGAATACCCCCTCTCTCGACTCTCCTTATTGCCCTCCGGAGAAAAACAATTTACATAATAATCGAGAGAAGTTAACCTGATGAAAATGTGTTGTTTTACCTGCGAAAGTGCCCCTCAAGTTTATTCAACATCCTCCATTTACTTAGAATCTATAAATGAAAATAATAAACCGTCGTGAAATGATTAGCAGGGTTCTACTGCCGTTCTAAGCCATGAAGTCGTATCTTGACTTCACCCAACTTTTGGAAAAACGACCTAATAGATTTTGTGGCGAAATAACTCTTTCACGGTATTATTTTTCCTCCTTTTACCACAAGTGAAGGTTTTTCTTAAAGGAAATTAGTAGCCAAATCGATTTCTGGAGCCAAAATTAATCAATTTTGAGCGTAAATTGTCAAAAAACGGTACCTATAACACTTTTCTATTCCTCTTACTTACATTTAAGCCAGATATATACGCCTTGAAGTCGTATCTATGATTGATACGAGTTTACGTCACGTAAACCCGAAGTTACGACTACTCTGATCTGAATACGTAACCATGAGATTTTGGAATGCTAAGCACATTTTAATTCCTGAAACTTTATAATTAATTATTCCACCTTAAGTATTTTGTGGCCATTCTTGGCTCAAAGTCAATCGTGTTTCATATCTGTGTTCAGAGTGTAAAAAAATAGCTGAATCAATAAATAAACGTTTATATCAGTACCTCAATGAGTCATTATACATCATTTTCATTTCACCTTTTTGTAGTTAACTGAAACAGTGTTTCAAAGCTATTTAAAAACATAAATATCCTTAGAGGCCTTGGTAGGGATGGTTACTAAAGTCACCACTAAATGCTGAGTTTTCAGAGGCAAAAAGTCGTATAATACCGATTGAGAATGCAAGAAGTCGTATCGTCGAAATACTGAGGCCGATTCCCGTATCAGTGTCAAGATACGAGTTTTTTTCTTCTAATCGCTCTGATACGACTAGTTTCTTAGCAGAATCAAGTTAACACGCCTTAACGCGAAAATTAGGAGGCTTGTTTGAGGCATTTCTATTAGAGATACGACTCTAAAACTCCGAAAATCGATAGAAATCGACCCCCGAAACCCCCAGGTTCTAATAACTCAATTTGGTAAAATTTTCACGTTACGACTTTCTGGCTTAGCGCGGCAGTGTAGTTGTCCTAACTACAGATATGTGAACATGTTCCATGTCAGGTATGTTTCTTGTAGGATTTTCGAAGTTTGCTAAAGAACAGGAAAGTTGCAGTATCTCCTGGGATGGAAAATTCAGTCCATCAAGGTGTACAAGGCTACTCTCTATTAGGGAGCCCTGAAACTCCGCAGAATGCCAAAGCACGTTCTCATTTCCCCAAGATGCCCAAACTTCCCGAAACTCGGACGGGAAGGGCGAGAGAATTTCCCTTTAATGGCAGCAACTTGACTGTGATAACAAAGTTTCAAGTTTGATCCACCGAAGTTACGAGGAAACGTGATTTCGGGCAGCGTTTGAAAAGTCTGAGCACGCTCAGAGTCTGTTTCCCAAGATTCGACGTACACTTCCTGTTATACCAAGGATTGTGCAGAACGATTGTCTACTCGACGAATCCAGTGATGGAGGGGGGTTTGTTCTTCACCGTCGAACATTGTGTTGACGTCCAATAGATAGTAGGTTTGTTATTTTTATCGCAGGAGTGATTAGGGCATCAATCCTCCTACCATCACCAGTGAGGAGCCGCCAGTCCTACCTTCCCCCAATTAAGTGTTTGCCTTCAATCTCCAATTACCACGAGATCCTCCTCAATTCTCATCTTTTTGAAGGGTCAGGTGTATGCCGGATTCAACCAAACTTTATATCATGTTGACGCCCAACAAAACAAAATAGGTAAGTGACTGTTTTATCGTGAAGTGATTGTGGTTCGCATTGAACTCTGAGCGCGTCAACACCACCTCCTACCATTTTTTCTTCTTTTTTTTCTTTTATAAACTCCCCTGAGGACACGCCATAAATAAACGAAATATTATGGGGAGGACGCCCAGGACTCACCCGATGCTGGCCCTAGGGATGAGGCCCTATGATGAGGAAGGTGGAGGTGAGAGGGAGGGATGAAGGGAAGTGCCTCTATAAAACGACCACCAGTTCAAATACGAGCCGAGCAGGACACGGGTGGTGATACCACGGAGTACGCCTACTGAGATGCCCAACTCGCGCAACTCCGTGGCACTTTTCCTGCACGACACTCCGCGCCATGACAAGGTTGCAGCCATCACCCTGATGCTGTTGGGTGCCTGTTCCTTTTAGCTCCGACACCGCTTGCCGTAAATCATCTAAGGTAAGAAAGTATGTTTACTTTCTTATCTTAGCCCGCCAGGTCTGCTCCATGTCCAAGTTGCCGAGGACCACATTGTGGTTCGCATTGAACTCTGACCGCGTCAACACCACCTCCTACCATCTTTTCTCTTTTTTTTCTCTTATAAACTCCGCTGAGGACACGCCACAAATAAAAATAAATAAATAAACGAAATATTATGGGGAGGACGCCCAGGACTCACCCAACGCCGGCCCTAGGGATGAGGGATGATGAGGAAGGTGGAGGTGGGAGGGAGGGATGAGGGGAAGTGCCTCTATAAAACGACCACCAGTTCAAATATGAGCCGAGCAGGACACGGGTGGTGATACCACGGAGTACGCCTACTGAGATGCCCAACTCGCGCAACTCTGGCACTTTTCCCGCACCACACTCCGCGCCATGACAAGGTTGCAGCCATCACCCTGATGCTGTTGGGTGCCTGTTCCTTTTAGCTCCGACACCGCTTGCCGTAAATCATCTCTAACATACTTTCTTATCTTAGCCCGCCAGGTCTGCTCCATGTCCAAGTTGCCGAGGACCCATCCAGTCCTTCCTACTCCTACCTCCGTCAATCAGTTCGCGCCACAGAGTAAATGAGACAGCTGAGTTTTAGCCTGGAAAAGAACTGCCATTTTTGCCTGCTTTTTTCTTTTCTCGGCCACCTTCCTGCGCTGGATGTTGATTCACATCCCACTCCGAAGTTTGGATTCCACTTCACTTGACCGGATTTCCGTCACCTCTTACCGTCGTCAGTCAATGTAAGTCCTCATCACCAAAATTCGGCGTGGAAACTCGACTTATTTCCGACCACATGGCACTCACCTGCCAGTTCCTACTTTTGTTCCAGCTTTTCTTCCTCAGAAAAGCATTACCACACACACACGCATACGCACACGCACATCAAGCAAATTTCCGGTGAGTTGCTGCCCTGCTGATAGAAAGATTGATGTGAAAATCACCAACATCTGCCTTCAAAGACTTCATCACGGTCAGAAAATTTATTAATATATCAATAACCGCACAGTTGTTCTAAATTTTTTTTTTTTTTTAAATTACTAAAGGAGCTCCTAGGTAGGCTAGGCCCTTCTGTTTCTTTAAAAATATAAGAAAGATACCTATGAGTTAATTGGTTCTATTCTTTTTAAAATAAACCCCTACTCTGTCACATCAACCAAGCAGATAACCTGTAAGTTGCTTCAAATATCGTCCTACACCCACCAAGGAACGTTTTTAAACTTCCTAGACGCATTTCCAGGCTTAAGCCGTCAAAACAGTGGGTATAAGTACATTACTTTCCGCATGTCCGGAGGGCTCTAAAGTGGAGACAGCAGTCTCAACACTGATACTAGCGTTTTTTTCAGGAGTGGGGAAACTCCAAGAGCGACGGAGGTTTCACTCCAACAGTGTTTGACTCATTTCTTGGGCAAACAAACTAAACCCCCAGTCTCTCTGCTTAGGACTCACCCCGGAACCGCTTGTACAGTATTACTTCAGGGTGAGCCCTTTTTTGTCCCTAAAGGCTGCTCCTACTTCTGCTTTCCAATCTGATATCCGATCTCTCTATCAATCCTATTCCTCTTCTTCTTCCTCCCATCTTCCATCCAGCTTTTTTGCTTAAAGGACTGCTGTGACTTGTGAGGATGCTAGCGTTCGAGTCCCAGTCATAGCGGTATTATATATAATAGTTCATATATGATAATAGTTCATATATGAACTAGCTAGGATAGTTTTGTTATTAATTTTCGCAGTGTCCAAAGAGAATATCAATCGTCCAATAAAATATTTTAACATGTTTAATGTTTTAGGGCTGGGGGTCGTTCTGTGAATTCCGACACGCAAATCTGCAACTTTTTTTTCTTAGTTACCACGGACCGATTTCTTAGTTACCACGTTATATCGGCTCCATTTGGGGTCTAGTTGTACCAAGATGGTCACTGATCAGCTGAGTGAGCTCCAAGGCCATTTTCTCTCCTGTTGAACGCAGGAAGCTGAAATTCGAGAAGCAGGGTCAATGGAGAATGCTGAAGGCGCCTGAGTGGTCACTGATCAGCTGAGTGATCGGCAATCTAATTTCTCCCTTGCGAGGGAAAAACATTAAACATGATTTAATGTTTTTCCCTCGCAAGGGAGAAATTGATTTGATTTGGTTTCTTCATGTTGGATGGTTGGTGGCTTTGCAGAAGAGTGATCTATATAGAAAAATAATAAATCTTAATCATAATTTTGTTTCGTTTCATAAGAAACACCAGCAAACAGATAGTGCTTCAAAATCGAAATTCCCACTCAATTTGAGCTGGATAATGGTTAGAGGTGGGCCGGACAAGAATACACGACTTCACAATCGTGTTGCTTCTTTAGTTTCAGAAAACCATCAACATGATCGTGAAAATCAAGTTTCGCATTGGGGAGTTTCGCTGACATAAATTTAGTCGTAGATCTCAAAAAGAAGGAATTTTTTGGAAATTGTATTCTGCATCTTTCGACTACTAACCTGACTGCCATGGTTTTTGAACTCAACGCGAATCTTGCCTTTATGAGCCACTTTCCATCAGAAACGAATTTTTTTTGACTGAAGTGGTTTTTGCACTCACCGATCCCATTTATATGCCCATATTTACGATAAACACCTCGTAGGATGGAAGGTTTCAGTGAGCCCTCGTTCAAGCCTCACAGCTACTTGAAAGTTTGCATCAGAAATCATGGCAGGGATAGGCATATTCAAGCATTTTTACAACAATCAATTCGATATGCGTCCAAGTTAGTCTATGCCCACCCAGCTTGGAAGACGTTTATTTGTTAACCTTGTTCTGAATCGGAATTCATAACGACCACTCTGCAAGTTTGAAACATTTGGTATTCAAGGATTTACTGGATACTACCTACTTATTTTAGGATTTACTTTTGCTTCCGAGTCTACCGAGGTAGCGGAAGCTTTGTTTTCACTTTTCAAGGATGAAAAAAAAAGTTCTCCAAAATCAAAATTTTCACTCGCGTTTTGTGTTTTAGGCCTTTCTGAACAATTTTGGTTCCGTGTCTGTCTGTCTGTGTGTCTGTCATGAATTCCTTGTAATGGGCAAAACTATACGAAGTTATAAACCAATTTCTATGAAATTTTCAGGGTTTGTGCGGGTTGGTGTGTAGACGGTCCCCTATGAAAATCATCATTCCCGGACTGATAGAAGCGATTGCGCATGCGCAAACGTGAATTCCTTGTAACGGCCATAACTTCTACATTTTCCATCCGATTTCAATGAAATTTTCAGGGATGTTACAAATTAGTGTTTAGATTGTCTCCTATAAAAATCACCACCTTCGGACTGATAGTAGCCACTGCGCATGCGCAAACGTTTTTTACTAGTTAATATAATTGATTAGGATTATTTTGGTCGGATTTTGAGAAACACTCAAGGACCACGGTCCTACCTTATAAAAAACATGTTACGTGAATTTCCAAGAAAACACCAATTAGTACGAACTCACATGAAAGGAAATGAATGCCGGCTGCCAATCGTTTGAACATGTAGCGCGGATTTCTGAAGGTGTAGATGGAAAACATGAATCCCATCAGCATCAGACACGTACTCACTATGCTAAAGAACATTTCGGTTCTCGTATAATCTGCGAACAAAATACGCCAGGTATGAATCAATTCAATCAAAATATAATTTGAATAACTAAAATTGTGTTGCGGGTTCGTGGGAGCTGCTGAGATAGTCTTGAGTGTACTTCCATCAATAAAGAGTATAACGAATGTTATAATTGTATATTAAAATACGTCTAATTTATATTATCTACTAGATAATAAAATCTTACTAAGAATATTTGCGTCCAGCGAAGGATCGCTCTTGATTTTCTCGGCCGACGGAAACATTTCATGCGCTTTGCACATTTCTGAAACAAAGATGACCACATTGTTAGATGACTGAACAAAAACAATTAATTATTACGTATTATTATATTTCTGAAAAGATCACCCGTCTGCGAAGATCACGGCTTTTTTCGGCGCCTAAGGGGGTCTCAGTTGGTCGCCGTGCGTTCCTCGGTTCGGATTAGTATTTCTCTCAAGAACCGGCTCTCAACGTTTAAAGTTGTACCTAAAATTGAAATTTTCAAGGATTTTTGAAATTTATTAGAGCATTTACCTAGGTAATTGAAAAACTAAAGTATTAGCGCTGGAATCATCGAAATCGAACAAAAGCCGTCAATTTTTCGCCGGCAATTATTGTTCGATTTTGATGATTCCAGCGGCAATATTTTAGTTTTTCAATTCTCTAAGCTGATGCACTAATGAATTTCAAAAATCCTTGAACATTTCAAATTTAGGTACAATTTTAGGTACAATTAAAGTTTGAGCGCCTGTAATTTAAGGTAATGACCCGGAACGAGGAACGAACGGCGACCGACTGAGACTCCCTTAACTTGGCAATGTAACTTTAAATCTAAAGCGAGATTAAAGATAGATAGTACATCCCAAAACGTTAAAATAGTTCAGTTTTGGATATTTCATAAGTGCATTTACCTAGGGAATTGAAAAACTAAAAGATTGCCGCTGGAATCATCAAAATCAAACAGTAATTGCTAGCGAAATGTGGGAAAAACCGTTTATTCAGTAAAGTTTTCCCACATTTAGCCGGAAACTATTGTTCGATTTTCACGATTATAGCGGCAATATTTTAGTTTTTCAATTCCCTAGGTAGATGCACTAATAATTTCAAGAATCCTTGAAAATGTCAAAGTTAGGTAGGCCAACAACTTTAAAACGTTGAGCGCTAGTTCTTGAAAGAAATACCAACCCGGAACGAGGAACGAACGGCGGCCGACTGAGACCCCCATGGATGGGTGAGAGGAGAGTGGAACATTTTTTCACAAAATACTTTCAATTTGGGGGCCATGATTTTTATAGGGGACCATCTACACCCCAACTCGGATCATTTCTGAAATTTTCATGGGGGCTATCAGTCTGAGGTCAATGGTTTTCATAGGGGACCTTCTACAACCAAATTTGCAGAATCCGCAATATAATTGTAGAAGCTATGGATGTGGTAAGGATTTCACGTTTGCGCATGCGCACTATCAGTCCGGGGGTAATTATTTTCATAGGGGACCATCTACACGCCAACCCGCACAATCCCTGAAAATTTCATAGAAATCGGATGACCAATGTAGAAGTTATGGCTGTGGCAAGGATTTCATGACACACAGACAGACAAACAGGGAACCAAAATTGGTCAGGAAGGTCTGAAACGTAAAACGCGAGTGGAAATTTTGATTTTGTAGAACATTTTTTTTAACCTTGAAAAGTGAAAAGAAAGCTTCCGCTACCTTGATTGATGTTTAATTTCGGAACTTTTTTCAAATAAAATTATCAACTTTGGGATATGATTTTTGATTTTTTCAAATGCTTTATTTAAATAATACAACACAACCTAATAAAAAACAACAACCATTTTACGGCTTGAGCTATAAAGCTATGCCTGGGTTCGCGGTTGTTTTTTTCCCCGTTACCAGATACCTAATCCTTCAAAAAACATTTTTCCAATATAATAATTACACAAATTACTCAATTTTCTAATTTCAGTTTCATACTTGATAATTACAATTTCATGCTTTACATTCACATTCATATTTGATATTAACTTTATTGAACATTAATTACATCAAGTACTCTTTTTTTGTGATTTTAACAACTAACTGTAACAACAAACAATAAAAAGAAATTACATCAAAAGGGTAACTATCTAAATTTAAATTTTCAACATTATAACCTATCCACATTTTGATTTCTTCCATAATCCCTTATCATCACTTAAATCCTTAATTTCCTCTTCACCCGTCCTATTCAGTTAAGCTCGCTTTTCCTTTCATTGTAATTGCATTTTCTAGATCCCCCCTACCTTCAATTATAATATTTTTCTGTTATTTTATATGAACATTATATTAAGTTGAATACAACTGTATTTATAGGTTATAAATTGTTCTTGCCCGTTAATAAATAAATAACCAGTTATCACAGAATATACTTTTTAAAATTTTTTTATCAAATGCTAGTGAAAAGCCAAAATTAAAACTCAAAAATTAAATTACTTCGTCAATTTATTCCTGTATTTCATGGCATTTATAACAAACCAACCCAGCTTCATCCAATTTTTTACATTCAGGTACTCTACGGCCATTTCTGCACTGATGAATCTAGATCCAAACTAGTTCTTTCTTAAATTACCAAGTAGGTACCTATAGGGCATCTCGCCAAAAAATGGATCAAATTTTCATCTTCACCAGAATTACATAATGTGCACACATGGTTTCTGTTGTCTATGCACTTTTTGCAATTAAGATTTAACATTTCACATCTG
Source organism: Apolygus lucorum (assembly GCA_009739505.2). Taxonomy (NCBI): domain Eukaryota; kingdom Metazoa; phylum Arthropoda; class Insecta; order Hemiptera; family Miridae; genus Apolygus; species Apolygus lucorum. Next base: position 24,242,149 of record CM019172.2, read on the forward strand.
GTTTTACATATTATCTTCACTATGACATTTGAGATTTGGCTGTTAACACAACAGCCTCTACACAACAAATCTTCATACAACAAATGGAAACGTGCATCTGAGGCATCCGCTCTACATTTTTCTACGAAAGTGTCGTTCATTTTTGCCTTTAAACACTCCCATTGCTGGAGTATACCCTCCGGATTATTAAATTCTAGAGTAGTGCCATGTTTCTCCGCTAGGTCTTTACATACCTTGTACCAAGGAATTTTATTTTCAATAACTTCTAGCGCTACGATTTTCGTATGACTTTGAGATATGTAAACTGGTTTATTCGATCTACGAAACCCTAGGTGTTGCCCAAACAGAATGAGCTTCGAGTTTTTGAAAATTAAACGGAAATTCCGTTTCTGCTACACTGAAATTTATCTCATTTGAAGGAGGAAATTATTTTAAAAGCGTTTCTTCTCTAAAACACCTGGACATTTGCCCGTTCGCAGTTCGAATTGAAATGGATTCGAGGAGCAACAAGTTGATCACCGCTGAATCCGGTCTTCCCGTTTAATGGAATTACGATGAGTGGCCGGGTGCCAGAAAAAGGGATGGTGTTAGCGTTTGTGTGAATCTGCTTGAGTGTAAGTGAGTGCGAGGTGTAAGGGGGTCGTTAGGTGAAAAATGATTCGATTTCTCGTCGAAAAATCGCCTTTTGCCAAGACTGAGAATGTAGGGGTTTCCTCGGGGTTCTTTAAAATGTGACGTTCATCACTTAGTGTATAATAATTTTTTTAAATAAAAAATTAAAAAGCGTTTCTTAAGTGGTTGAAGCACACTTAACTTTGAGCATGACTTCAGGGTTCAATTATACAAGGTATTTCCAACAAAAAATGCCTCTTTTTCTTTTAAACCCTTGTTTTTCAAGTTTTTTCAATTAGAATTTTTTGTTTCGTGTTATCGACTTTCCGTCATTAAAACTGTCATAACTCCTGTTACTTACCAAGTAAATTCAGCTGTAAAGATATCGTTAGAAAGAGAGTTAAATTTCCAAGCCACCTAGCGCAAAGCCAAAATCTTTTACCAATAAAACATTTAAAAAAAAATCAAGTCAAAAAGCAAATTAAAATTTTTTTCTCGAAATATGACTGTTTTTAAATTGAAGTTTTTCTCTGAATCCCTGGCTATTTTAATTGGCACTCTTCGGTAAAAACATGCTCAAATTGTCAGCTTTCCAACGGTTTATCTATTTTTCTTTTTAAAATTCAAATTGGAAGAGTAAATCAAGTTTGAATGCTCAAAAAACGTGTATTTTATTAAAAAATCGAGAGTTCTAGGCGTTTTATTTTCATTTTCTTAGTAAGTTTTTACGCTGAATCCAATGGTGATACTATCGAATAATTCTGACCGCAAGAAAGTGGGTTTTTCGAAGAAACTAAAACTAAACCTTGATGTTGTTTGTCTCAAAAGATTGAACTTTAACATGACACAGGTAAGATGATGTTTTTATTGGGTAGAAAGGTGTTACTTCATGCTCACCATATCTACGAATAATGTGCGAAATTGAAGGGTTTTCTTTTAAAAATCCAGTTTCTGGCAGTCAGAATTATTCGGAAGTATCACCATTGGATTCAGCGTGAAACATTACATAGAAAATGATGCCAAACTCGTCAAGTCATTTTGAGATCGTGGGGACCATAAACCGCTTAAAACATTCATTTTCTTGTGAAACACACTTTTTTGGCATTCAAACTTTATTTACTCTTCCAATTTGAATTTTAAAAAGAAATATTAATAGCCCGTGGGAAAGCGGACAATTTGAGCATATTTTTTCCGAAGAGCGTCCATAAAAACAATTTGTTGTTTGCTTTTTGACTTGATTTTCTAAAAATGTTTTAGTGGGAAAACATTTTGGTTTTGCACTAGGTAGCTTGGAAATTTAACGCTCTTTCTTACTGTGGGAATCACCTTTTTACCTTATAATTATTCCTTAATGTTATTAATAAACAACCGTCTCAGAGCAACACACCCAGGCGGGAATTCTCCAGGAATAGGGGTCAACTACCCTCCTCGGCTTCCCCTTTGTTTTGGGGATGGCGAGAAGGAGAAGGGGCCCCTCTTAAATAGCCGACGGCTCAAGCCGAACGCCAGATAGGTGGATGCTCTAGTGAGGGAATAACTGCTAAACTCTGAGTTGTCATTTCTAAACCTTGCCTAAAATATTAGCTATCAAATTCGCTAAATTTATTTGGTCAGTATTAGGTTCTCCTCTTAAAACTTGAATCTCAAGCTGTGTAAAGGTATGGGCTGATACGAGTATCAAGGGGAGGGGGGGGGGTACCTTTCCACTCTTGTCCTTCAAGCTAACAACTAGTAAATTCTCTGGGCTGATACGAGTATCAGGGAACAACAATTTACTAGTTGCACTCATCTCCATCTCTTCCTACAACTACCTTTTCCCGAGTCTGTTGGGCTAGGATCCGTCCTAGGGAACACTGACTCTCCTTTCCTCTCTTAACAATTTGAATTTAAAGCTAGTACTTTATTTCAACATAAGGAAAAGTTAAAGACCGTTGGAATAAGTTCCAACACTTACGTTATCTTCACAGTTGAATTTATCTGGTAAGTAACAGGAGTTATGAAAAAGCGAAAAAAATCTTTAAGTTGAAAAAACTTTAAAGAACAAGAGGTGAGGAGAAACTTGCTAGGAGGCATTCTTGTTCGAAATACCTTGTAGAATTGAACCCTGAAGTTTTGCCCAACTCAAGTGTAGACACTCTGGATAATATACAATGACCCTCTATATTATACAGTCTGAATTTCCATCTATAAAATTCACACATATGAAAGCATCAATTAACATTTTTTTCACAACGTACAAATCACCACCAACTTCATAATATGAAGAATAATGTTAATTGACTGATGTGTGGAATTTCATTGATTGAAATTCAGACTGTAGAACATAGAGTGTCATTGTTTCAAGGAATAATCGTGTTGATTGGTGCTCCTAGTACGAATAAAAATACGAATAAAATCACTCGCGAGATTGTGAAAAACCATTTTAATAAAAACGGAGTTGAGTAGAACGTTGTCTATTTCCACGAAAATAATGAGTTACAAGTTAAATCGATTTCGACGGTTAGGTCATCATAAGTCTGTGCTGAGATAGCAGAATGTGATACGTCACTTTTTCTAATTTTTTCAGGGCAACAATTTGAAAGTTTACCTAAATCTCAAAAATCGGGAAATGCTCTCATGTTATTGTTTTTTCTACAGTTGCTCGAAGTAACTAGTCGTTAAGTAGTTATGTGGTTTTCGATATCAAATCTACTATCAGTAGAACGAATTTTCTACATTTTCGAAAAACACTCCTGACATATACGTTTTTTGCCACCTTCCAAATTACTCGAGTTTACCATTTTTGTCGTTGACATCATTTATTCTTCAAATTATCAGTTTCCAGACGAAGTTCTGCGTAAATTGAATAATTTTGATAAAATTGGGTAGGTAGGTACTCAATAAAAAGATATAGGAAATGAACTTACCATTCTTTATTATAAATTCAATTTTGCTTCCAAGACCACCAAGGTAGCGGAAGCTTTTTTTCACTTTTCAAGGTTAAAAAAAAAAGTTCTCCAAAATCAAAATTTCCACTCGCGTTTTACGTTTCAGACCTTCCTGAACGATTTTTGGTTCCGTGTCTGTCTGTCTGTCATGAAATCCTTGCCACAGCCATAACTTCCACAATTCTCATCCGATTTCAATGAAATTTTCAGCGATTGTTCTGGTTGGCTTGTAGAGTCCCCTATAAAAATCATCACCCCCGGACTGATAGTACCTGCTGCGCATGCTAAAACGTTAATTCCTTGTAACAGCCATAATTTCTACATTTCCCATCTAATTTCGGTGAAATTTTCAGGAATTGTGCGAGTTGGCGTATAGATGGTCCCCTATGAAAATCAAGGGCTCAAATCGTGAAATCAAATAGTGAAAGGTACTTAGAGATTGATGTTTTGAGATCAACTACTATGCATCGGATGTTCTATACAATTTTAAAATTGGACGATGGCAACAAGAAACAATGGACATGTTACTTTCTGCCATCTTCCGATTTGCTCATTCTTGACATATCACATTCGGCTAATTCATTCTCCGTACCACTTAAGGAGGTTTAGGCGCCTGATCGAGGAAAAAATGTCTTGAATATACCATAATATACTAGAGGAAGCAAAAATACCAATTTTGGAAAAAAGAGACATATCACATTTTGCCATCTTAGCACAGAAGTAACAAACAATAACAAGTTATTGTATATAATATAACATGTATATAACTGTATGTAAGTAACTGGTCTTCCCTTCCTCCGACCAATCAAAATCATTTTTGTACGGTTCTAAAGTATCCACAAAGGAAATGTTCAATAAAGATTTCAAGAGGTGTATATAACATATAATATATAACAAGTTATAATATAACCTATATTATATTATAACAAGTTATAATATGTTATAATATTATATTATATTATAACATATATGTTATATTATAACAAGTTATAATTGTTCCATATATTATATGGAACAATGGTAAGTTATTGTTTGTTACTGATGATGACCGTCGAAATCGATTTAACTTGTAACTCATTATTTTCGTGGAAATAGACAAGGTGCTCCTAGGTTGGTTAAATTTTATCTTTGCTTCCTCACTTTCGAAGACTTGTATTGTATTATTATTAGCAACTCTGCAACACCAGGTGGATGTAACCAAGAGGGAGGACATTAGATCATGGTTGTACCAGCCATTCGGCTCAGTTAAAGCTCTCTCAATTGGCTTTTCATAGTTTTTTGAGCAAGTTTGGATCCATGTATGTCCATATTCGATCCTTGTCACAGACATAACTAATGAAATTTTTAATTAAATTAAAATTTTTAATTAAATTTTAAGAGTTGTTGCTAGGTAGACATTTTTAAATTTTTAAATTAAATTAAAATTTTTAATTAAATTTTCAGAGTTGTTGCTAGGTAGCAGCGAGACGGTTCCATATCAATTTCGTCAGCATCAGACAAACAGCATGATTGTGTGCATTTCATTTAACACCTCACGATCTAAAAGCTTAAATTCGGCGCACGAATAAGCATCATTATATCCTACTAGCTGAAAAGTCTGCTACAAGCAGGCAAAAACAAATCGTAGATATGTGAGAAAAAATTTTTACGTAGGGCCTGGAATCGAACTCGGGTCTCCAACGTTCGGGCTCCGTACACATACATACGGTTGGGATTTTATGTATTAAGATTGTGATGAGGCAAACAATTTGAAAGCAGTGAAAATGATGCCCAGAATTTTCCCGCACTCCGTTGTTGACTCTAAGACTGTCCTCAGAATCAATTGAAAATATGAAATTCCATAGTGTAGGTCATTGGGCACCACTGTGAGGGATCCTCTTTCGCGTGTCAACCGAAATGAGTGCGTCTAGGAAGACCCACATTGTCCAAGACTGAGTTGAACCTCTCGTGTTCTCACAATATCATTCCCAACTATAAAACGGCCGATAAAAATACACCAACGCCGTTCAAACACGGCCGCCCCAGATAGCGAGGTGTCGCTCTGGCAGTCTCCACCTGCCACCTAATTCTCACGTAAGGGACTTCGTGGGGTTTTTTGGACGTTCATCGATACTCAGAGTAGGGTTTCCGAAGACCAGGCCCAAACAATAGGACGGTTATCATAGGAAAAGTGGACATTTTCTTCTGATTTATTCAAGTTCAACCCTCATTTCCTTAACTTGATAACAAGAACATTAACCCTAATTGGACCAAGGCATCACTAGTGACACCGAAAACATCTCAAGAACTCCACATAAGATACCCCAAAGAGTCATCGGAATAGATAAATTAAATTGCTATTTTAAATTTAACGGACAGCAGAATTTTTGTGGGCTATTAAAAGTCTCAAAATAGAGTTATGACAAAAATCTCCGAATAAATTGATAGAAAAATGTTCAAAATTTTTGTCATTACTTAATTTTTGACTTTTAAAATAAACAAAAAATATAAATAAGAATAATAAAAGGAAAATTGGAGAAAAAAATTCCACTTTCTTTGTCTTTCTGAACGAATAATGTTAATAATAATAATAATTTTTTGACTTTCAATAACTTACTAAGAATGAAATAATAAAAATTAAGGTCTCATGGGCTAAATTTTGGACAGAAATGGCGGCGATACACAATGTTGAGATAAATCTGGAGACGTGCGATTTGAAACAATTAAAATTAATATTAGAATGTATAAGAGATAAAATAATTTTTGCTGAAAGACAAGACTATATCTCAGGAGCCAGACATCGATCCATCATAGCCATTACATCGAGTTGCTTGGAGGGAACACCTTCGAAGAGCCTTTATACATGTTGAGCAACAAAATGTGGCACATACGCTGGTGCGTATGTGAGAGGTGGTGTTTTGAGAGATGAGAGGTGATGATGAGAGATGTTTATGTGAGATGAGAGGTGGTTTTGTTTCTTAACAATGTACCATGGCGACAGGGACAAGCGTGGAGATGTGCCATGTGTAACAGTGGGGAAGAAGAGGATTTATTTCATTTCATGGGCAGGTGCTCAGTGCTTCTCGAAATGAGAATAAATGATTCGGGCACGTGCGATTGAGCAGGCTAAAATGCTTGGAACTGCTAAAAACAACCAACATCCTACAGCTGGCGGGATTCGCAAGAGAGGCGTGGCAATACCGCTGGTTTTTGATCCAACAATTCAACTACTAATTGACAACAGTTCATTTATTTATTTATATAATTACAAAAGTTAATCATTAATGTGAGAAATTATAAGTTAATTTGAAAGAAAACACAAAACAAGAAAAAATGTATGTATTTATAGGAATTTCCAGCGCCAACCCAGTGGACGGCCTAGGCCATCACTGAAATAAGATTTTATATTAGTTTATCCATATCTCTGAAGAGAAATCAAATAAATCTTTATATCTATCTATCTAACTTACTAAGAACGGTTCAAATAATTCAGCTCTGTCCATTAATTTTTTAATTGCAATTTAAATCTAGTTAATCTGGTGACACCAGATCCACCATAGCCATGGAATAGCCATAGCTATGGAATAGCTATTCCATAGCTGTGGAATTTCCAAGATGTTTTTGGTGACACTAGTGACACCATGGTCCAATTAGGGTTAACATTAACAGTAACAGTAACTTGGAATGCCATCTTTGTCGCTTCCGGCGCTAAAGAAGAATCCAGAAGATGAATTAATTAGACAAAGTTCGATGGAGCTAGTCCCCCTACTTGAATCAGGCGTCCGTTCTTCGCACACCGTAAAGTACAGGTATTACTCCGGATTACTTTTTGTTCCTTGCTTAATTATCGTTATACCATAAACAAGTCCTTATCAACTAGTTGTTCTTTAGCAGCTGGGCGTAGATGGTACATCTTGTACCTTTCAAATGTTGAATCACGTAACTGGTCTATGTAGAAATCAATTATCGCAATGAGATTTGAAAGACAATTTTCCTAGAGTAATGGAGCAACAGCTCTCATCGAGTTTAAGATAAAGGATGAATAGGTATCACTCAATCCTGGAAGTAAAAGAGAAGGGGGAGAACAGAAGAACATAAAATTTACAAGAAGAACTACGATTTTAGACATTCATGTCCGCATCTTCTCAGTTGACACAAACGATCGAGAAGTGATCCCGAATTTGCTGATGATTTTTTCCTTTTCACAAGCACCGTGGTTTCTACTGATCCGATTAAAATAAAATCCATCATCATAAAAACAACCATCTTGTTCCCCGCACTGAACAAAATCGAGCTACTAATTGGCTCATATTGGCCCGATGGCAAGTAATTTACATGGGACCATGTGAGAGACCGCACGATCAGTGTTGCCAACAAACGGCTACCAAAACCCCCTGAGCCAACCTCTAAAAACCCCCAAATCCACCCAAAAAAGAAAAACCCTAAAAGTTAAGGATGAAATAAAAATATCAATGAATACAATGCAATTTTTTTTTAGTAGTAGATTGTAATTTATTAATGATTTGAGGGCGGAGTGGATCTTGAAGACAATGCAATTATTGTATTAGCGATATATGTTTCAGGTCATAAAGTTTAAAAAAAACATTAAAAACATTTAAAAAAATAAACTAATTTCTTCAGGTAGGGTACTTTTTTGTACAAAAAATCAAAATGTCAAACAGTGAGGTTGCATTCGACCCCCATCTCCAAAACCTTCTCAATTTCTTCAAAACTTCAAGTTTGCTAATAGTAACGAGCGCGAACGGACGAATAAACTTTATGAATTTATCAGTGTGTGTGCTTGCGAAAGATCCAAGATCGAAAAAGAGTGGAGACAAAGTTTGTCCTCCAAAACTCCAAAATTATAGTCCCATTGAGCCCACGATAGACATTGGTAAATTCGGTGAAGTTTTTCACTCCATTGAATACATATATTACCTGCTGCTATTTTAATTGCCGATTCATTTTTATTCTCCCCAAATCCCCCCGACTCGTCGGTAAAAACCCCCCAAAAGATTTCTCCCCCCAAAATCCCCCCGTCTAGGAAAAAAACTCCAAATTTGGGGGGGGAAACCCCCAACTTGGCAACACTGCTCACGATCCTCCTACTTGTCAATTTAGATGAACCGATCAAGGTGGTTGTGAGATCATCGAGTATCGATTTTATCACCTACTCGTACTTTCTACCAATCGAAAATGTTGAGCCACTTGATGAATGAAGATGAATGAGAAACCTGTGGTTTTCCAAAACTGTTAAATTCTGATCGAAATTAACATTTTTTGAAGTTGGAGACACCAACAGACATAAATATGTATATCAGTGCCTTTGAGATTGAAATTTTAAAAAAGTCCACTTACTTTTATAGGCACTCCGCTACCATACCAAAAATAAAAACCGGAGTAGAGTGGAGGTTTCACTGAAATGTATACTTGTTGAATATTGAAATACCAGTATCTATTGTTACTTGTATACATCGCAAGCGTGAAGTCATTATCAAACTTCTGCCTTCAAGACAGAATTCATCTTCAACGGTTGTTATTTCGGGATTGGGTTCAAATACGACAAAAGAAGCTCCATTTTGAGGGGGCCTTCATTGAGGAGGAATATAATGGAGGGGAAGGGTGAAAATATTACTTCTAAATGGGAGGAATAAGGGCGGTCGGCGTTGTTTACACACCGAAGAAATAACCTTGGGAGGGACAAAATAATAATGTCTTTCTCGTGTGTGCTTAGGAGACCCCTCTGGGTTGTGGTGTTGACAATAACCAGCAATTGCGTTCTTTGGTTGGCAAAAACAGTTTTGTATGAATTGACAGGAAGGATACTCAATAGGCACCAACACTAAATCAGTAAGTAATTGTGTTTCGATATTGGACAGCGTCAACGCATTTTCTAGCCTAGCGAGTCTGAAAAAAATGAGTACAAAATACCAATTCAGACCTCATGTTAACTCTATAGGGGAAAAGCGCCTAATTATAGTATAGCTCCTGATTAGAGACGAATAAAATCACTCGCGATAAGATTGTGGAAACCCATTTTAACACATTCCCAGCCGAGGGTAGAAATAACAGAGTTTATGGGGGGGGGGGGGAGAACGAACTATTTTACAGAATGCTGGCCGAAATGAGGCATCATTTGCTCACCAATCAAGAGCAAAAATGCTCCAATTTTTATGAATTTTACATTTTAATGGGATTTTAGGGGTCTCAGTATTCCAAATCGATATGATTTATCCATTTCATTGTCAAAAATATAGTCAAAAAATCTAGATAAAATCTATTTTTATGAACCGGGATCTGTTTCGACTCATGGCCCAGAACGCTCACTCGCCCAGGACGGAGTTTGAGCCGCCATAATAACGCTTTCGGCCAAAAGGACTCCTTTCCCAAAAAAATTTCCAAAATCGCATTGAGCTCCCGAACGTCGAAGAAATTTTTCTTTGAAAAGTTTAGGAACAGCAAGAACGAGAAAAAATTCGTCTACAAAGATTTTCCACTTTTTCAATATTTAAAGAAAATCATCATTATGACGATGCAAAAATGCATCAATGGCCGGGAATGGGTTAATAAATAAAAAAAAAAAAAAAAAAACACGGAAAAACGTAGTCTGTTTCCACATTACAAAGTTAAATCGATTTCGACGGTTAGGTCATCATCAGTAACAACAATAACTTATTACGTATATTATAAAATACTTTGAAATAACTGTGTTACTGTTACTGTTCGTTACTGATGATGACTTAGTAATTCATTATTTTCGTGGAGATTGACTACGTTTTTCTTAACTTCCTTTTGGTTTATTATTTTCAATAATAAGCCTTTGGAATCGAGCAAGAAAAAAAAATTTTTAATCCCCCCTCAAAATTTGATGTTTTACGTTTCAAGGTACGTAGAATACGAAAATCGAATAAAAAAATTTCCGTCCGTCCGCCGTACGCCGTCCGCCGTACGCCGTCCGCCGTACGCCGTACGCGGCACTTTTCTTAGCAACACTGGACCGATTTGGTTCAAATTTGGTATATGGGCTCCATTTGTGGTCTAGTTAAGCCGCGAAGCTTTTGGTTGATGTAGGTCACTTCTAAAGGGTGAAAATTAAGGGTTGAAATTTTCAAGAGTGCCCAAGCTCGAAAACTCTCGAAATAAAGGTATCGTTTTTTCACCAATTTTAAATAGTACAGAATTTTTAAAAATTTTTGAGACCACCCAGAGCTTTGTAGGACTAACCGTTCGGTCCCTACGAGTATTTGAAGGTTTTCCTTCGATAAAACAGAATCATGAGTGTGAATCGCAAAAGAGGTCTAATCGCCGTTCAAATTTTATCTGACTAAAATGCGATCGCTGTTCATTTCTTCGATTTGTGTACAGTTTTGCCTTCTGTGTAACCAGTAATCAAATTTCTATATCAAGCTTTCTATTTTTCGAATCGAGTGTGAAGCGTTTAGTTCTTTCTAATAAACTTGATTGTGAAGGTGTGAAGCCATTGTAGTGTGGTAGGTAGTACCTACCAATAGTTGGTAGGTAAAAAAAAGTTGGTAGGTAAAACAATGTTTGTAGGTAAAAAACGCTGCAAATCATTGCTCACTGATCAGCTGAGTGAGCTCCGAAGCCATTTTCAATGCTATTGAATGGAAGTGCTCTTCCAGGCGTCTCCAGCATTCGAGGATTTCTTCTTCACTCCTCACATCACTGATCAGCTGAGTGAGCTCCAAAGCCATTTTCAATCCTATTGAATGGAGGTGCTCTTCCTGGCGTCTCCAGCATTCGAGGAGATCTTCTTCACTCCTCACATCACTGATCAGCTGAGTGAGCTCCGAAGCCATTTTCAATCCTATTGAATGGAAGTACTCTTCCAGGCGTCTCCAGCATTCGAGGAGATCTTCTTCACTCTTCAGATCACTGATCAGCTGAGTGAGCTCCGAAGCCATTTTCAATTCTATTGAACGCAGGAGCTGAAATTTGAGAGGGAAGGTCAAGGGAGAATACAGATGGTGGTAGGTGCTATTGATGGAGAACCAGTGATCTATACAGAAGGATGATCTATACACAAAATAATAAACCTTTGAGCAATGATTTGCAGCGTTTTTCCTTGATTCGAGACGTCGAGTTGGTGGACATTGGATTCAAAATTTATCAATAAAAATAACAAGCCGAAATAGACAGTTTGGTAAGCTTTCTGCTCCACCCTGAGCCCAAAATTACCTGTAGGAATGGAGGAACTAATTTAGTACGGAAAATCTCTATTTTTTTCTCATTGTAATCCAGTGCGGTAGTCTGGAGAAGCTTTTGAATTGATGAAGGCAGAATCTCTCAACACTGAATGCAGAGGAAAACGTTTTCCTTTTTCCTTGGTAATCCTCTTCAAGCTATCAAACGCAGGCTTCCAGAGATGATACCGCCTAATGGTTTTCCCATAGCAGCAGCTTAGTCGGCTATTGTTTCACGCTCTCTTCCACTCGATTCGCCCGCGAATCGATACATCAAGTCAACCCTTTCTCACCTCGAACCCTGTATTGTGTAAAAATACTGAGTCGACCTCAGAGGGGCTGATACAATTGGTTCGCCTGTAATTATATCCCAGAGGGTTCAAATTATGAACTTTATGAAACCCAGAAGTCTTTTAGAAATATCAAAATTTCATCAACAAAACTGCAAAAATTTTCAACTGTAAACTGGAATGGAGTAGCAATTAACATTTCACAGGCAGGATCCCCCAACATCTAAGATTTATGCAAAACTTAATGCCTACTGGTTGCAATGAGAACGTTATGTTTACTAATATTGTAATATTAGTAAATTATTTGGTAGTGGCAGTGATGGAGTTAGTTGCACTTTGAATTCCAGCAAATGGCTTAGTAGATAGTAAAGTAAAGTTTCAGGTTGAATTTTCGTCCGACTGCCATTCCTGGCGTCGCGGACGTCATCAGCTGTCTTCCAAAGGGAAGATCCGAATTGGTTCTGATGATTTCGCTCATGGCTTTCCATTTCCGCACCGCCGTGGGTTGTGACAAGGAGGGCGGAGAGCCGCGAACGAACGAAAACACGCCCGGCGACCGAGATTTGAACTCAAGATCTTCCCGCAGACAGTTCGTGTCTCGGACCCAGAACGGACCACGGCTATCCGGATCCCTGGCTTAGTCGATAGACTGAGTTAATAGTATTTATAATTGCATAAAGTCAGACTGGATGCTGTAATAAATACGAGTAAGTGAAATAAATACGAAAAGATAAGTGTGGAATCTGCGGACGTAACCGAAAACAAACCAGCAGCTCTTCCTTTTTCCAATATCATGTTTCTCTGATGACGTGACCGCGACGGAGGTGATTGGGGAAGTCAACAGGACTGCTCCCAGCTCTACCCCAGATTGTTTTCTCTGTCAGTTCGACACCATAAGTCCTGACAAATATTTATTGACCGTACAAAACTTTACAATTTAGTGGTGAAAACGACTCCTTTATTAAATAGGTATTCAATAAGCATCATAGAAGGCAAACCCCTGACAAAATGATTTTAAAATATATTGTATACTACATGAAACTATACTACATGAAAATATTGCAGAATTGATTCATTTTCAAAGATGATAGACGAAGAAGAAGATGGTGTATTGAAAAATTGACATAACTCAAAAATATCAATTACAACTGCAAAATAAACAATACAGCATGATTCTTTGCGAACCACCTGCCGGAAAATCAGACCTTATAATTTATTTATGTAACAAATTTGAAATTGTATTTTAAATGAAAAAAGAATTAAAATCAAAGTAAACTTTTCAATTAATACCTACTGGTTTCATAGAGTAAACTTAGTAATTGAATTCCCTAACAAGCATTCTGCGGCCAAACCATATTACAATAATATGCCAATTTACTCCAGGCCTGAGGATCAATTGCCTCATCGCGCGATAAACTTGATTTACTAAGCGCAAGACATCAACTCCGCCAACACCAAACATCTGCACAGGAAGTGGAATGCCGTCTCCAGCTCTCCCAGACTGCACATTAAGTATCTCTCCGAGGGCAGATGGGTTTCGCATTCAAATAAAGGACCTCAGAGCCCAACCTGAACATCCATGTCAAAGTATTCATGGAATGCTCTGAATCCCTGAGCAAAATCGCCCACTCCAGAGCTGGGTCTAGTTATGCAGAGTATATGAGTTGGACGACTCTACGCTGCCTCTGTGACATGCCCTCTTCTCATCCCTGAAGGCCTTGAGTATTAAGTCAATATCCGTCTTGAGAAGAGAAGCATCAAATGTCGAGAGATTGTCAGCAATTCCACATCTAGATGTCAGCTCCCTCCACTTGTCAGACCAAAAATTTTAATGCCTTACCTACAAAGATTCGCAACCTTCCGGAAAAGAAATTTACTAGGATTGAAAGTCAATCTTGTTCAGGCCGAACTTTATTCTATTGACGAGTTTTACTACGTTGAGTGGGTTAACAAACCTGTATAAATACTAGATTTTGTGTGTTGAATTAAGACCAACGAATCTAACTAAAGTTTACTCGAATCAAGTTTTCTCCATTTTTTAAGTATGTTGTCATGTCCAGTAGAGGAATTTTTCATACAAGTCTAGTTGTTTTTGCCATTGCGTTATATTTTCATCTGTGATATTTTATAAAGGATGGTGGTGTGGGGGTATCTGGTGGCGGTGGCGTCGAGTAGTTGTGCTGTACGTCGCGGCCATTGGGTGCCTGGTATGGGGAGCCGCCATGGTGGGTGGGGCCCGGGGCCGGTGGGGTGGCGCCCGGCCGGCAGGTGGGAGCCCGCTTGGGCAGCCTCCACCCACTGGGCAATTTTCATCGGCCATAGGTTGAATTATTATTTTTATTTTTTTCCCCCCTTCCTGTTGTATACCTGGCCCGATTTGTTGGTTTTTATTCTACCCCATTATATTATTTTGTAATTTGTTATTATGACTGTTGCTTGCCTTATTGTAGGCTGTTGCATCTGAATGAAAATATTTTAAAAACACCCCAGCCACGATAACTTCCAGTGCTACGATCCTAGGCAGCCGAGTGCATGGCATCTTTGCAACCGGCGGGAGATAATTTTGTCTGAAATTCGACATTGGAGCTTAGTTTTTAGCTATTTATGTACTACTTATATGCATATAATGATAAAATGAATGGTTTTTTTATGGTCTTTATTGATTGTTGTCATATGACATGACCCGCCACTCGGCAAAGACTCGGGGTATGCAAGACTCAAGCGAGCAGCATGAGGCCCATCATGTCATATGACCACACCCGCCAGAGACGAAACTCTTCATGCTGTCATATGACATGATCCGCTCTGAAAGTGTTAAGACGCATTTCAGGTGCAATACGGAAGTGGGCTTCAACTCAATCTCTAGATAGGCAATATAGTATGGCGCATGCGATGGGAAGCCGAAAATCCTCTTCATAAGGAGCAGCTACAGCGTCCACACCCGCGCGCGCACCCGCGGCGTACTCGCTAAACCCCCAAATCTGGGCTGCACAGGATGGCCCTGACGATCGCTTCAAAAATATGCATCTTTGATGTCTGTGGAATTCTCGGATTTGCAAATGCACTTTTCCACCCAAAATCAAAGATGATAAACTGACGGTGTGTAGCAATTTGTATAATTTCCACCTATTAAATCAAAATTTCCTTGTAACTTCCTCGAAATGTTTTCCCCGCCTTTCCTAGAACGAGACTTTTTGTAGCTCGTGAGTGTTTGGCGAAGGCAGATGCCCCAAATAAATCCCCAGAAGTGAGACCCCCGTTGAAAGAACTTCGTGTAAATACAATACCTATAAATTCCGTCTCTTTTCTCTCCCCTTCCGCGCCTGGCGGCTACAAATTTAACTGCCTCTGATCTATTATTAGTTCCAATACAACATCTTTGCGACTTGTGGATTCTCATAGTTTCGCCGAGGGTGGGTGTTTTGTTGAGTATTTTTATAAGTTGATGATCTACGGTTGGGAGGAATGGTCTTCCTCAGATTGTGATGGCAGCTGCGGATACATTCAGGCATTCTTCTTGGTAGTTATTTCTTCATTCAATAATTCGATTTGAGATAAATCGTTAGACCTTGTTCCAGAAGATTGATTATTGTTGATATTTCTGCCGTCGTGTAAACTACTACTTCTGGCTATAAGGCTCTTTCCAAATCGTCGTTGAACATTTCGGACTATTAAAATACTGCAATTTTGGAAATATTTCGTAATATACGTAGGTGCCAGGAAAGGGATGAAAATGAACTGAGGGAACATCAAAGCTTCCTTTTCTAACAATCCTAGCCGATTCAAAGATTTTTCCTCACAAGAAGTGGTATTGTGGAAGCTTTTTTCCAAATTTTATTTTATCATTTTTAGGTGAAGTTACTATTTTTTTTAATAACGGTTCTGTGGGAAGGATGTTCAGTTCCTCCCCCTTGTACTTTTGCAGCAATTGTAGTTCATTATTCTCCTGATGTTACTTAGGTATTATTTATTTTGTTGAGGGAAAGGTGTTCAGTCAACCCATATTGGTAAAAGTAATTCTTTTTGTTGATGAATATGATTTTGAGAATGAATTGTGGAAGTAAAATGGTCCACTTACACTTTTATAAGGCGACCATAACTAACATACAACTACTATAACACATATCAACTACTACATAGTACTTCTAATTAACACTTATTTCTACTATACAGGGTGGGAACGACAGACTGTAACAAAAATAATTAGGCGCACGTATTTTTTTCGGCGGGCAGGAGACAAAATTTCTTTATTCCTTTATTGGACCATGGTGTCACTAGTGTCACGTAAGACATCTTAAGAATTGCGCAGCTGTCCCAAGATGTCACCAGATGAACTAGATTTAAATTGCAATATAAAAATTAATTGACAGAGCTGAATTTTAGAATGGAACATGCTTTAGCCTTGGATTAACTGCCCGGAAAGTGTCACGCGGGAGGGAGGGTGACAGGTTTGTGTCACGTGGCAGGGAGGGGGTTATTCTCCACTACATCGACGAGCGCGGCTAAAGCATGTCCCATTTTTCTTGAATTTTAGCCAAAGGCTCTAAGCATAAGCATCAATGGGGGGGGGGGGGGGGGATCGCCTGTCTAAAAATTATGTTATGACAACATTTTTTAAAAATTTCCTTCGATTTCCTTGGAAACTTCTGACTTAACTCTATTTTGAGACTTCGATAGTCTACAAAAAATTCGTCTGCCCAATAAATTTAATTTTGGTTAGTCCGGTGATACTGGAGAATTTGTGGAGTTCCTGAGATGCTGAGATGTTTTCGGTGACACTAGTGATACCATGGTCTAATTAGAAGGGTTAGGATCCGTAGGAGGAGTATTCTTAAGATACCCGGAAGGGTCCGCGTCTCAAGGTTATGTGAGAGTCAAACCCACTAAAATAACACCTCCTTTTCTCCCACGTTGGAATTCAGCCCAGAACCGTTCAACACATTACTCCGGGCTGAGACCTGTGGTGTGTAATTAGATGCTCCCTCCTCTCTCTTTCTCGTTATTATCACCTATATTGTTAAATATATTATATTAAATATTATTAAACATAATATTTGTGAAAAATACACATGTTACTCGGAAAAACAAAGAGCTTCGGTGTGTTACTTAAATCTTCATTTTTTTTTTTTTGCAGGAAGGCTCAATTAAAACGCTATAGACATCGCTGTTTCGTCTGTTTTGGTTACTGTCTCCCATTTTATTGTCCTGAAAGGCTTACATTTCTGCCTGTATCCTGGTACAGTATTAAAAACAAAGTAATTTTGATGTTATCATCCATATATACGTTTTAGTTGCAGTACGTTACTCTCCACTTTTGGTTTATTATTTTCAATACCCAACAAAACTTTAGAATCGAC
The DNA here is from genome assembly GCA_009739505.2 of Apolygus lucorum. Lineage (NCBI taxonomy): Eukaryota > Metazoa > Arthropoda > Insecta > Hemiptera > Miridae > Apolygus > Apolygus lucorum. The sequence continues at coordinate 24,259,518 of CM019172.2, forward strand.
CAAGAAAAACAATTGTTAACCCCCTCAAAATTTGTTGGTTAGGTACGTTTCAAGGTACGTAGAATCCGAAAATCGAATAAAAAATGTTGATGAAATATGGTATGTGGGCTCCATTTGGGGTCTAGTTAAGCCCCGAAGCTTTTGATTGATGTCAGTCACTTCTAAGGGGTGAAAGTTAAGGGTTGAAATTTTCAAGAGCGCCCTAGTTCGAAAATTCTCTAAATAAAAGTATCGTTTTTTCACCAATTTTAAATAGTATTGAATTTTTAGAGACCACGCAGAGCTCTGTAGGACAAACCGTTCGCTCCCAACGAGAACTTAAGGGTTGGGCTTACGATAAATCAGAAACACGAATGTGAATCGCAAAGAGGCATAATCTTCGTTCAAATTGTATCTGACCGAAATGCGATCGTTGTTCGTTTCTTCGAGTTGTACTCAGTTCTGCGTCCTTAGCAACCAGTAATCGAATTTCCTAATAATTAGAGTATAATAATAATTCCTAATAATCCCTGTTTCTTCGAAATGAGTGCGTTTATTTCTTCCAAATGAACTTGACTGTGAAGTAGGCATGTGGTAGGTAGGTAGTAACTATGGCTGGTAGATAGTGGCAATCTTTGTTCTTTGCAGACGAGTGATCTATATAGAAAAATAATAAACCTATGTGTAATAATTCAATTAAAGCGCTCAAGACATCGCTATTTCGTCTGTTTTCGTTAGTTTCTCCTGTTTTATTGTCCTGAAAGGCTTACATTTCTGCCTGCTTATTCTCGCACATTATTAAAACAAAGTAATTTTGATGTTACCATACATACACCCGTTTTGTTTGTAGTATATTCCTCTTCACTTTTTTTTTGGTTGGACTGAGGAAAGTAAAATTGTGTCTCCATATGTGGGCAGGAAACGAGGAAAATTCGAGAGATCCAACGGACCATTGACCCCATTACTGTCCATCATCTTGGCGACTACTGGTTCTTTACCGCCTCTCATTTCAATAATTTGAGAGGAAATTCACTCTCTGGGAGAAAAAAAAGGAGTTATTGAGGCGTCATCGAGGTGGATGAAGTTTATAGCGGGTTATTCGGGTCGCAACGGGGGAGGTGGATCACAGTTTTATCAACCAATTAACCGCATCCCTATTCCCCCTCTCCTACGAAATAACTTCCTCCCCTCTCCTCAATAACCCTCCCCTCCACACCTCAATAACCCTCCGGCATTCGGTTATTTCATTAAAAGAGCACGCGAGGCGGCCGGCCTTCATAATGAAACGCCTTGCTGACGCCAGACTTTTCTCCTCTTCATTCTTCTAATTTTCCTACTTTCGTAATTAAATCAAAGAGTTTCAGCCGTGAAATAATGAGTAAATTTTTACTCTTCTCGACCTCACTTAATGACAAAAAATGCCCCAAGTAGTGTGGGCTGTATAGCTTTCTCGCAACATTTAAGAACCTGTTGGTACAAAAATGATTGAATTTTTCCAGGAGTCAATTTGAAATTAATATGAAATATGAAATTCACGATCAAGATGATGGTTTTCTGAATATTAAAAACAGCAACACGATTGAAAATTTTCATCATCAACGCCGTGGCTCGTACCGGTATAGGATCTCCAAGAAATTTCCCATCAAATAAGCAACTATTCTGTAAACTACGTCCAAATACCTTCCAAATTTGAGTGACGGTCTAAATTCTGGAGAAATCGATATTTTTGAAAAATCGATCCTTAGAACATGATTGAACATGGTCAATCATTGAAGCTTTTAAATGAAAATGTAGCTATTGCAATGGACTCATAAAACCTAATGACTTTTTTGAAATTTTATTTTCACTGTAATCTGTTTCAGAACATTCTAATAAAAATTCCTGAAGTTTTTCCAAAAGTACGTATGTAGGTAACTCTAAGGAGTCAAAATTTCAAAAAACAAGTTTTTGTGGAAATTACTATCAAAATTGTAGAAATACATTTATGTTATTGTCCAAAAACTTATGTATACGTGATATGTAAACAGTTTGTATGTTTATGAAATGAAAACTCTTGTACATTCGTTCTACCCTAAAATGCAATAGCCTAGGTATTAGCCTAGGTATATATATAACATGCAATAGAGTAGGTATTCTAGAGTTCGAGGAGACAAGTAGAACATGAATATGGAACCCAAAGGACCTACCGAAAATCGAAAAAATCGACAATTTACGTGCAAGTATTCTATGAGTTTTGGGGGACCAAAAAAAGTTGTTTTTTAAAGTTAAACAAAAAAAAATTTTAACAGGAAACTGGAAAAATTTGTTCAAATGGGATTTGATTTTTTTTTTCAAGTCTTGCATGAATGGGATTAAAAAAAAAATATTTGACCTACATGAAAAAGCGATTCTAAAACCCTCGAGTTCAGCAGTAGGGGACAATTGAGAGAAAAGCTCAAAATATTTTAAGCTAATTTGATATCCTTTTCCCCTAAATTAATTTCGAAATAAATATCAGGAAGAGTCCGTGAAGTAAGAAAAAACAAATTTGGGTCCTCCACAATCAAAATTCCTGCCCGAATTTTGCGTTTAAGAGTTTTTTTTAAAAAACAACTTGTGTTCCAGGTTTATTTAACTCTCAGAATTCGTCACTGGTGTAGTAGGTATCAATATACATAGTGATTAATTTCACATCAATTTTTTCGAGAAACGCGTTTAATTATTTTATTACAAGTTTTTATTTAGTTTAACCGGTCGTTGCCTGTCATTATTCAAATCTTGCAAGTTGAATTTGGTCCACTTCCCGGTATCCCGTTTAGCTGAAATTTTGCATATTTACATGCATGAATCGGATGACAATGCAATGTTATTAATTTTCTGAGACCATCGCCCAATTCATAGAGGACCATCCTCCATTTCTTTATAATTGACATACTTCAATTCGTAGGAAGTCTTCCAATTCATAAAGGGCATCCTTCAACTCATAGGGGACCATCTTCCTATTCATGAAGGGCAGCCTCCATTTCATAAGGAACCATCTTCCAATTCATACACTTTTTAGCCGTAGATTAAAATATAAAAAAAACTCTTTTAAAAACAAGCTATATTTTAAATTATATTTGTTATTAGAAGTGAGTCATTTATTTTCAACATTTAGTTCATTTTATTAACCCATTTCCGGCCAAGGGTAGAAATAAATTTAAAAGTTGAAATTTTTATGTAAAAACATTATATTTAAGAATGTATGAACGTGAAATGAAGCTCAAAATTTTTCAATAAATTTCAAAACAAAAGTGCTTTCGGCCAAAGGTGCGTTTTCGCATTCGTTGATTTTCGTCGTTGTACAACCAATACCATTATTTATTTATTTTTTGTTTTGAATGTATTTCGCTTCTACACCATTCCAAGCATTCAGGATCAAGAGAGGAGAAGTATTGTTCCTTCTCCAAAGTAACGAAAAATTCCACATGGTCAAAGCTACTCCAGACCATCAAAAATGCCTATTTTTCAAAAATTCTCCAAATTCGCAATGAGTTCCTGAACGTTGAAGCAAATTTTTTTTTGAGCAGTTTTGGAACAGTATAAACGAGAAAAAATTAATCTACAACGATTTTCCAATATTTTCAATTCCTAAAAATTCATAAATATGACGATGCGAAAACGCATCATTGGCCGGCAATGGGTTAACAAAAAATTGTTAACCTTTGTTTTTAAAAAAGGTTTTTTTTTCCTTTATTTTTTTTGAGAGAAAAAATATTTATTGAACATTTCAGGAGTAAAAATATTGGACAAGGAGTTCAGTAATTGTCAAAACGTTAGGGATATGCCAAAAGTTCAAATTTTAAATCAATTGATTCTAGGCGCCCTTGTTTTCTGTGCCAGGAAGTTATATTGTCCACTCACTTGGAAGATGTTGTTTGTAAACGAAAAATCTGTCCCCTGAGAGCTCCTTGCTCCAATATCCGAAGCCATCCATCAACTTGGACACCTTATTACAAAAAGTGTATTTTTATTGGCTCCAAGTTGAGGTGTAGTTTAGCACAAAAAGCTCAGACAGGGCTGTTATGAAGACTTTGCGTCGGTAATTTCCCCTCACCCTTGTATAAGCTGTAAAGGGGTCCACTTGAAACGCCCCGAAGTCATATTGTTCTTGATAATCGATGGATCAGACGTTGATTGGTGAATCTCTTTTCATAGGCATCTCCTGAAGAAGATATGAAAGGACGAAGTTGGCTTTTGTGGTAAATTGAAGTTTGGAAACTCTAAGGGAAATTCCACGTCAGTGGATGAAAACAATGAAGGCTTCTTCTCCGAGTTGACTTGTTTCGGGGCCAAGTTGCGATATTCATGGATGCGATATCAACGTAAGTACAAATTCCGCTAACTACTCGTGGAAGATAAGCCTTTTAAATTCCCAAAAGACGTTTAAATCTTGGTCCAACAAAATCTGAATTCCCACCTTCTGAACAATTTTGGTTCGGTGTCTATGATTCGTTCTGATATTTTCAAATGAGAAAAATCTCGAGAAGAATCGAGAATCCGACGGCTATGATCAAGTTAGAAAAATTCCGCAAACGGATTCGTATTATGGTATAAGTTAAGTCGCTATAAGACCAATTATTGAAAATGTTCAAAATTTGAACAAATTTTTGTTGGAGCAGTGTGCAAAAATTTTTTGCACACTTTCTAAACCAATTACCCACAATTTTACAGTAATCTTAAAGATAAATCCGTTTGCGGAATTAAAATATCTCGATCCGTTCTCAAATGAGGAGTAAACGAAATTTGGCCCCGATGGTGTCATCTTTTATCTCAGAATCTCACTAAAACCTCGTGACATTTAGCCTTAATAGAAGCGAAGAGGAAGTCAAACATACCGTAAAATAGGGTTACTTCGCCCCAAAAATGTAGAAAGTTCATTTTCGAACCTGCGGAACAGTTTGTGTTCGAGAAAACAGTTCCTTCGAGGAATATGAAGTAGATATGTGGAGCTAGCAAGGGATAGTCGTAAAAGAAGAAACCGAGGTTTCTGGTGGGTAATCTGCTATTGCTTTATTATTTTCAATAATGAACCTTTGGACTCGACCAAGAAAAAAATTGTTAACCCCCCTCAAAATTTCGTTCGCTCCCTACGAGAATTTAAGGGTTGGACTTACGATAAATCAGCAACACGAGCGTGAATCTCAAAAGAAGCCTATTCGTTCAAATTTTAGCTGGCCGAAATGCGATCGATGTTTTTCTTCATGTTGGTTGGTGGTAACAAATGCATAGCCGTTTTCTTTGCAGACGAGTGATCTATATAGAAAAATAATAAACCATTGTGTAATAATTTGCAGGCGTTTTTCCTTCAGGACTGCTCAACACGTTTTGCTCCCGGAAAAGTTGTCGCTAACGTCCATAATTCGCAATTAATCAAGTAAAATCAAGTACTAAAAAGAACGCTCCGTGCCCTTCATTGTGCTACTACCCAACAGAGGCCATGCCAAAAGTCAGCTCATTGGTTGGCGGTAACAAATGCAAAGCCGTTTTCTTTGCAGACGAGTGATCTATATAGAAAAATAATAAACCATTGTGTAATAATTTGCAGCGTTTTTTCTTCAGGACTGCTCAACACGTTTTGCTCCCGGAAATTGCTGAAAACCTAAAAACCTAAAACCTCTCAAAACAAAACCTAAAAACCTAAACAAAAACCTAAAAACCTAAAAAACCTCACCAAAAACCTAAAATGAAAAAAAAGTTAAAAAAGTGGAGCAAAGTTAACCCATTTTACGGTACATTTTGTATGAATGGGGTTTGTCCACCAAATTTGGCATTCGTTTTATTCTAGAAAGTACGCCATAACAGCCAGTTCATCTTAAAAGGTAAAATTTTGATTTGAATTATGTTTGCGCATGCGCAGAATACCGTTGATTCTGGAATGACTAAATTCATGTAATTATCATCTAGAATGTTAATGTCATCTAGAAACCAAAATTTTACAGTCCGGGTCCCGACTGGGCTTAGTTAATTAAATTGATCATCAATAAAAATCTTATCAAAATCAAATCAAAAGCCGCGCGGAGATTCGGAACAATGTTGGTTCAACTCGTATCATCAGCTCCCTCGGAAATAGAACAACCCGGCATTTGGTTCGACTCCAACGCTTCCCCGATCCGACAGCTCAAACTTAACCATCTGAATCACGATTGGTCTGTTAGGCTGTCGTGTACCAAAAGGGCGCAACTGGGAGTTCCAATTCTGATGAGTGTTTAGCACAATCTGTTGAAACGTCAAGGAGGGGAACAAAAGCTCGATTCTACAGGACGTGATGAGGTACCTACCTACTACAGAGAGCACCCATCACAACCATTTCTACACCGAAATTGTCCAGGAAGGTTTAATGATTCATCAACAAGCATAGTTCAATCATGTCTACAGATTTGGATGGAATTTCTGGGGTAGTCGTCGTGGATTGCAATCAGAACGTCGCAATAAGTAAGTTAGATCATGGAAAAGAAGACCATTTATGTGAAAGGTGACTACAGTTCATCCCTTTATACTAGGTTTTAATCACGGTTACTAGTCTACACAGTAAGGGTCACGAGCTGAGGGCCTGGAACGATGACGTCACCAGCCACCCTCTAGCCTGCCGACCAGTGCAGAGCTCCTTACGTTCTTCACTACTCGTTCGGTTTCTCTTTAGTTTTTTTATTATTGCTTGAAATTTGATCTCATATTTATCGTAAATTTTTGAAAGGGTCTAGTAATTATACCTAAATGGTTGATACTTATAAAATTGTCTTTGGACAGGAGAATTAATGAGTTATATATACAAAGGTGGCTTGGGTACCAGAGATGCGCTCTTCTGTGTGCAGCTGCTAATGCAGCGTTGCCGGGATGTGCAACAGGATCTTTTTGTTTACTACATCGACTTCCAGCGTGCATTTGACAGCGTTAGGCTGGAGCGCCTTGGTCTGGACTCGAAGGATGTTCGCATCATTCGAAACCTATACAATGAGCAGTAAGCGTCAGTTCCTGTTGAGGGACAAGACGAATACCTATCAACAAGAATACCTATAAGTAAGGGCGTTCGCCAGGGATGTCTGCTCTCTCCTCAGCTGTTTAACCTTTACTCGGAGGCCATCTTTCAGGCAGCGTTGACCAACTGCGATGCCGGGATTAGGGTAAATGGCCGCCTGATCAATAATATACGGTATGCAGATGATACGGCTCTGATTGCGAGAAGTCAAGAGGAACTACAAGAACTAATTAACAGAGTGGAGATGGTAGGAGAGACGTATGGCATCAGAATAAACGTAAAAAAGACAAAATTCATGGTAGTGAGCCGCGCCGAACAGCAAACAGCTTGCTTGTCTGTTGGTATGGAACCCATTGAAAGAGTGCCAGTATTTAAATACCTTGGATGTCGTTTGCACGAGAACACCGAGGTGGACACTGAGATCAAAACGAGGATAGCTGTGGCTAAAGCATCATTCATGAAGTATAAAGCCGTGCTTTGTGACAAACATCTCAGTATACCAGCTCGTTTGCGCTTCCTGCAATGTTATGTATGGTCGGTTTTTTGTACGGGGTTGAAGCATGAACATTGAAGGCTTCCCATTTGAACCGAATCGAGGCTTTTGAAATGTGGTGTTGAATGGTGTGAATGCAGCGTATTTCATGGGTTCGTAGGATGACCAACGAAAATGTTCTGCAATTGATGAATAACGATCGAAAACTTCTAACAATTGTTAGAAGGAGAAAGGTTTCATACGTTGGTCACCTACTCCGTGGTGAGAAATACTCATTGCTGCAGCTGGTGTTTGAAGGAAAGATCGAGGGAAAGAGAAGTATTGGGCGACGGAAGACCTCGTGGTACAGCAACATTTTACAATGGTCAGGACTCAAGTATCACGATTTGAAAAATAAAGCATTGAATAGAGATGAATTCCGACAAATTGTCGCTAAACTCTGCCTTCAGAGAAAGCACTAAAAGAAGATATACAATGAAAAATGAAATATTAAAAATTGTAGGCATTTCTTTAGAGCCTTTACTTGACTTGCACTGATATCACATAGGTTGGTTTGTATGGATATGGAACAGTTTGGTAGGTATATACAAGAAAAATTAAAATGTCAGAATAACAAAAAATCATGAAAAATAAAATTTGCATCTTGGCCAATAACGAGAAGAAAATTTACGAAAACAATATTATTTCGAACTTAATTAGAAATCTTTTTCATTTTTTTGGTAACTTGACGGTTTCTGGAGCCAGCTAGTTTTCTGAAGTTGCCTTCTTCCGAGGACGGAGGTTTAGATTTTTCATTCGTATGAACGATCGGGTCCGTACGAAGCATTGAACCCCAAAGTCGTCCTTATGGGGAAGATGTGACTTAATTTCTCCCATCAATGTCGCAAAAATTTTCCCTTATTTATTTATTGTGTTCCCGTGGAGTCTGTTGAAATTATTTTCCATTTCCTGTACAGTTTTCAAAAAATCCTCATGTGGTTTCATGCCACCCCCGGTAGAGAGAAAGGAGCCAAGTATTTCGCGTCGAAGTTTTGGTCATTCTGTTGGAGAAGTCACCATATCGGATGGTTCTTATGCGGTCACTGGTTGGTGCTAAGGACTGATTAAAGGTACTTTGAGACACTTCAGGTTGGTAAACGCAAATGTGGTACAGCATCTGGCTTGAGTGTTTTCTTTAGTGATATGTTCAGTAATTCTCCTTTACTACTACTCTCATAGTTATAATCACATTATAATGTGCCACATACCTATGCTTGGTGGATCTTGTACCTTGTACTGGTGTATTCTGAGGCGAATAACCTAAAAATTGTATTCTTTTCATCTACTTCATTATTTGTTTTTTGAATTTTTTCTGGCGAAATGAGACTGTTCAACAACAAAGGGAGCAGTACTCGACAGGAGGTCCTATGACGCTGTGCCAAGAGACAACAGAGCAAGTCGCATACGCGTCTATTTTAGGGGGCGGATGAGTTGTTTAGAGGCGGCGATTGGAAGGAACGTAGTTTCTCGGACTGAGAGGCTTTGAAAGCTGGAAATTTATTGGATGACGTCAAATAACAAGATTCTTATGCCTCCACTTCATCTGCAATGGAGATCGTTCGTTTTTTTCTGGACCGTTTACGGAAAGATATGGAGACGAGGTGAATCGGGGTGAGCGGCCACCAAATCCCAGACTGAAGGTCTGCCCTTAAACTAAGGAATCATTTTCAAATCGGTCCAACTAGGATGGTAGAAACCTCGGAGTTGGGTGGGAATGAAGATCGCAAACTGCTGAGTTTAGTTGTAACGGCGTGTTTAGCCTCTGAGGCCAAATCCGCAGTGGATTTGGTCCAACATGACAGAGCAAAAAAGCAATTGACGAGAGGACCTAAAAAATCCGTTTGGAACAACTATTTTCACAAATTTTCGAAACTTTTAACAAAGCGAAATGAAATCCGTTTGACAGGGGACCACCACGGATACAGGTAAAACACATTTCAAAAAGAATCAGGCAGATTGGTACCAGAATAAAACGCTGCAAATTATTACACAATGGTTTATTATTTTTTATTTTTCTTTATGGATCACTCGTCTGCAAAGCCACCAACCATCCAACATGAAGAAAAACATCGATCGCATTTCGGTCAGCTTTAATTTGAACGGAGATTAGGCCTCTTTTGCGATTCACACTCGTGTTACTGATTTATTGTACGTCCAACCCTTAATTATCGTAGGGAGCGAACGGTTTGTCCCACAGAACTCCGCGTGGTCTCAAAAAATTCTAAAAATTCTATAGAATCTCAAATTGAAGGAAAAACAATACCTTTATACCAACATTTTTTGAGTAAGGGCGTTTTAAAAATTTCAAAATTCATTTTTGAACGCTTAGAAGTGACTTACTTCAACCAAAATCTTTGGGGCACAACTAGACCCCAAATGGAGCCTACATACCGAATTTCATCAAAATCGGTCAATGCTAAGTGGGGAAAGTGCCGCGGACGGCGTACGGCGGACGGACGGCCAAATTTTTATTCGATTTTTGGATTCTACGTACCTTGAAACGTAAACCATCAAATTTTGAGGGGGTGATAAAAAAAATTTTTTCTTGGTCGATTCCAAAGGTTCATTATTGAAAATAATAAACCAAAAGAATCAGGCAGATTGCTACCAGAATAAAAAAAGCTGCAAATTATTGCACAAAGGTTTATTATTTTTCTATATAGATCACTCGTCTGCAAAGCCACCAACCATCCAACATGAAGGAAAACATCGATCGCATTTCGGTGAGCTAAAATTTGAACGGAGATTCACACTCGAGTTTCAGATTTATCGTAAGTCCAACTCCTAAATTCCCGTACAGAGTGACCGGTTTGTCCTACAGAGCTCCGCGTGGTCTCAAAAAATTCTAAAAATTCTATACATCATAAATTGATGGAAAAACAATACCTTTATATCAAAATGTTTTGAGTTAGGGCGTTTTCAAAATTTCAAAATTGATTTTGGAACCCTTAGAAGTGATCTACGTCAACCAAAATCTTCGGGGCACAACTAGACCCCAAATGGAGCCTACATACCAAATTTCATCAAAATCGGTCAATGCTAAGTGGGGAAAGTGCCGCGTACGGCGGACAGACGGCCAAATTTTTATTCGATTTTTGGTTTCTACGTACCTTGAAACGTAAGCCAACAAATTTTGAGGGGGTGTTAAAATTTTTTTTCTTGGTCAATTCTGAAGGTTCATTATTGCAAAAATAATAAACCAAAATGCACGGTGTTCTAACGTACAAAAAAAAAAAAAAAAAAAAAAATCGTCTTCCCATGACCCATTGAAAAGACTCCTCCTCCTTCGCGCCTAAGGCGGTTTTGAAGTCGGTCAAGAATGACAGACACCTAGGTACACTTGAAAAGTGGACTTGGGTCAGAGAGTGAATCTATGATGTTCCAGTAATTTTTCGAAGAATAGTTTTGTATTACTGCCGCCAGTGTGCATTGTATTGGAACATCCAAAACTCTTGCAAACAACAGCAAAATATCTTGATAAATGTTTGAGAAGGTACCTACGAGGAAGTTACGTACGCTACGACGTGCTCTGATTTCGCCAGTACATCCAATTTAAAGCTGCTTATTCTTTGGTATGAAGTTTCTTATACTACAAAATTTTCAACCGCTAACAAAACAAATTCAATTAAAAAAACTAAATTGTTAGTTTATTTTGACTCAATGTTGTCAACAATTTTTGAACGTGGTTCTTAAAAGTATATCCCTGTTATTCCAAAATAGTCTTTGCTTGTACCCAAACTTGAGTTTCATTTAATTTTTTACACATTCAAATTTGAAGCACCATATGTACATTTTTTGTAATATTGCGTCATTCATAATAAACACGCTCTCTTGCTGCAAGCATTTTTTAATGCGTCTTTGCATTGCTCTAATTGTTTAGTGATGACAGACTCACCAACAGGACTCACAGTCTGATTCTGCTTGGCGGTCCTGCATATCCGGAAAAGGCCGGACCGCGACCGGATGAAGAACCTTTGACTCTGGTTCATGAAGATCCCCGCTTCCTGGTCTGGCGCCGCTACGATGAACCAGCCCTGAAAATCCAAGAGGACAATGATTTCAGGAATTGATGCCCAGACAGGCCGACGAGGGTGAGTATAAACTGGTTCAGGGAAACTGTAACGAAAATGGCGGCTACTTGGAGTGGAGCGGTTAACCCTTTCACTCATTTCATTGGACACTCATGGAACCTCGTTGGGAAAGTAGCCTACAGCAGGTAGCCTGATTGTAGCAGTTTCCCCACCTGACACCCAAGTTGTCCCATCCTTAGTTCTATTGATATAATGGAAAATAAATCACTTTGCACCATCATCCCCAAGGCTGGTTTGTACCACTCTCTTAATCCAATGCAAGTTCCAGCTATTTCTTGGACAGTTTTCCCTGGACCAACACTTATTGACTGATTTCGATGATGGAAAATTTGGATTTTTAAAAGATAATTAGATTTTCTTTACTTGCTGCACGAATACTATCCTTTGATAGTAAGTGACCAAAATACGTAAAATCATCAAGAATGAGAAACGATGAAGACAAAGCACACAATAGTAAGAGAAAAACTCCACAACTAGAAGACCCTGCAGCCTCAATGAGCCAACTTCAAAATTGTCGTTCATGAGTTAAAACTCTTTTTAAACTCGTAAGTATAAATATACTTATTTCACTATGTGATATTTTGTTGATTCGTAGTAAAGCTTTTAGTCTCGCAAGCTTAGTAAACTTGAGTCACTGTCTAAAATTTGCGACGTGCCTGTTGTGATAGGAAAAGTTCCTCGAATTCAAGAAATTAAGTTGCGAGTTGAAACATTGTTAAAATTATACTCAACTATGTACCTTCCACTAGTGTGCAATGGTTTTCCCCCACTATTGACTACGATGAATGAATCATTAATCTTATGCTGGAGTATTGCCATTAACGTGAATTAGGGCGTGAATATTCAACTAAATCGACTACTGAAAGCACTTTACGAGCCTGCTACACTCAACAATTTATCGATTAATCGTTTGTGAGCCCTAAATAAATGTTCCCTAATAATGTGGGTAATTTATTTCACTTACACCTCAGCATATTTTTGAAAAAGTAGTCACGCATTGATTCAGTAGTTACGTAAATCAAAACCGAAATTTCAACCGGTCACTTAATGGAGCTGAAATTGTCGGGGCTTGATAGAGGAAGGAATTTGGAGTGGAAAAAAAATATACATTTTATAATGACAGTTTATAACCAAGTAATTAGAGTCGAAAGTTTTGACGAAACTTCAAACTAAATTACCTCGAAAGTAGTGACGATTCGATACTTTCGATATTTATTGATATCGATATTTTGTTTCGATATTTCCGATATTTGTATCGATATGTTTCTTGAAAATATCGTGATCAATGATATTGATGAAAAAAAATACGCAAAAACATATTTAATATCAGTGACAATGTCTCGTCAATATTTTCCTTTCAATATTTTATCGATATTATTGATATCGATATTTTTCGTCCGATATTTTATCGATATCGATACTGCCTTCCGATATTATTTCCATGTTAAATATCACATCGAAAGGTACATCGAATCGCCACTACTCGAAAGTACTCTTTTTCTACTTACGCCGCTACTGTTCTCACCCGGTCTTAGTAGGAAGGTACTTCTGGTTTTGCACGTCACTACTTCAGAGGGCGAGTACATGCAAGTTTCAAAACGAGTGTTACTCAAAAACGACAATTTCGGAGTTGGCAGTTGCTACAGCATCTTCAATCTTTAAATTTTCTGTATTTACTCAAAATCGGGAAATTCAAGTAGGTAAGCCAATTTGCAGTTAAGTAGGTGTCCGATTTCGAAACAGATCCATGGAAATCCTCTGGTATTTAGGTACATTTGTGGATTTTGAGTTAATTCATTCTGTCACGTTTGTTTGTCTTCCGAATCGCTACAATAATATTCCATCATCTCATTCAATATTTTGACGGGGAAGAAGTCGCGTCTGTTGGCTCAAAAGACCTCACACTCCTCATCTCACCCCACTTACCACCTCCTTTCTTTCCCCGAACCCAAAACCCACTTCGGAAGGGGAGAAGCGATTTATAAATAGATTGAAAAAAAAACCTACTGCTTCATAATAGAAGGAACTTAAAGAGAGCGATTTGGGAACAGTGGCGGTGGATGGTGGGCTCGGATAATAAGTGGGATCGAAGAACCCCGAGTGACACCACGTTTTGACAGTGGGTTGATTAGCTCTGTTGTCATAGAGTGGCTGTTGGAGACTACTCTGTTTTTAGCATCGGAACTAATGAAAACACGATGACATTTTGCACGCAACACGATTTTTCAATACATTTTTTTGTATTGTCAAGAAAAACTTCAGGACCTTCATAATACAGAAGACACAGGTTGAATAACATTGAACAAAATAGGTGTGTGACGTCAATGAGGCGTCATACAGCCCACTCAAAAGTCTCCAAGTGCTCACTGTGGGTGAAACCAAGGAACGTGATCGATGAGGAACAGAACAGATGTACCTGGAACGTTTCGAAAGGAATGACGTAAAACATCTGTCAAAGTGCGGTTGGCAGATACGAAATTTAATTCAGCTGTCATCGTCGAATTTCCTTCTCTGCCTCAACTGCGAGATTACTTGCAAAAAGAAGATAAAGTCGCTGGCCAAATTCAAGATCGGCTTAAGTGCAAAGTCCCAAATTTTTCAAGGCGTGCGGTTGAAAATTCACTAAGAATTCAATGTTGAATATCTTTGGAGGTATTGAAGCTAGCGATTTGAAACTTAGACCACAAACTCAGTAAAGCCGAGGTATATCTGCAAATTTCAGATTTTTCTGCCCATTAATTCAAGAGTTAATTAGTAGATGAGACAGTCTTGTCCTGAATATTTTTGGCTTTTCCGAAAATTGATATCGTGCGAGAGCGACTTATATACAAAATCTACTACATTTTATTTGTTTGAATTCGGGTATGACAGAAATTTCGAGAAAATAACATTGAATCATTTAATTTGTATATAAATCTTAAAAAATATCACAAAAATATTGGTTGAGAGGCTCCAAGATTATGTAAATGAGGATGTCATCCAGCTACTCAACTCAGATGATCTGCTTAGAAGACTTAAGAGAACCAAGCTTGACGATCTAATCCACTTAGTGTGACCATCATGGAGTGCAAATTTCAGGACAATAAGAACTAAGTGAAGTATCTTAGTTTTATTAACGAACACCACTATGTATAAGAAGAATGTTGCTTATAAGTTCTAACTTGGTGCAATAAAACAAGTCGAAAAAAAAAAAAAAAAAAATCTGTATCTCGTCTGGAAAGAAATCGACTTTTCCTAAGTATTAATTTTCAAATTCTACATACCTTGAAACGTAAAACATCAAATTTTGATTTTGGTTTATTATTTTCAATAATAAGCCTTTGGAATCGAGCAAGAAAAAAAAAATTTTAACCCCCCCTCAAAATTTGATGTTTTACGTTTCAAGGTACGTAGAATCCGAAAATCGAATAAAAAAATTTCCGTCCGTCCGCCGTACGCCGTACGCCGTACGCCGTACGCCGTCCGCCGTCCGCCGTCCGCCGTCCGCCGTACGCGGCACTTTTCTTAGGAACACTGGACCGATTTGGTTCAAATTTGGTATATGGGCTCCATTTGGGGTCTAGTTGTGCCGCGAAGCTTTTGGTTGATGTAGGTCACTTCTAAGGGGTGAAAATTAAGGGTTGAAATTTTCAAGAGTGCCCTAGCTCGAAAACTCTCGAAATAAAGGTATCGTTTTTTCACCAATTTTAAATAGTACACAATTTTTAAAAATTTTTGAGACCACCCGGAGCTCTGTAGGACAAACCGTTCGGTCCCTACGAGTATTTGAAGGTTTTCCTTCGATAAAACAGAATCATGAGTGTGAATCGCAAAAGAGGTCTAATCGCCGTTCAAATTTTATCTGACTAAAATGCGATCGCTGTTCATTTCTTCGATTTGTATACAGTTTTGCCTTCTGCGTAACCAGTAATCAAATTTCCATATCAAGCTTTCTATTTTTCGAATCGAGTGTGAATAAACTTGATTGTGAAGGTGTGAAGCCATTATAGTGTGGTAGGTAGTACCTACCAATAGCTGGTAGGTAAAAAAAAATTGGTAGGTAAAAACAATGTTTGTAGGTAAAAAACGCTGCAAATCATTGCTCACTGATCAGATCACTGATCAGCTGAGTGAGCTCCGAAGCCATTTTCAATGCTATTGAATGGAAGTTCTCTTCCAGGCGTCTCCAGCATTCGAGGATATCTTCTTCACTCCTCACATCACTGATCAGCTGAGTGAGCTCCTAAGCCATTTTCAATCCTATTGAATGGAGGTGCTCTTCCAGGCGTCTCCAGCATTCGAGGAGATCTTCTTCACTCCTCACATCACTGATCAGCTGAGTGAGCTCGAAAGCCATTTTCAATCCTATTTAATGGAAGTGCTCTTCCAGGCGTCTCCAGCATTCGAGGAGATCTTCTTCACTCTTCTGATCACTGATCAGCTGAGTGAGCTCCGAAGCCATTTTCAATCCTATTGAACGCAGTCAAGGGAGAATACAGATGGTGGTAGGTGCTATTGATGGAGAACCAGTGATCTATACAGAAGGATGATCTATACAGAAAATAATAAACCTTTGAGCAATGATTTGCAGCGTTTTTCATTAAGTACTGAAAATAATAAACCAAAATAGGTACTTTCTGGTAAACATTTCGTACCTTCATAATGCCTGGGTTCTATCACATCTTGCTCAATGATTTCCACAACCGACACATCTTGCATAAAACAATATACTATTTGCCATGGAAGACTGTCGTATTGTAAGTTGTGCCACTATTGCATTCGAGCTCAGGAAAATTGCATTCAGTGGGAAACGTCACAAGTGCGCTCTAGTGGGGATCGTGTAATGATAGAAATAGGCCACATACATGTGGCACGGTACACCGTTAGAAAGAGCTCAAAAAACTGTGAGATCGACTCAAAATCATAAAAACGTGAAATTCGCTCTTAAGCCGGTCTTGAATTCAGCCACGAAGTGTGAAAAGCTTTCAGGTGAAGTTCCTTGGAAAAACTCCTCTACTTCCCATTGAACATCAAAGATTTGCACAAGGTTGCCTTCTTTTAACCATGAAATCCCCAGATATTCCACCACCTTACAGGCACTGTCGAGTCCATACCATCCCATGAACATGATAAACATTGACCCACGAATGTACTTATTTGGATTCAGAAAAGTTTGATACGGATTAATACGCGGTTATTTTTCTTCTTTTTTGTCCTGTTGGAACCTGCACTAATTGCACAAGGATGTCCTAAAGAGTAAATGTTAAGAAGATGATGGATGGAAGAAAAACGACTTGGTAAAAATGATCGACTGCAGGGATAATTAATAGAAAGGATTGGTTGGAATTAGTCATTTCAGAGGTGTCTCAAAGCAGCTACCAAATGCGTGGACTCAGGCAATCTTACGGACATCCAAAAGAGAGGGTCCTACAACATCACACCTGATGATTTATGGAGTTCCAATATCAGCTAATTTCAGCGCCGGATGCACATGGATGCGGTAAGCAAAGTGATTAAGAGAATAGTTTTTTCGAAAATGAGAATTCCAAAGAGACCATTATTTTACATTGAGATATTGATTGGTTTGGGACTCCTTTGAGGGATTCAGAGCTTATATTCATGTAATTAAATGAAGTGCGCATTTGAGTGTTGGATTTATCATCTGATTAGCATGGAATGGTTGCAAGCCATCAATTAGTTTAACACGATTTGTCACAATCAAGTTGCTTTCTCACTGTCGAGGGCAGATATGGTTGAAAGGGCACGCTAAGTAGATACTGCCCAGGCTGTATCCTATGCAAATGTTCCAAGTAAGGGATGCTAGAAGAGCCTTTTGCTAGTTTTACTATGAACTCATAAGCTGAATGGCTGATGGAATTTGGCTGCTCTTTGATTCGAGTACATTGGATTTATACAGCGGAGGAAGGAGGTATTTCGTGGCAAATACTGCCGTCTGTACAGCTCTCACATCAGTGAGCATACAACGCTTTAGCGCTCAAAGAATACAACCTACTGGAAAACTCCTGTTTATAAATACTTTTCAGAATCACTCTCTGCTGGGGGGGATTTACCTGGGAATTGAAGGCGACCATCCAAACGACGAGTGCTACCCCAACGAGGCAGGTGCAGAAGAAGAGAAGCCGCCGTTCCATCAGCAGCAGTTTAGCTTTGTCAGGAGGCGGTTCCTTGTCTGTGTCTTTGTCTCCCTCCTCCATTTTGGGCCTGGCAACATATAGATCTCAGATTCAGATGTTAGTTTGGGGCTGGACCAAGCGATAGTCCCTTCCCACACCTACCCATGGTCCCTTGAGGAGACTGTGAAGTAGTGCTCTTCAAAGAAACACGATAATTTGCACCGTTAGCTATCAGACAAATATCATCATCGTCATATCAGTATCCTTCCTTAGTTTTTGCGCCAATTTGTCTCGAGTCGATGAAGAAACGAGTCGGCAACTTCGTTTTAACGGAGAGAAACACTATATAAAAACAAAGACTCAGTCATCCGATGAGTTGTATCCGATTCCTGTTGTCGGACCTCGTGCCAAAAAACCAGTCGATTTGGCCGGTAGGTCGGCATTGCATCTCTCTGGGGAACCCAATCGCGGACACAACCGCTAAAAGCTCCGCTAACACGGGGGCACACAAAACAGTCTCATTCCCGTAGTCTGCGAGACTTCCGTTTATTGTTTGGAAGAGCTACGTCCAAAATTAGAAGATTCCACGCTCTCAATGTGTTGTGAGGGTTGGAAAGAGTGTCCTGCTAACTACGCCCCCTCTTACCAACCAAATGTGTTATTGAAAAGAAAAACAAATCATCAATATTCAAGAAAATTGTGTTTCATTTTGGAAAATAACAATTAAACTATTAATATATTGCACTGTATACTGATATAATGATACACGATCACGATGTGACTATGATACTGATGCATACTGTATAGTGATTAAACTATTGAACTATTAATACACGATAATATACGATAGCTCACACAGCAAATAGCACAGAATACAGCACACGATACACACAATGTAATGACTGTACTCTTGACGCTTACGATATACTTTTGTATAATGGCAATAAACACACACACTCTCTCTCTAATATCATCATGTACATGACTTTACTAAAAAAGTTCTGTAATAACATGTTACGTTCTACCATTCCTTGTTTCTCAATGGCATATACTTCGCCATTGCATGGAAGAAGGTAGATCTTCTTCCTATCTTCTTCCATGGCCAATGGTTGGGTTTTTCTCTATCTACTTCCGTAGCAGATCTCAGTCATTTACTCTATGAACTTATGTTGGTTTTACTCTATTTCTTTAGTTCTAATCATTACTTCAATCCTTTAATGTATTAAAGTTTATAATGCACAGTATACTTTTAATTCCACTCGTCGCTATCGGAAGTCATTCAAACCAACATAAAGAAGAAAATTGACCTGTATCGACATAGATGTATTTCGCAACTGTGGATCATTCCAAAAATTTGCTTATTTTTTGAAAATACGAAGATATGTCCACGGAAGGGGAAAATTAGAGGGCCCAAACGGCTGAACCACGCTCAAAAGGCTGAACTAAATAACTAATAAATAGTTAGGACATCCAAATACATAATCACCTATGTTTAATTTGGTTTGAATCTGTTAAAGTGAATATGTCTTTTCCAAATATTTGTCCGAACCAAAAATGTCACTATGGTGAGGAAAGAAGTGTGAGAGGAATGCGGTGGTAAGGGAAGTAGTGGTGAAAAAGGTAAAGTAAACAGCCATTTCAAGTAGAATTTTTGACAGACCATTCGACTACTCACCCTTGGCTACATATCGCCTCACCCCATCAGGAGGAGAGGGGCTCACCAACAACCAACTCGAAAAATCATTGGAACATGTCGATACCTTACAGCACAAAGAAGCTATGTCCATCCATCTTCAAAATTTTTATTTTTTTTTTTAATTTCAGAAAAACTTAAATTCAAAAAACTATATTGACCTTCTGGACGGCCAAGTTGTTGAAGAAATTAGCGTAATAATCCATTATTTTAGGAATTGTGCATTGCTGAAAACTTCTTTTGCGTTTTTCTGAATACTCCGTTTTTTGACATAGCGCTTTTGTGCTTTCAGGTATCGATGTAATCCCGCTCGCGAGCGGTAACCAATCCAAATAATAACTCGAGCTGACTGGCTCTAACTTCGGAAATCTCGGAAACGTTTCATTCATCACCTAATGGCCGGCCGTTGGTTGGGAATAAGTTGTTAGTAAGTAAAATAGTTTGTGAGAAGTTTAGATTAGGAAAGAAGAGCGGGAGAAAAGTCGTGTCTGAGAAATATTGCGCGCGAGGAAAGGAGTAGAATAATTCCTTCAAAGCACCAAAGGGCATAAATGTTCCTACGTACCTATTTCTGCAAGGGCTGATTTTCGATATAATCGAAACGCATGTCCAGAAAATTTGCTCATAATGATCATGCGTCACAATAGAAACTTTTCTCGGCTATTTTCATTCAACTGTACAATCCTTACTTTGCAGGATTCGATCTCGACCTCGAAGGACTCCTAGATCTGCGGCTCCTCGAATCCGGAACCGTAAGTAGACTCATTTGATCGTTTTTGAAATAATCCGAAATTTTTTCCGCTTCACCCCGAGGCACAGCGTCCAATGGTGATTTCACTCTAGACATAAGGCACTTCTGGGACACTGGTTCACTTAGGACACTTGACAGACACGTTGGACCAGAACGCTTCAAAAGAGTATCTATTTTGTACACCAACAACCTTCCATTACCGAGTAAAAACGAGACAGAAAAAAGTAATGAAGATCGGAGTCACAATAAAATATTATCTCTCAAAACTAAATTAAAATTTTAGCGCACTGAACAGACGAAATTGTCACGATTTTCGACCGTCACGATCGATTTTGATCACACTGTGCACTAAGTACAACCCGGGACCTACGGAAGGCGATGGGAAACTAAGAACCGATCCCGGATCATCCAAGTCCCAGTTGCAAAAAAAACACATTAGTTATGCGGGGCATTATGAGGTTTTTTGGCAAAGACCCGCGCAAGGCGCTTAGGTGTCCCGGAGATGAAACGTTGGCCAATGAATTCCGGTAATGTCTATTGCTATTCGGATTGATTGTTTCACAAAATCTCGGGAGGCTTAGCTAATGGCTTCTAGATGATATTAGAATTGCTTTCATGAAGGAGGGATGCATTTTAAGAGAGTGGGGGGAATTTTGGAAAGTGTCTTTACTATCAAACAAGGCTAAGTCTCGCGAAGTCTTTCAAAAGTCGGTCATGAAGTGCTGAGAAGGTCGCGAACTTCACCCGATCCATTTCCTGATATCTTCTTTTCCTCAGCAGTGAGAATCGGAGATCAGAAAATTGGTGTACTGAAGTACGCTGAAGTAGCCTAGTTCTCGATTCGACAGCGGGATTGTAATCCCAGATCGGCTGGCTTCAGGAATACAGTGATACATGGAAGTTAACCATAAATCCGAAGAAATCGAATCGAAAATCATGGAATTTTCAGGGTTGGTGGCTGAGGAGGAAAAGAAGAGAAGAATACTTGCATTGGAAATCTCTTGGTACTGTCAGGACCCTTATGTGAATTTAGGAAGGAATTACAGGAAAGAGTGGAAATAAAGATTAAATGATAATAATCCCTCGTTTATTCCCCCCATAAATTACAACACTAAAGTCTCTCCTCTGATCTACCTCACTGACGATTGAAGGTCGGCTGGGGGCGGCTTCCTGTCGATCTGCGGCGATGGAGTACTCGGGAGACGGGCGACTTGCGGGTACCTGATAGCTTACAGGACGGGAGCTATTCCGTCGGGGATCTCGCTGTCGGAAGAACTTCTGAAGAAAAGATGCTTTTCCGGGGGTCTGCCCTCTATTTATCGACTCGGCTCTGGGTGGTTGACCGCCGTCGAAGGCCGGCGATTGTTAGTCTTGCTGACGAGGATTTTCCCATCTTGAGGAAGTAGCTTGCAGTTTGAACGGGATTCGCAGCGAGCCCGACAGTACAATGCTTACAGAAGGTTGGAGGTGAAGTACGGTTGCTCTCTGGTTCCATTTCTGGAGATCTGAGTGAGAATCTTCCTGAGGAAATTTGAGGAGGATTTGAGATGACAGGAAGGTTGGAGATCAGGTTTGAAATAGGCTACTATAAGTACGAAATAGGCATGCTAAATAAGGCGCCATTGCAGTCATCGGAGCTAATCAGCAGCAACTTTAACTCAGAAACTTCCAAGAGATGACTGCAGACAGCTCCAAAAGGGTGTCTTAGCAAAGGCTTGATGATATTCCGGATGCCAGTTGATGCAAAACTGAGTTACAGCGGACCCACAGATAAAAATGTAACTCATTAAACTCAGCTTTCACTGCAGAACGAGGTACTGTGATTGACTTCATAGGATTTGTGTCCTAGGATGATCCCTTAAAGACACGTCAAGTACTAGTGTAGGAGGGGGTGACAGCATGTGTGTCCTACCATGCACAATTAGATGGATATCAGAGTCGGGAAAAAATCATTTGGAGGACTGACCAGTGCCTCCAAACGCACAAGGTTTTGTAACTTGAGCAGTTTTCTACGGACTTTAATTCAGGATGGTCCAAACAGATTTATGAGTGATATTTTCCTGTCCAGGCGTTCTTTATTACTGGAGGTACAAACGAATAATAAACCACAAAGAGCTGAGGAGGAATACTACTATTTTCAAGGAGGAATGCATTCAAATATTCGCTGGGGTGCCGATGTTACGTCAATAAATTGGGATTACCTTCGTGAATTGGTTAACGACAGCTCAGAAATGGCGACATATACAACACAACAGAGGGTTGGAGGAATGTGCGATACCTCACGCTACGTAATGTGCCCTGATAGGTAACTGGGAGATTTAACCCCCTGCTCGGAGGGCGTATTAATTATAGAAGCCCCGGGCTCAATTAGTGTCGTGCAGGTGACAGCGTTGGGTCGACAAATTGGTATCAGAAGACGCATTAATCCCGCGGCCGACGGTGATTTTGGGGTATGCGTAAAGGTTAATGACCATTACACTGATGAGCGAGATTAGTGAGGTAGATGTAAGCAGATCACGATGTTGACCTTATGCATTAATTGGGACATAAACAGCAAAAGAGGATCGCCAATGAAGAGAGGATTGCCAATGTTGTTATGGATATTTATGGATGTTATGGATATGTCATAATGTGGGTAGACTCATTTTGGCGGTCAATTTCAAAGTGATGAAAGTCTAGTCATGCAGCATAAATTAATGAGCGAATTTTCAAAGACATCTTCAAAACTATGGTTAAGAAAATCTAAATAAGCTATAGTTAGCCTCGTAGGTGTCGCACTTAACACGAGCCGTTAAAAAGTTCTATTTTCTCTCGAGTAATCCAACTTCTTTCTCGACTTTTTGAGTCAATTCATAATTCATTCATTTGAGTCAAAAGGTAAAAACAAGCCTTTGTTGCACTCTAGCTAAAGCCTATACTTACCAGAAGCTCTATCAAGGGAGCGTTTCTTAATCTTTTGTACATACAAGATATACCTCAACAAGGATATTTAGAGAAGCAATAGTGGATGTATGTATTGACAATATGACAATCCTCTTTATCAGTGGTGTCACCGAAAATGCAACTCATAAATTACATCCATCAAAAAGGTTGCTAAGCAAGTATACGACGCAAAAAATCAAGTTTAACGGAACAAGAGTAGTACACATCAACTACACCTCGGCTTCAGTCGTTTAATGAATATTGCAGATGTTACTATGGAATGTTAGAATGTGAATAGGTTCTTCATGGTTCTCGTATACTGCACAACTCAGGGTGAAGAAAAACCAGTACTGGCTTGAAGGTGTTACAACCTTACCGTTAACTCCTATTGTAGAGCACCTAGATGCTTGACAACAGTGCTCAAAGAGATCTGAGATTAGAACCTGACAAATAAATTATTGCCAAATGTACATAATCTCCACGAATTCACATGAATTCTTTAGTTTGGGTGTATTAAAGTCCATTACAGTCATCTCAATATTGATGAAATATACCTTCTAATACAAATGGTAGGAATTTAGTAATGAAGGCTACAAATTCTTGTCCTAAACATACACAACCCCACATTCCGTTCTGAAAGTGTGGAAGATTGAAGAAGCCACCTACCAACTTCCGAGGTCCACCCCAAGACAAGCAATAACGCCCTCTGGAGTGTTTGGGAGAGACCACCTACAGGAAGGAAAGCTACCCTAGAGGGCTCATTAAAGACCTTTATTGATTCCGGAGCTAATGCTCCTCCAGGGATGTGGAGGTAATACAGGAAGTGGAAGACCCTTCCACGTCACGTCACTTTTAAAACACTTAAAAAACCTGAAATCCTGAGTGTATCGCAAACGATCACATTTCTTAGCTCGTGGTTTTGCTAGGATGTTCGAATTGACACCAGTTCCTAAATTGGTGAAACCTGTTATTGAGATCTACAAAATGAGTTCTGCCTCCCATTCTAAAATAATTGTAACTCATCACTTATTGAGCTGCATTTTTAGCACCATCAGGTCGCAACATAGAGGAACTGCAATTATGAAGACCATTCAGCCCTCAACCATTGGTCGGCCCACAACAAAATCATAACTTGCGTCTCGGTGCACCGCCCTGAGGGATTCCGAATGCACTCTTGCGAGACTGCGAGAAAGTTCTTCTCAACTCAAACTCTTCTAATTTTAATGTATTGACCGGAGCTATGCCAGACATTTAATGATTAATTTGGTGAAATAGTGGATGATGTTGCGAGAGTCAAAGTTGATAACTTTTGTATTAGTTACGATGTGATAAAAAAAATGAATCATAATCGTTTGTGATTTGCGGGAATTACTAGGTGTGAGTAAAGGAATGAGATGTTTGTAAATGTTTAAGGGGCATGAGAGTGAAAGTGGTCAGAATGACAATTGGAAATCCTTAGCAAACTAGCTTAGATAGCTTTTCCATTGCGGTAGAATCGAAATTGATTTTGAGATGGGTCAGGCTGGTTTCTATCATATACAAGCAATACTCTTCGTTGTGATGAAAGTTTCGTTCATATCATCAACCCACTGAACATTGTGGCAGTGATTACAATAAGGTGAATAAATTTTTCCCATGAGGCACCGAAAGACTGAAATATTTCCAAGTATTCCATTATTTTATCAATGGTAGAGACAAAAAAGCCCAACTCAAGGTCTCAACTACCGGTCCTAATATTCAATCACGAAGATTCATTCTGGCTCAAATAGATGTCAAAAAGAGAGTAGGTGGAAAGTAACGGCAATAAAGGAGTACAGTTTTGAGGCAACAAAAATATAAATTTCCTTCTTTTCAAAATGTTTTGAAATTTCTCCAAGTTTTTCTAAATTTCTTCTCTGTAACCCCAACGTCTCCTTATTTCCCTCGTTCTAATATAGGTGTAACAGCCTAGTTATCACTTCATATTACCGATTCAGATCAATGGAATGTATTCAGAGAGCTCTTCCTAACTGAGCTACTGCTAGAAGGGACTTGATTATTAAAGACAAAAATATCCAATCCACTGTCTTGTATTAAGTATAGGATACAAGATAATATAAATACCTACACCAAACCTTATTTGCTCCCGCACATCAATAACATTATTGCAAAGTGACAGTTAGAAGAATGTAGGAATACGAAAACGAATAATACAAATACACATGCAATATAAAAAAAGTGTCTTTATTTTTAGTGATTTGACTAGGTAGACCTCCAAAGTATAATATCACAACATTTAAATTAGTTGATTAAAAATTCAATCAATTCAGTAAATTTCGACTTTAGATTCATGATGTAAGATGGGTGAAAATTTACTATTTTCTATACGGGGTGTTAAACTCACGTAACTGACACTGAGATTCTACGACTGAAGTTGAGATTCTACGACTCATGCCGAGCAATAAGTGACCCTTATTTCACTTGCACAGAACAGCGAGCCAGAAAGAAATCAGAGAACGAGCCGAATGAATATAGCAATGAGAAGACGGAATTATTTGAAACGGGACAGCACAAATCACAAACGGACGACACAACAAAAATTAATAATCAAACAGTTATTACTGTTATCAAAGTCCCAATTCACAAAACTGCCGTCAGAGTGCATTCGGAATCCCTCGGGGCGGTGCACGGAGACGCAAGTCAAAAACTTACAACTTAATCCTTCGCTGAGCTTTTGAGAAATTTTTCATTTTCATCTTAGCATTGCAATAATATCAATGTAATAGTTACAATATTATCTAGTTGTATGGAAGAATCAGAGAGATTGAAACTAACTTTGCTATTGACATACCGGGCCTGCTTTGTGCTTATGCAGCAACAAGACACTCACCAGCACATTAGACTACGGTTTTGCTTATTTTGCCAGCTCTTTTTTTGTTATGTCAATTGATCGGGATTGTGTTCAACTGTGTTGTTCTGTTGTGTGTTACTGTTCCGCCAGGCGAAGAAGGTGTTGTTTCCAGTTGACCACAATCCCGATCAATTGACATAGTACGTTTTGTTGGGTCGATCTACATAGTTGTTCTTCTTTTGTTGTTTGCATAGTAGATGAAGTAGCCAGTAAAAACATTACAAATATTCATAAAGAAAAGCAGTTTTTATCGGTACAGGCGTCTTGGGGGCTGTTTAAAACTGCGTACGTAAAAATGGGTACGTCCTAATAAAGTTTTAAAGAGCCAGCCAAATTAGTCTACTGGATTCTACCCGATGCCAAATTCGGTGCCAGCACGTTTCTGGAAGTTGGTTCCTGGTTCGATTTTCGAGAGCTATTCTCGAAGACAGGCATCGTATAAGAATCCATAACAAAGTTGGATGCATATTGATGTACGAAATGTTTTTGACTTCAGTCGCCCAGAGTTGTGATTTGTGCAATAGTTGTGATTCTAATCTTAAAGTCATCATGTGCAGTGCATATTATCTGTATTTCTATCTCCAACGGGTGAAATGAAGTTGAGCGGCAGTAGATGGGAGGACTCATCAACGAATAATTGGGACATTGATCAAGTTCAAGATTAGAAGCTCAAATAAGCATTGTTAACAAGTTCATCCCGACCTTCGTTTATTTCTGGAACTCCCACTCCCGCGATGAAGTACTGCAAGAAACCGTTAATAAACTTCTTGTTTATTTTCCTTGGTTCCCCAGAGCTAGTTTGTTTCTTTTGGCAAAACTGTCGACTCCCGGAATGGTTGACACGCCGGCATATCGCACGACTCGGCCGGAATGTTCTGTTTTCTACGCTTCGAGGGAGCTTAATGAAATGGAATGTAGCCGTCTGCGATTTGAGGAAACCCGATCCGGACTCTCCAGTTCCTGAAACACCGATTTCTTCTAACGATCCGCGAATGCTAAAATTTGGATGGTAGTTTAGATTGCAGGTATAAGAGGATTTAACCCTATTAGGATCAAGGTGTCACTAGTGTCACCGAAAACATCTCAGGATCTCCACAGATATCCCAGCGTCACCGGAGTAATCAAAATTAAATTGTAATTTACAATTTTTAATGGACAGCAGAATTTGTTGAGGGCTATTGGAAGTCTCAAAATGGAGTTATGACAAATATTTCCAAGGAAATCGATGCGAAAATGTCCCAATTTTGGTTTATTATTTTCAATAATAAGCCTTTAGAATCGAGCAAGAAAAAAATTTAACCCCCCCCCCCCCCCAAACAATTCAAATGTGAAAAAATCGAGTTACTGCTTTTTCCCTTTGGACGGCAGATTACAGGATGAATTCTTGCAACGCACGGGCAACCGGCTAGATTCACTTAATTAAAGTAGGAGTGGAGGCTTTAGAGGTAGATTTAGATACTTTCAGTGGCATTCAATAGACGACATTCTCCGCACAGGCATCAGAAAATGCCATACGTGGGAACCGAAAGAAAGGCAAATATCCTTCACCCAGCTCACGTTTCCAGGTTTCATTCATTCTTCCTCCTTTCCCCATTTCTCATATTCTTTTTATTAAGTCCATGAAAGACGTCTAAAAGTCCTCCCACTTGCCTCTCGAGAGCGAGTAGGTCGAAGAGCCAATTCCCAGAGTTCTTTTCAACAACACAACAAACGAATGAGCGAGAAGATTTAATTCCGGTGTATGTCTGTGGTTCACGTCCCACTCAACTATATGATATTTGTCGTTCCTTGTTCTGTCGGAGAATTTTTTGAGACCACGCGGAGCTCTGCAGGACAAACCGTTCGCTCCCTATGAGAATTTAAGGGTTGGAGGTACGATAAATCAGAAACACAAGTGTGAATCGCAAAAGAGGCCTAATCTCCGTTCAAATTTTAGCTGACCGAAATGCAATCGATGCGATCGAACTGCTTTTCTCCTTTGGACGGCAGCAAAATTTTTATTCGATTTCCTGATTCACTTTCCGGAACAAATTTTGAGGGGGGTAAAAATTTTATTTTCTTGGTCGATTCAAAAGGTTTGTTATTGAAAATAATAAACCAAAAGTTTCAATTTTCATAAGTGGAACAACGTTTTTTCGTATTCAAACGTACTTTTCTCCCCTGCTTAGCAAAGTAAAATTAAAAGTGAGCTGAAATCTTGAAACATTGAAAAACCATAGAACATTGAAATTAGAGTTGAATGGTTTCTGTAACCCAAAATAAAATTCCAGAGTAGTAATTTTACTAGAGAAAAGGATTCAGTTCGGCTTCAGTTCAGGAGCTCAGTTCGGTTTTCGAAATGGTCGGTCCACAAATGATGCCATTCTGAAACTAACTGATTTTGTAACGGCCTCGTTTGAATGTGGTGAATTTTCTTCAGCAACTTTTGTAGATGTTGCTAAATGCTTTGATTGCATTTCCCACCCAATCCTTTTAGAAAAACTTTCAAAGTATAATTTTTCTGTCAATGCCATTTCTATGATAGATAGTTATCTTACGGATCGATACCAGGCAGTGCGTCACGCAGGAGATTTGTCTAATTTCCTCCCTGTCACGTATGGTGTTCCACAAGGATCTGTTTTGGGGCCAATATTATTCCTTATTTTTATAAATGACCTGCCACAAAGCCTTCAAACTCCTCCTATATTGTTCGCAGATGACACTTCTCTGCTGTCAAGGGGCACACAGCTTTCGTCACTGTGTGAAGATGAAAAGGCATCTCTTGATGCAGTGTCTAACTGGTTTTCAGCAAACAGACTCTCGATAAATGAGGACAAAACTTATGTCATGCACTTCGGATTAAGGGATTTGTCCAGTCTACACAAAAACCTAGAGGAAGTGAAGTTTCTTGGTGTAGTTCTTGACCCAAAGCTGAACTAGAAACCCCATTGCGCGCAACTCGAAGCTTGCCTCAACAAGTACATTTTTCTCTTGAGGCGCCTTTCTGAAAGGATCTCAGAATCTGCTGTGCTTGCAGCCTTTCACGCATGTTTCCAGAGTAGGGCGGTTTATGCCATACTGAGTTGGGGCCATTCTGCTTCGTCATCTGCCATCTTTGGGTGCCAAAGGAAAGCGGTTAGAGTCGTCGCTAACTTGAATTACCAGGATGACTGTAGGCCAGCTTACAAGCAACTAGGAGTTTTAACAATCCCAGCTGCCTACATTTTAGATAGCCTCTGTTATGTTAGGAATAATGTCAATGGCTACCATATCCCCGCTCATGTTTACCCTACACGGCATAAGCAAGACCTCTGTCTTCCTTTTCATAGAATTAAGACTACTTGTAATGGCAACACCTGGTGGGGAATTAAATTTTATAATGCCCTTCCATTAAAATTTCGAAAGACTGCTCTTGGATCATTCAGGTCACAGCTTAAAAAATACTTGATCCAGCTAGCTCCTTATACTTTTGGTGAGTTTTTGCAGGATGTTGGTAATTTTGAATTTCGCTAGTTTCGCTTGTTTTGTTCATTACTTTGTTTGTTGTTCTCTTTTCTATGTTTTTGTTTTCTTCTTTTATTGTATTTAGAATAAGTTACCGACCATTGCTCATACATGTTATGTTTATAGCAAATAAAATGATTGATTGATTGATTGGATTTTCAATCATGTTTGAATTTATTAGTTTGAAGAGCAACTTGATTGTGAAAATCGTGATCCTTGTAAAAATCAAGTTCTTTCTTATCCTATTGCTCTGATTAATTCAATTATTTTCGCACCTCTCATGTTATCCTGTGTGAAGGGAGACGTTATTCATGTCACAATCACTATGGACCACCCTGCCTCTAAAACTAAAGATATTTTTGGTCAGTACATGGTGAAGCTTCAACCGCTTGGCAGCCTCAGAATTAGGGACAACTTAGAGGCGTCTCTTCCCCTGACGTTGGGAATAAGATGCCTCGTCAACCGGACAGTTATAAAGCGTTCTATGATGAATATTCTGGCACATGTAACAAAAAGATGAAGAACGAAAAATACTAAGCCTCCGAAATACTATTTTCGATCGTTTATTTCGTTTAGCGACCGAAAACCAAGTAGGAGAATATACGAAGGCTTTCAACACTTCAACCCTTTGTCTGGGGATTGTGATGAAAAATTGTTCAATGTTGGCTGCAGCACTCGAGAATGGACTGAAAGAAGAAGAATCACATTACCAGACTGGCATTCTGGGTTTTTATTGAATATGTATCCAAGAAGTGTGTGATCCTGGACACAACTGTTCCAGTCAACCTCAATCTCCTGCTGTCCTCTACACCCTAGCTTGCAGGACCTTCTTATGTAGGTAGTTACCATTTTAATCTATTTATTCGGGAGGATAGTAGATGTAGTTTACTTAATAAATCTGTGATATAACATGTGATCGTTAATTAGTGTTTTTTAATTTTTTAACTGAGGAGTTTGATTCCAAAAGGTACGTGAGATAAACGTGAAAAACAATGCTACCTGAAAAACGTGCTAAAAACTAATAATGTTATTTTTTATACATTTCTAAATGATAATAAATACTTTTGGAGAAAAAGGTAATTTAGTTCAAGGTTTAAAATAATTTTGAACGAGATTTGAAATATCAGATTTATGGATAAAAAAAACCCCAACTTAACTTTATTTTTCCACATAATATGTCTGTCTTGGACGGTTTTGAACGAGTTTTCTTTTGTAATAATTTTTATTGGATCGTAAAATTAATCATTTGGCCTTGCAATGATACATTTGCGTTGAACTGAAAGAAATGATTATTCCTCAGAAAACATTTACAACAAGCTAAAATACTATATTAAAAATTGTAAGTATACATTTGTATTGTATTTCATTTAATTTATTTATTTTGAAAAAAAAAAATGTACTTAGTCAGCTCTCGTTTTTGGACAGCTGAGATTCTTTTTAAGACGTCCCACAGTAAGACTTGGGCGTCCTTATGCGATCGATCTGGGGTGAAGGAGGACAACACTCAACAGAAAAAACAAATAACCACACAGTAATCCGTTTTAGACCATTCTGAATCCAAATCCGCGAAAAAAAAACCATAGGTGTATGTCTGTGTGTGTGTGTGTGTGTGTGTGTAACAAAATCTTGTGTACTCTGCCCAGGTCTTAGTTCTCAACCGATTTTCCTGGTTCTTTTTTTGTTCGACGCGGAAAACTAACTAGTTGTGCACTAAGTCGCCGGAATTTCGAATTTTGCCTTTTAAGGAGGAGAAAGGGGGGGTTAATGCTCAAAAAACGTGTGTTTTTGGGCATAATCTTGTGTATTCTGCCCAGGCCTTAGTTCTCAACCGATTTTCGTGGTTCTTTTTTTCTTCGACGCGGAAAACTATCTAGTTGTGCACTACGTCGCCGGAATTTCGAATTTTGCCTTTTAAGGAGGAGAAAGGGGGGGTTAATGCTCAAAAAACGTGTGTTTTTGGGCATAATCTTGTGTACTCTGCCCAGGCCTTAGTTCTCAACCGATTTTCGTGGTTCTTTTTTTCTTCGACGCGGAAAACTATCTAGTTGTGCACTACAGCGCCCAAATTTAGAATTTCGCCTTTTAAGGGGGGGAAAGGGGGGGTTAATGCTTAAAAAACGTACGTTTGCGGGAATAATCTTGTAAACTCTGCCCAGGCCTCAATTTCCAACCGATTTGTGTGTTTCTTTTTTTGTTTGACTAAAATAACTTCCAAGTTGTACATGATTTCACCAGAGTACCAAAATTTGCAAGAGGAGGGGATGGGTGGGGGGATAATATTCACAAAATATCCAATTTTTCAATATTTCGGTTCCTTTACTGCTTACTAATAATTAGTAATACAGTTACTAGGATACAATTATTGTATCCAAGCTTTGAAATTGAGGAAAAATTCTCATTATACCTTAGAATTTGCATGAATTACTTTCTGTACCACCATGGAAATAAAAGTGGTGCCACCATGGTGCCAGGGCACCATAAACCTCATATTTCTTGGGTCCCCATTATATGAAAACGGGCACTCTTTTTACTTGTTAACATTATAAGAGTCGGTCCTCGTTCCCAACAACTGGCGCTATTTTTTCCCCCTTTTTTTAGTATTTTTAATTACTATATTATAGTACTTAAACGTGGCGTTTAGTACTTTTTAGAATCAAACGAAGTGGGTCTAGTACTTTTTGGAAACAAACGAAGTGGATAAAGTACTTTTTGAAGCAAAACGGATAAGAGACCGCCAATGCGCTGGATATAATACCTTTTGAAATGAAACGGAATATTCACCCTCGTTTTTCGAGGGAAAAGATTATCTTTTACCCCAAAACGATCGCATTTTTGTGAAGAACTACCCCCGTAAAACCCTTGAAAAGTGTTAACTCAATTTCGATAAAAATGGCCTTAAGTACCTTTTGGAATCAAACTCCTCGATTGTTTTTACAAGTAAGAGCTAGCTGGGGACGTATATATGGATTCTAGTCGGGTGGTCTGGTCGATTCGAGGGCGGCTCACCTGTTACAGAGTTGGGCAAAACCATTCTCATGAATATGATTGAGATTTTTAATCACAGGAATGTGTTTCTGTGATTATGAATATGATTAAATTCGCATTCACACACTGAGAGTATAAATGAAATCGTGATCATGATTTTTTGAAAAAATCTGTGTTTAATCACAGGAATTACAGGATTAATAGTGTTTAAAAATTGTGATTAATCACGCGACAATTGTGATTAATTATGGAAAAATTGTGATTAATCGTGAAAAAATTGCGACATATCTTAGAATTAGGTGACTAAGCATGGGAAAATATGATCAATCATCATTTTTAAAAATTATTAATCCTATTATTCTTGTGATTAGATAGAGATTTCCTGTTATTATGAATTAAATCATACTCATGGTGCTTGAATACAATTTTAATTGTGTTGTGATTTTCGGTGATTACTCATACACCTATTATATGCATGGTAAGAACCAACTTCGATTCAGCGGATTTTTATTTATGTAGTTGGCTGGCATCGTTTTCACCAAAAAGTAATCAAAGGATCTTGTAACCTAGGCTTTTAGTTGCGATGTGTTCTTCGACGTTTTAGATGTTTTCGATTTCTTAATAATAACAATACTTTTGGGACATCAAGAGGTGAATGAAAAGACGAGCAATTTGAAAAAAGCTAAATAAAGAGCTTAATTAAAACAACATACAACAAATTCCTTGGAAAGGAAACATCAAGCAAACAAAACATGTTCCATATTTATTGAATTTTAGCCGAAGGCTCTAAGCAATAACCAGGTGAGGCCCGAAAGGCCGAGTTTTTTTTACTGAATTTTACTTCTCATCGCTCTCGATACACACCTACAGCATATTCAATTCTAGTTCTATTCATCCGAGTGGATACGTAGGGTTTCTTCCATCGCAAACATCACTGTCAGACCCGAACCTATCAGATCACAGGAGAATTTATAAAAGGAGCTCCCTCGAGGAAAAATGACGCGTTCCTTTTTCAAGCAATTAATCGAGTTGAATGCAGCGGACAGGAGGGCGAACGTACAGCTACGAAGGAAAATTGAACAGAAAAAAGAGTTCTTTTCGAGAGGGAAATGGAAAGAAGAACCGTGACATTTTATGCAACACCGTCCAGAAAAGGTCGGAAAAGAAAAAAAAGTCTGCCAATTGGATGTGGAACACAGCTTCCTCGTATCCATAACCCGATTATACCTATAGCATTTCCAAGTCAAAATCAACCTTTTCACCATTATTAGGGAAATTACGAAAAATACCCACAAGCCCTAAATGAATGCAGTATTGTAGTAGTAGTAATGTAGTATCAAATGCTTGTCTATGATTGGGTACTGGGCTGAAAAGGTATCGGTAGGTACCTATACATAAAACAAAATCATGTTTTGGTATGTATATATGATATGATGCTCCGGCTCCCTCAAACTTCAGTTGGACAGCCTATCCACTGATGTCATATTTGTGTCAATTTATTACAAGTACCGACTCGTATTTCATAAAAGCAAACATAGCAAACACTGTTTGCCCTACAAAAATATGCAAAATGAATACATTAATTTTTGTTGAGATTCTCCTATATTTTCATTTTTTGCTAGTATTTTAGTCGATTTTGCAAAATATTTATAAAATTTACGGACTATTTCATGATAAGCAAGGAAGTTGAAACATTATATTGTTAAAATTGACAACCATGACATTTTCGCACTTTTTCAACTAGATATATGATAATTTCGATAATTGATACCCAGTAACTTTTTAAAGCAGGTACTTCAACCGTTTTTCCTAGTAGATCTTCCTATGAATCGATATATTTCTTCAAAATGATGTTTGTATTTCTTTAAAACGTTTTAACTTACGTATCTACTTCAAGTTTTCCCAAGTTAGATCTTCCGATACATCGAAATATCGATGTATTTTCTCCGATATATCGTAGGTATCGATATCTTATTGACGATATATCATTTGCCCAGTATATCGATATATTTAATTCGATATGCCATCCCCAGCGGGGCCTGGCGATGCTCGGCAAGCAGTTCAAAAAAAAAAAATTTTACGGGACTGTTTTGGATTAGGGATGGGTATAGATACTCAATATTTCAAAATATCGATACTTTCGTACAATACTCAATATTTTAGTATCAATACTGCACTATCCAATATTTTTGGATATCGATACTTTGGATCCGATATTTCTAAATATCGAATATCGATACTGTTCTCGCGGAAAATTCAACATTATGGCTAAAAAATGAAGAAGATAGAGAGGCTTTTGGGTCATTACTCTTTGGTTGCACAAATAACGTTTATATCATGGAAAAACGCTGCAAATTATTACACAACGGTTTATTATTTTTATATAGATCACTCGTCTACAAAATCACCAACCATCCAATATGAAGAGAAAAATGAAAAGATAAATAAAATTTAAAAAAAATTTAAAAAAAATTTTAAAAAATCAAAATCACCAACCATCGATTGCATTTCGGTCAGCTCTAATTTGAACGGAGATTAGGCCTCTTTTGCGATTCACACTCGTATTTTGATTTATATATATATATATATATATATTTCAATGTAAACCCTTAAATTTTCGTAGGGAGCGAACGGTTTGTCCTACAGAGCTCCGCGTGGTCTCAAAAAATTCTAAAAATTCTATAGAATCTTAATTTGAAGGAAAAACAATACCTTTATATCGAAATTTTTTGAGTTAGGGCGTTTTCAAAATTTCAAAATTGATTTTGGAATCCTTAGGAGTGACTTACATCAACCAAAAGCTTCGGGGCACAACTAGACCCCAAATGGAGCCTACATACCAAATTCCATCAAAATCGGTCAATGCTAAGTGGCAAAAGTGCCGCGTACGGCGGACGGACGGCCAAATTTTTATTCGATTTTTGGATTCTACGTACCTTGAAACGTAAACCATCAAATTTTGAGGGGGTGTTAAAATTTTTTTTCTTGGTCGATTCCAAAGGTTTATTATTGAAAATAATAAACCAAAGTCTGCTTGGATTCTTAATAGTAAAAAATGAATAAAAGTTGTTGAAAAAATTATTTTTCTTGAGAAAATTGGATGATATTGATAGTTTGTGACACTAAAGTATCGATACTCGATATTTTAAAATATCGATACTCATGCCCAACGATACTTGGGATATCAATATATCGATACTTTTATAACGATACCCATCCCTATTTTGGATGAGAAAATACGATAGGCCGTGTGGCGGGGGGTCAGTGCGGGGTCAAGTATTGCTATACCCCCACTACCACACCATCATCCATGGCAAACAACCGAGGAGCTGTTTCGTGACCTTGAAAGCAGAGAAAATTGGAAGATGAGCCATGGATACTAAGCCATGCGTTACGCTTCCAAACCAGTAATCAAGTTTCTTAATGAAGGAATACTTTTTTCTTTGAATGGAGTTTGAAGTTTTTATTTCATCTAAATAAACTCGATTATGAAGCGAAAACATGGTTGGTAGGTGGTGACAATGGCAAAGCTGTCTTCTTTGCTGGCGCTTGATCTATACAGAAAAATAATAAAACTTTGTGTAATAATTTGCTGCGTTCTTCATTATTGTTTATTCCTCTAAGACTGGCCAAGATGTTTGCCTGACGAATATTCTTACCTGGCGCCACTGACGAACGGTCAACGAATTTTGCGGGATGAAAAACGACGAAGTACCATTTCCCTAGCAACGACTCGGTTGTGAGCAGAAATCATCAGAAAACCAATCTTGACGCTTTCACTTGCTTTTTGTTAACGCCTTAACGTTTTTGTGACAAAGTAAATAAAATGTCAAACATTTTTTTAAACAGTTCAAAATTTTTTGGTTTATTTTTTTCAATAATGGACCTTTGGATTCGACCAAGAAAAAAATTGTTTAACCCCCCTCAAAATTTGTTGGTTTACGTTTCAAGGTACGTAGAATCCGAAAATCAAATACAAATTTTGCGGCACTTTCATTAGTTCCCTTGAACCGATTTTGATGAAATTTGGTATCTAAGCTCCATTTGGGGTCTAGTTGTGCCGCAAAGCTTTTGGTTGATGTCAATCACTTCTAAGGGTTGAAAAATAAGGGTTTAAATTTCGAAAACGCCCTTGCTCGAAAAATTTCGATATAAAGTTATTGTTCTTCCATCAATTTAAGATAGTGTAGAATTTTTTGAGACCACGCGGAGCCCTGTAGGAACAACCGGTCGCTCCCGATGAGAACGTTAAGCGTTGGTCTTACGTTAAATCAGAAACACGACTGTGAATCGAAAAACAGGCCTAATCTCCGTTCAAATTTTAGCTGACCAAAATGCGATCGATGTTCGTTTCTTCAATTGTACTCAGTTTTGCTTCCTCAGCAACCAGTAATCAAATTTCCTGATGAAGGCACCCACAACTCCCTGTTTCTTCGAATTGAGTATGAAGCGTTAATTTCTTTCAATTGATAAACTTGGTTGTGAGGTAGGTATGTGTGGTAGGTAGGTAGTATCTATGGATGGTAGCTAGTGACAATGGTTTTAGCGGTGTTCTTTGCAGACGAGTGATCGATATAGAAAAATAATAAACCTGTGTTAAAAACAGTACCAACCAACCCTGCTTTCCACTCAACTTCGCAGTTGTTTTTTCTTGACGTCCAAAAATTTGCCTTCTTCACTAAGAAGCATAAAATTTGATAAATTTGCATTTGCAACGTTGTACCGAATGAAATCAACAAGAGCTATCAAACAGGGTAAATATTATTGTTATGACCGAAAGAACTTACCGCTCCTCCAAAGGAGGATCTCCTTTGGAATCCACCTTGATTGATAAAGAGAGAAATAAAAAACGAAAATTCGCCGGTCAGACGAAATGAGGGCTGTAGGAGTTTTACGTGGAAAATGCCGCCTTGGTGGGAATCACATGGCGGGCTTGTGCGCCGCTCGGGAGTTGATGCGATACTACTGGCTACAGGCTGTTGAGGTCCCCGCCCTTCTCAGCGGCTGCGCTGCCAACTTTTTGATCTTCTCTCGCCCTCGTAATCCGCTGAAATTCGTATGGGGAAGAAACTAACTCGATTTTTATGAGGATGAATATTTAAAAGGCTCACCTAAGTGATTGGAATCGTAATGTAATCAGATATTCTTGGATAACGCTGCAATTTTTGCGGATCGGTTTATTATTTTTCTGTATAGAGGAGAAAGAGAGAGAGAGAGAGAGAGGGAGAGAGAGAGAGAGAGAGAAGAGAAGAATTATTTATTGATATCAAAAGAACAAAATAAAATATAAAAATAAAATACATTATTTGTAAATGATAACATTTTTTTGGAACCGTGCGTAAATTTCAAATTTAGGTACAATTTTTTAAGTTTTTGCGCCTTCAATTTCGTGAAATACTGACCCGGAAGGAGGAACAAACGGCGACCGACTGAGACCCCAAAAGATTTACCAAAAACGCAATGCTGTTATTTGTCTTTCACTAACCCGAGAAGTAAATTGGTACAGAAAAATTGAAATGTATTCATATTATTAGGGACACATTAACATTGTCGTGTGCCCCAATTCACATTGTCGTGGACCTGGAATTCAAATTTAATTTTTGGACTGGGGGAAGTGATTCATGAGCTGCCATAGCGCACTTTGTCTCACAGGGTATGACCAAAATCCATTTTAAAAAATTCAAGTAATTTGGAGAACTTTTTTTTCCAATTTTTCTTGGATCAAAATTGCCCCCAGTTTGGGAATCACCTACCAGATATGAATTGCAGGGGTATCTGCAGGGCACAGAGCTTAGGATATGAACTGCAGAGTACAGAGCCTACCAGATATAGACTGCAAGGGTACCTGCAGGGCTGTGAGCTTAGGATATGAACTGCAGGGTCAGAGCTTACCATATATGAACTGCAGGGGTATTTGCAGGGCTGTGAACATAGGATATGAACTGCAGGGTACAGAGCTCACCAGATATGTACTGTAGGGTACAGAGCTTACCAGATATGAATTGCAGGGGTACCTGCAGGGCTATGAGCTTACGATATGAACTGCAGGGTCAGAGCTTACCATGTATGAACTGCAGGGGTATTTGCAGAGCTGTGAGCTTAGGATATGAACTGCAGGGTACAGAGTTTACCAAATATGAACTGCAGGGGTAACTGCAAGGCTCTGAGCTTAGGATATGAACTGCAGGGTACAGAGCTTAACAGATATGAACTGCAGGGGTACCTGCAGGGCTGTGAGCTTAGGATATGAACTGCATGGTTCAGAGCTTACCAGATATGAACTGTAGGGGTACCTGCAGGGCTCTGAGCTTAGGATATGAGCTGCAAGGTACAGAGCTTACCAGATATGAACTGCAGGGGTATCTGCAGGGCTGTGAGCTTAGGATATGAACTTCATGGTTCAGAGCTTACCAGATATGAACTGCAGGGGTACCTGCAGGGCTGTGCGCTTAGAATATGAACTGTAGGGTACAGAGCTTACCAGATATGAACTGCAGGGGTACCTGCAGGGCTGTGAGCTTAGGATATGAACTGCATGGTTCAGAGCTTACCAGATATGAACTGCAGGGGTACCTGCAGGGCTGTGAGCTTAGAATATGAAATGTAGGGTACAGAGCTTACCAGATATGAACTGCAGGGGTATCTGCAGGGCTGTGAGCTTAGGATATGAACTGCATGGTTCAGAGCTTACCCAGATATGAACTGCAGGGGTACCTGCAGGGCTCTGACCTTAGGATATGTACTGAAGGGTAGAGAGCTTACCAGATATGAACTGCAGGGGTATCTACGGGGCACATAGCTTTCCAAATATGAAATTCAGGGGTATCTGCAGGGCTGTGAGCCTAGAATACTAACTGCAGGGTACAGAGCTTACCAGATATGAACTGCAGGGCACAGAGCTTTCTAAATATGAAATTCAGGGGTATCTGCAGGGCTCTTAGCTTTTATATGAACTGCTGAGGTATCTGTAGGGCACATAGCTTACCAAATATGAACAGCAGGGATATCTGCAGGTTACAGGCGCTCCTGATATTAAATGCAGGGCACAGAGCTTACCAGATATGAACTGCTGGGTACAGTTCGTTAATTCACTACAGTGTTTGTTAGTGCAGCAGTCTGAGGAATTGAAAAAATAAAATATTGCCGCTGGAATCATCAAGATCGAACAATAATTCCCCAAACTGCTCCACTAATGAATTTCAAAAATCCTAGAAAATTTCAAATTTAAGTAAAATTGATAAAGTTTTAGCGCTTTTTATTTACGAAAATACTAAGCCGGAACGAGGAACGAACGGCGACCGACTGAGACCCAGAGACTGTAAGTATTTCTTTCAAGAACCGGCGCTCAAAGTTTAAAAATTGTACCTAAATTAGACATTTTCAAGGATTTTTGAAATTGATTAGTGCATCTGCTTAGGGAATTAAAAACTAAAAGATTGATCGAACAATAATTTCCGGCGGAATGTGGGAAAAAGTGAGTAACTGAATAAACGGTTAGGACGAAGAGCAAGGAACGAAAGTCGACTGACTGAGACCCCACTGTCTCCCATAGGAAAACTCACAATTGGTACCAACGATTTCGCTCATGGCTACTTATTGCCTCATCCGAAGTGGGTGGACCTTGGCTCAAACGATTTGCGTAACAACTTGAGTGGTCTAGTTGAAAAGGTGGCAAAATAAGAGCGAAATTCTCTTTTGAACCGTGTTAATCTCAGAGAGATTTGACCTCTATCGGCATCTCCAGAGAACTGTGGTGTGTGCAGATATGACTGGTCAGAGAGAGGTTCTGATTTGTATTTGAGGACGTTGCGCTGGGTTTTTAAGCTTAGAGGGGAACTTCTTAGTTTGAATGGTGCTCCATTGGCTATGGTGAGCTCCATTGAGCAACAAGAGGAGGCCATTATGTTCAATGTGTAATTTGGGAGAGAGGGAGGATTTGTACCACTTTTTGGGAGTATGTCCGATACTTGGTGATTTCAGGAGGATGTTTATTCAAAAAGTAATCTTTCACGAGGAGAGATTCTCTGTATACTGAATAGTAGTGGGGAGTGGGATAAAGTGGCCAAGTAGGGTAAAAGCACCAATTGTTGACACTATTCCTAATGTTGACACTTCAATTTTAAAATGTAAAAATAAGCTATTGGGTCACTGTAGGTACTCGAAATTGGCGTCATTCTGTTGATAAGAATGTAGTTATTGAGTTTGGCCGGCTCCACTAGTTTTAATATCCGATATAACTCGGCTGGCTGAAATTGAAGCTGATGACAGCTGTATCAGTTACTCCAGCGACGGCATCCTTCTGCCGCAAGTTAGTGAGGTAGGTCAACAAATTTAGTCTTTTGAAGTAAAATTTTGTGAGTAAAATTACCATTTCACATCGTCTGCTTCATGAATAACATAAGGAAGAATGTGTAAGCATTAAAACCCCAAATTTCAATAGGAAAACATGGTTAAATTCGGTGTCATCATTAGGGTCTCATGAAATAGTTTGTGTCCTAATGTTGACACCTGTGTCAACATAAGGGGAAACTGTTGATTTGGTTGCTAAGGTGATATTTGGATTTGAATAATAGTGTAGTGTATCACGACTATCGACTTTTTCAATTTAACGTGGTGGAACCTTAAGTTGACACCGTCTGATCCCAATGTTGACATTCAGTTCCTAATGTTGACATTAACTTTTTTTCTACTTGCAAAGAAAACTATGTTTTATTAAATACATCAAAAGAAGACATGAAGCGCCAGAAAGAAGAAATGAAGAAGAAGAAGAAAGAAGAGCTGAAAGTTAAGAAGTCGTGACCGATCAAGAAAAGTAGAAGGAGCGTAGGTTCCTCGTCACTATCAGAGAGTTCAAGTGAATCAGAGGAGTGGGCCCCATCTATTGCCACCGAGGACGATATAGATGTATTTGAGATTTTTAGGGACATGGATGAAGACAGCGATGTTGCCCAGCAGAATACCGTAATTGGAGGAAGGGAAGAGGAATTGTCAAATGAAGTGGAGCCAGTGTAGGAATCGCTGAAAGAAGATGAGCCGATATCCTTACCAGCAGGGGCCAGCAAACAAAGTGGACCTTCAAACAGTGAAGTCGACCAGGCAAAACTAAGTCCACAACGCTGTGTTGCTGAGAAAACCACCACCGTGGAAGAAGTAGGACGTTGTGCCATGTCGAGGAAGAAGTTGGACGAATAAATGAAGGAGACATGGTTGTGGCTGTGTTGCCTAACAAAAAACGTGAGACGGAATGCGTTTGCCTAGTTGTCAACGTTGATTCTGAAGATGCTGCGGAAGTAATACCACTTCTTTCCTGCAACAGACTGAGGACGGATTTTAAGCGTTCGTGCGACGGGAATCATCTCCTACCGGTCAATAACGTCAAATACAATTTGCCCAAGCCCAAATCTTATGGGGCCAATCCCGATAAATTTGTATTCCCTGTTTCCGTTCTTGTACCCACCTCTTTAATTAAGTATGTTCCTGTTCCTCATTAATTTGGTATGTTTTTGTTCCCAGGTAATTAGGTATCTTCTTGAAATATATTGTAACCTATTTCGAATCTCTTTTGTTCATTTACCTTGAGCAGTAACTTCAGGAAAGCGATGGGTC
This sequence comes from Apolygus lucorum, assembly GCA_009739505.2. NCBI lineage: Eukaryota > Metazoa > Arthropoda > Insecta > Hemiptera > Miridae > Apolygus > Apolygus lucorum. The sequence goes on from CM019172.2 coordinate 24,301,560, forward strand.
AATATTTAAATTGGTGTCAACATTAGGAACTGCAGATGTCAACAAATGGAATTTTCGAGAACAAATGTGTCAACATTGGGGGCAAAAAACCATGTTAGAAAAAATTCGTTTATGATAATATAAAAAAATATTTTGGTAAGTCCAATACGTGCAAACTGTTCACAAGGAACTCATAATTCATAATAACTACTTAAAACTTTCATTTTCTTGAACCCTTTTGTGGAACGCAGAATTGAATGATTTTTCTTTCTAATAGTGTCAACAATTGGTGCTTTTACCCTACTGTTCTTTAGATTGGGGAAATAGAAAGTTTATGATTTCGGAGTTTAATTATGATTAGATTTAGATTATTATATTTAAGATCTTCGAAAAACTTATATGTGAACAAATAACTCCTGCATTTTCCGCTCATATCACCCCTAACCAACATGGATTCAGACGTGGGAGATCAACCTCAACCAACCTTCTCGAATTCCAAGAAATTACTCTCCAGGCGTTGGGTAAAGGGCATCAGGTGGATCTAATTTCTACTGATTTTACGAAAGCCTTCGATCGACTTTCCCACCGAGCTATCCTATCTGTACTGAACGGGCTGGTAGTGTTTGGGTGCCTGCTTGCGTGGATGGAGACTTGACCGATCGATCTATAATGGTTCGTCTGAAGGACACTGTATCAAGACCCTTCTTTGCCTCATCAGGAGTTCCGCAGGGTTCCCATTTGGGTCCCTTGCTCTTCCTATTGGCCATTAACAATATTCAAACCATATTCAAGGGGGTTAGGTTTCTTCTGTTCGCTGACGATCTGAAACTGTTTCACACCATAGACTCACCCTCGGACTGTTTGGTGCTGCAGGAGAGTCTTGACTCCCTCATGCGTTGGTGCCCATCGAGTGGTTTGTCTCTCAACCCGTCGAAGTGTTCAGTAATGACATTCCACCGCTCCCAGACTCCGTTTGTCCACCTATACATGATAGGCGATGAGCCATTGAGGCGGGTGAATGCCGTGCGCGACTTAGTAGTGCTCCTCGACTGTCATCTATCGTTTTCGGACCATATTTCGGCAATCTCTGGCCGTGCAATGCGGGTCTTGGGATTCATCAAGCGGAACACCAGAGATTTCGATTATATACCAGCTATAATGCCACTCTACAAAGCGCTGGTGACTCCAATTTTGGAGTATGCCTCGGTTGTTTGGAATCCATTTTACCAGTGCCACATCAGCCAACTTGAGAGGGTTCACCGTGGATTTTTTAAGGTATGTGGCATACAAGCTTCGTATTGCGCGGGAGGACCTTGATTACGATTCCCTGGCTACTGAGATTGGCATGATGAGTCCCTCAGCTCGCAGACACCAAGCGGATGTGGGATTCCTGTTGGGATTGGTTCGGGGATTGGTGGACGCACCAGCTCTCCTGGCGGAGATCAGATTTCTCGTCCCTCGATTGGCCACACGTTCTCACGAGCTCTTCTGGACACCATTCTCCCCCACTAACTACCTGTACAACCGCCCACTATGCAGGATGCCCCGAGTGATGAATCGGGCCCTCCAGAAGTGCCCAGACCTGGATATTTTTCATCACTCAGCGAAGGTCATCAAAAACAAAATTATAAGCAAATGGACTATCAACACCTAACTTTGTCTCCTCTATTATTTTCTATTATCTATCTATTATCATCTGCGCTTCTCTTTAATATGTAAATTTTTCTATTTTATCGTTGTATTGGGCTTGCCCGTATTAAATAAATAAATAAATAAAATAAAGTTAGAGCAGAGTTGTATTATGTGATTAGTATTTTTCATTTTCTCTTATATTTCGCACTTCAGTGCTTAAACGAATATATGATGTACTTCTTGACGTAGAATGACGAACTTCGAGCAGATGTTTACATTGCTCTATAAGCTTGAGTTTATTTTTTTTAAGTGTATTTTATTAATTTTCTTCAATAAAGCTTTTCTTCTTCTTCTTATTGCCTCATCCACTTAAGTAGAGCGGGCTTCAACAACGGCCCAACCAAAAAAATTACCCGCGATACCTTAGACGGTCACCAATCCAGACAATCTACCTGACTAGGCCTCACGGTGATCTTTCGGGAACCTTTTCGTTAAACCATCTGAAAGGTCACATTTGGAGGTCCCCTCATCCAGGTTGGTTTTGATGAACTGGGGAAGGGAATTCAAGAAACGCGGCGGAACTCTAAGAGAAATGTACTTATAAATGACTCGCATCCTTCCTCTCCACTCTAATCGCGTTAGGCCGCACGCTACATCCCACTCTGGCGGATTATCATTAATTACAACAACGGACGAAAAAAAAAAGAAAAAACAGTACCGTAAGGGTGGTTTTTTCCTTCATTTTTTATCAGTCATCTTGTTAAAAGGAAGTGCGCTACATTTGAGAAAGAAAAAAAGAGTTTTTATAGGCAGGAGAAAATTACTCCGTAGGAGCGGCTGCTCTTTATGAAATTACCGCCTTCGTATTTCAGAGACAGTAAAAACTTGGGGAAGGAATAATAATAAAAAACGATGCAAATATTACGCTTTTGATTTAATAATTTCTTTAATGATCACCCTTTAAATAAAACGGCTTTTCCATGTTTATTTATGTTTTTATTGCTTGCATAACTTGGGGGTTTGATTCTACTACGAATTTCCAACAAAAATGTCTCTCAGCAATTTTATTTCAACACTTGTTTTTTTCAAGATTTTTCAATTTTAGGATTTTTTGTGTTTGTTTATTGATTTATTTATTTGTCGTAACAATTAATAAGTAATTGCAATGACAATAGTCAATTACATAATTACATGCACATCGTATATATAAAATATAAACAAATTGCTGGAGTGTGAGGGGAACCTACCTCCCGCGTGCCACCCGACTGGCCCCGGGCCCCACCCACCATGGCGGCGTCCCAGGACCAGCAACCAAGAAGGGAAAGAGGTGTCAAAGACACCCCCCACCACACCGGGCACGAGCCCGATTCAAACGCACCAATGGGGGCGCCGCCCGAGACCAGCCGGACCAGCATCACCCGGCCAAAACCCTAAGGGACGAAACTATACAATCACATTAATTCATAATAATTCACATTCACACTCCATAACAAAACATTATAACAATCGCATTAAACTAATTAATATAGGAACCAAAACAGGTATCACAGTCAAAAAACGTCTGCCAAGTGGGTGTGGCACATAGCTTCCTCGTATCCATAACCCGATTATATAGATGATCCGATGCATAGTAGATAATCTCAAAACACCAATCTCTAAGTACCTTTCACTACCCTCATAGAGGACCATCTACACGCTAATCTGGACAATCCTAGAAAATTTCATCAAATTCGGATGAAAAATGTAAGTGTTATGGCTGTTACAGGGATTTTACGTTTGCGCATGCGCAGAGGCTACTGTAAATTTTAAGGCCTTGATTTTCATTGGGGACCATCTACAACCTAATCCGCATAATCCCTGAAAATGTCATCGAAATCGGGTAGAAAATGTGGAAGTTATGGCCGTTACAAGGAATTCACGTTTGCGCATGCGCAGCGGCTACTATCAGTCCGGGGGTGATAATCTTCATTGGGGACCATCTACAATCTAATCCGCATCATCCCTGAAAATTTCATTGAAATCGGATGGAAAATGTGGAAGTTATGGCCGTTACAAGGAAATTCACGTTTGCGCATGCGCAGTGGCTACTATCAGTCCGAAGGTGGTGATTCTCATAGGGGACCATCTACAACCTAATTCGCATGATCCCTGAAAATTTCATTGAAATCGAATGGAAAATGTCGAAGTTATGGCCGTTACAAGGAATTCACGTTTGCGCATGCGCAGTCGCTTCTATTCGTCCGGGGATAATGATTTTCATAGGGGACCGTCTACACGCCAACCCGCACAATCCCTGAAAATTTCATAGAAATCGGACAATAACTTCGTATAGTTATGCGCGTTACAAGGAATTCATGACAGACACACAGACAGACAGACACACAGACACGGAACCAAAATTGTTCAAAAAGGTCTAAAACGCAAAACGCGAGTGAAAATTTTGATTTTGGAGAACTTTTTTTTTCATCCTTGAAAAGTGAAAACAAAGCTTCCGCTACCTTGGTAGACTCGGAAGCAAAATTGCAAGCTAGAGTACTTATATTTCAATTCCTCTCCTGCTTAAATAAAATGTTTGATTTAAAATAGAATAGAGAAGTACAAAATAAACATATAGTACAGAATAAATTAATACAACATGCATCACAGGTTACATTTCATCAAAGTCAATGGTAAAATAAGCGTCAACATCATACAGTTCAGCAGCGATTAATATTTTCCTAAGTTTCTTCTTCAGGAGAGTGATGGAAAGATTTCGCATGTGGTGAGGTTAAAAAAACGGTTAAACAAATTGTTAAAAAAACGAATTCCGTTTTGAGCTGGGCTGATCCTCAAAGAAATATCAAGTCGAGCCTGAGGGAGACGCAGGTTAACACGGTTCCTCGTGGTATAATTATGGCAGTCGGTACCTTTATTATACTTGCCTAAATTGCCTGACACATAAATTAGGTACGTATACAGGGTGTCACCCTTACGGGCGCACCACCGGGCAGGGTTCGATTCTACAACTAATTTGCAACAAAAAATGTCTCCTAGCAATTTTTCTTTAGAGGCTTCGTTTTCGACTTATTTCACATTTAAGATTTTGCTTCCGAGTCTACCAAGGTAGCGGAAGCTTTGTTTTCACTTTTCAAGGACGAAAAAAAAAGTTCTCCAAAATCAAAATTTCCACTCGCGTTTTGCGTTTTAGACCTTTCTGAACAATTTTGGTTCCGTGTCTGTCTGTCTGTCATGAATTCCTTGTAACGCGCATAACTATACGAAGTTATAGTCCGATTTCTGTGAAATTTTCAGGGATTGTGCGGGTTGGTGTGTAGACGGTCCCCTATGAAAATCATCATCCCCGGACTGATAGAAACGACTGCGCATGCGCAAACGTGAATTCCCTGTAACGGCCATAACTTCTACATTTCCCATCCGATTTCGATGAAATTTTCAGGGATGTTACAGATTAGTATTTAGATGGTCCCCTATGAAAATCATCAACTTCGGACTGATAGTAGCCATTGCGCATGCGCAAACGTGAATTTCCTTGTAACGGCCATAACTTCCACATTTTCCACCCGATTTCAATGAAATTTTCAGGGTTTATGTGGATTAGGTTGTAGATAGTCCCCTATGAAAATCATCATCCCCAGACCTATAGAAGCGACTGCGCATGCGCAAACGTAAATTCCTTGTAACAGCCGTAACTTCAACTGTCCCCCAGGGGTCGCGGGTTCGAATCCCAGCCGAGGCTAAGTATTTTTTTGATCCAACCACATACATCTACTCACTTAACTTTCTATCCGAATTTGATGAAATTTTCTAGGATTGTCCAGATTAGCGTGTAGATGGTCCCCTATGAGGGTAGTGGAAGGTACTTAGAGATTGGTGTTTTGAGATTAACAACTATGCATCTGCTCATCTATATAATCGGGTTATGGATACGAGGAAGCTATGTGCCACACCCACTTGGCAGACGTTTTTTCGTGTTTTCGACCTTACATCACTAAAATGGCTATAACTTCCTTAATTGAAAGAGTAAATTGAAATTTTATTATATCATTGGAAAGAGCGTCAAATTTCCTATCTCCCCGATGGGGTTGTAGAAAATTTCAAATGAAACGAACGGGTGTAAAATAAGCTAAAAGTAAAAAATTGGTAAAGTTTCGAAAATGTTCACTTTTTTCAAAGTTTGATTCTCGAAACGTCGTGAACGGAAATATCCATGCTGTAAGCCTAAAAGTTGCATGTGAATCCCAGCTTTCTAACGGTAGTCTTTTTTTTTTTTTTCAAACACCACTTATTCAGTTAGAAAATGACGTTTCTAGGGCAGAAAACGTTCATTTTCGGGTGTAAATCGGCGTTTCTCACCAGAAATGCTTTCCAACTTAATGAATCATTTGACATGAAATTTTACGTACTTTTTGACGCTGAATCGAATGGTAACACTTTCCGATATCCTCAACAAACAAATAGTACTTTTAAAGCACTTCAAGCAAACAGGGTACAACTGAGTCCTCGACTCCCAACTTGTTATCTATCGAAAAGATAAAGCTTTCCGCAAATGATCGGGACGATATTTTCAAGAAAGAGGGCAAAAATTAGGTAAGTCAACAAAGTGGAAGGAGTGCGGGTCATTAATAACAATTTTGATTAAAACGAACAACGAGATTGAGCTCTTTGCCCCTTGGAAAAGACTTGAAAAGTACTATTTGTTTGTCGAGGAGATCTGAAAGTGTTACCATTCGATTCAGCGTCAAAAAGTACGTAAAATTTCATGTCAAATGATTTAATAAGTTGGAAGGCATTCCTGGTGAAAAACGCCGATTTACACCCGAAAATGAACGTTTTCTGTCTTAAAAACTTCATTTTCTAACTGAATAAGTGGTGTTAAAAAAAAGACTACCGTTAGAAAGCTGGGATTCACATGCAACTTTTAGGCTTACAGCATGGATATTTCCGTTCACGACGTTTCGAGAATCAAACTTTGAAAAAAGTGAACATTTTCGAAACTTTACCAATTTTTTACTTTTAGCTTATTTTACACCCGTTCGTTTCATTTGAAATTTTCTACAACCCCATCAGGGAGATAGGAAATTTGACGCTCTTTCCAATGATATAATCAAATTTCAATTTACTCTTTCAATTAAGGAAGTTATAGCCGTTTTAGTGATTTATATTTGATTTATTTATTTATTTTTCATTTATGGCGTGCCCCCTCCGTCAAAAAAGACATTTTGTCGTTGAGGGGAGTTTATGGAAAAAAAAAAAATTAAAAAAAAAAAATAATAAGGTCGAAAACACGAAAAAAATCTTAAAAGTGAAATAACTCAAAAACGAAGCCTCTAAGAAGAAATTGCTATGAGACATTTTTTGTTGCAAATTAGTAGAAGAATCGAACCCTGCCCGGTGGTGCGCCCGAAAGGGTGACACCCTGTATATGTACACAGCTGGTAGGGTAAGAATGCCCAATTGACTAAAATGTCCACGACAACTATCTCGCCATCCAATATATTTGAGTGTCCTAATCGCTCTTTTCTGTTGCTTGAATACATCGACAGAGTGAGAGGAATTGCCCCATAGTAATATGCAATAGGATAAGCGACTATGAAACATGCGTAATAAACGGCTCGCAGAACATCAGACGACACTGAACCCAGCAGTCGATGTAACAAGTTCCTGACATGGCTGGCCCAAGAAAGTCGATTGTCAACCTCCAGCTCAAGCAAATTTACCGAATGAGACAAGCGGCCATTGAGTTGGAGATCCAAACTTTGAGTTTTATCTGTGTTAAGCAATAATGCATTATAGGAACACCAGTCTACAATTAGGGAAGAGATTCTAGTTCCTTCAGCTAGGCGTTCAGCAACGTTCGTTCCCCTGACCAAAGCTGAAATGTCGTCGGCAAAGAGGGACAGAAATCCGGTTATGCTCATGGCGGCGTTACCCCTTTCTTCTTCTCAAAATGTTAGAAGTATTTCATATAAATCAAGATATTAATACAGTAAATTTCTAATCAGACGTTGGTGACACCTTTTGGTAACATTTATTTCGTAACCACCCAAATTTGAGTGGTTTTTGGACTACTTAATAGGAACTGAGGAAACAAAAATAGGGAATTTGAGGGTGACAATTGAGAAAATGTAGATTTTGGAACGATTTATTATCCTTAGACTATGTACAAAAGAACACACGTAAACCAATATTGTTACACAACATGTTTGGTATTTTTGGTTTTTGAATAAATTTGATGGGGAAAAATGATGAATTTGATGATGGAAGAATTTTGAGTTGATGATGAGATCTTGGTGGTTTCTTACCAGGCGTAGTGAGTGCCGAGACCGTCGAAGGACAGGTGGGCGACGGCGGGAGCGGCAGAGTAGGACAGAGCGGGAGCGGCGTAGGACTTGGCGTAGGCGGGAGCGGCGTAGGAGAGAGCGGGAGCGTGAGCGTAGGCGGGAGCGGCGTAGGAGAGAGGGGCGGCGTAGGACTTGGCGTAGGCGGGAGCGGCGTAGGACAAAGCGGGTCCGTGAGAGGCGTAGGCGGTCAGAGCGGGGGCGGAGTAGGAGAGGGGAGCGGCGTAGGACTTGGCGTACGCGGGAGCGGCGTAGGACAGAGGAGCGGCGTAGGTTTTGGTGTACGCGGCGGGAGCGGCGTAGGACAGAGCGGGTCCATGAGCGTAGGCAGCAGGTGCAGCGTAGGACAGAGCGGGGGCGGCGTAGGCGGCAGGCGCTCCAATCAGAGCTCCAGCGTTGGCGCAAGCCAAGACAGCGGCGAGGACGAAAATCTAAAAAAAAAAAAAAAAAAAATTTAATTAGGTGTAAATTATTTACTCATAAAAATATATATTAATTATCCTTTTACTATTTTGGATATTTGGAATTCATAATTAAAACTAAAAATTTCGATTCTAAACTCATTTTCAACAAAATGTGGACCCCAAAGCCTTTTACAACCTCTCGTTTTGCTGAAATAAGTCAAATTTTGACATTTGTTTCCGTTTTGTCGTCCTTTTACCGTTGTAAAATCGAAAATGTAACATAAAATCGTTATGAATATGTTGAATAATCTATTTAGGTACCTAATTTTGGCTAACAACAGTGGATAACGGAGCAGTCCAGATACTTCATGGTGATATTGTTACATAAATGGTGGAGTAAAAAATAGAGTGGTAAAATATAGCAGAAAAATATATGGAGAAATCGACTCTTGAAAGCTCAAAGGGCAAATCAGCCCAATATGTTTAATAACATACATACAGAGTATTATTCTGAAGGGGCCGATCTGGACAAGCTATAATATTCTGAGGAGCCAATATGCATAAGCTATAATGCTCTGAGGGGCAATTCGGCACAAGCTGTAATGTTCTGAGGAGTCAATCTGCATAAACTACAATGCTCTGAGGAGAAAAATCTGCACAAGCTATAATGTTCTGAGGGGCAGATCTGCACAAGGTATAATGCTCTGAGGGGCCAATCTGTACAAGTTATAATGCCCTGAGGGGCTGATCTGCACAAGGAATAATGCTCAGAGGGGCCAATCTGCACAAGCTATAATGCTCTGAGGAGCCAATCTGCACAAGTTATAATGTTCCGAGTGACAGATCTGCACTAGGAATAATGCTCAGAGGGGCCAATCTGCACAAGCTATAATGCTCTGAGGGGCAGATCTGGACAAGCTATAATATTCTGAGGAGCCAATCTGCATAAGCTATAATGCTCTGAGGGGCAAATCGGCACAAGCTGTTATGTTCTGAGGAGTCAATCTGCATAAGCTACAATGCTCCGAGGAGAAAAATCTGCACAAGCTATAATGTTCTGAGGGGCAGATCTGCACAAGCTATTATGTTCTAAGGAGCGGAGTAGAAAGCTCCAAAAAGTTAATGAACTTTTCAATTTTGGATTTGAACGAACCAAATTGATTTGACCTTCATCTACGAAGCTTCCTTATCTTCAATAACTAAATCAAAAATTGCAATGCCTAAATATTTTCCAAAATTCGATAAAGCACCGATTTTGATGACTCAATTGAAGTAAATTTGAACCTCGCAGGTACATTCGTACCTGTACAATATCGTGGACTTTCAGAATCATTTTAAAGTTCCAGAGCAGTTTCAAATGTTCTTTTCCATTATAATTCGCTAAAAATGGTGTTTTTGGACTAATTTAAAAAACATTGTTTGGTCCAAATGTATTTTGTAACATTTAAGTAATTTTAAATTTAAATTTAATGAATGAAATGGGAGGTACCTACCTTGTACATGTTGGTGTGTGGAAGGACTTGTGAGTTCTATGGTCTGCATGGCGGCCATGACACCTTTTATACCGGACGACGGAAGGCGGAGGGAGGAGGCTCCTCCGCGGGGTCTCCGGCGGCGGAGGGGCGACGTTGCGTCACGGGGGGAGACACCCTCGCGGGGGCGAGCCTCCCCGGAGGAGCCCTGAGGGGGCGCGGCACCGGCCGGAATCGCGACACTCGGAAGGCGGCAGTGCGAGAGACACTTCGGCACCGAGCGCCTGCGTCCAGATAGTTCAGTCGAGTGATTTCAAAATTTCATTATTTTCAAACCAAAATTCAAAAAATATCCCGAATATGCAGTGTGTACACGACAACTTGAAATTTGAAATAGCTTGAATAGAATAGGAGTAGCTTCCTCACAAAAAATAGCAGAAATAAATTGGATACTACCAGAGTTGTAAAGTAATGATTACTTTTCAAAATTACTTTTCTTATTAGCAATGAAATGAGTGAAATGATTATGATTATGTACAATAACTGGGGTTTTAAGAGACACTCTAATCCAAAGTAATTGCCATTACCATTACCCATTCCTGTAATGGGGATGGAATTTTCAATTACTTTTTCCAATTCCCCATTACCGGAAGAGTAATGGGTGATGGGAACCCATTCCCCATTACCACCATTCAATCAGTAAGTTGACCATCCTCCAATTCATAAGGGACCATCCTCCAATTCATAGGGGACCATTCCCAAATTCCTTGGGGACCACCCTCCCGAATCATAGGGGACCGTCCCAACTTCCAATTCGTTGGGGACCATCCTCCAATTCATAGGGGACCACCCTACTGAATCATAGGGGACTGTCATACCTATGTTTCGGGAGGATGGTCCCTATTGAATTGAAGGATCGTCCCCAACGATTTGGATGGTGGGATGGTCCCCTATAAATTGGGAGGATGGTCCCCGAGGAATTTGGGAATGGTCCCCCATGAATTGGAGGATGGTCCCATATGAATTGGAGGATGGTCAACTTACTGATTGAATGGTGGTAATGGGGAATGGGTTCCCATTACCCATTACTCTTCCTGTAATGGGTGATTGGAAGGACCCATTGCTTTCCAACTTCGAGTAATGGGGAATTGGAAACACCATTACCATTACAAAGAATTGGAAAAAGTAATTGAAAATTTCATTCCCATTACAGGTATGGGTGATGGTAATGGCAATTAATTTGTTCCTAAAGTAATTGGAATTGGTAATGGGAATTGGAATTGCTATTTTAACAACTCTGGATACTACTGTGTTTCTATGGATGATGATTTTCATAGGGGACCATCTACACGTCATCCAATACAATCCCTGAAAATTTCATCAAATTCCGATGGAAATTGTAAAAGTTATGTCTACTTCCCGCGTACACCAGAAAGAGCAATCGAGTGTTCTCAAAATTTCATTATTTTCAAACCAAAATTCAAAAAAATCGTCAACAATTTGCAATGATTTTATTGAACTTTATTGAGTAGGAGTAGCTTCCTCACAAAAAATAACAGAAATTAATTTGGCTACTACTGTGGATCTGTGGATGATGATTTTCATAGGGGACCGTCTGGCGTGTAGACGGTCCCCTATGAAAATTATCATCCCGGGACTGATAGAAGCGACTGCGCATGCGCAAACGTGAATTCCTTGTAACAGCCATAACTTCTACATTTCTCATCCGATTTCGACGAAATTTCTCAGGATTGTTCAGATTAGCGTGTAGATGGTCCCCTACGAGGGCAGTGGAAGGTACTAGGAGATTGGTGTTTTGAGATTAACTCCTATGCATCGGATCATCTATACAATCGGGTTATGGATTCGAGGAAGCTATGTGCCCCACCCACTTGGCAGACGTTTTTTTCTTGGTCGATTCCAAAGGTTTATTATTGAAAATAATTATTGAAAATAATAAACCAAAATCAAGAAATTCAGCGACGAAAGGAAAAGAGAGCCTTCTGTGAGCCTCCAAAGTCAAAATTTGCCTTAAGGTGTCAATCACTGGTACCTTTACCTTAGAATTCAACGTGATGAGGTAGCAGAAATCAGTTTTCAAAAATATTTTCGAATGCTCCTCATTTTCCTTTTTTTGCGCTCACCAATAACGTTGCTTAGACGTAGTGACGTGATGAGGTTTCACGGAGGCCCCTGTTGAATGGATGATACAACGAATGATACAACAAGCTCTGTTTTGATTCTTTTGTGCGATGAATCAACTCATTTTGATACCCCGTTCATTCAGATCGGCTCGGTTATGCTTAGGCAACGCCTCAGCCAGTGATATCATCGTGAGCTCGTCTCGCGTTCAATAAACCGATGACAGAAGAAGAAAAAGCGATCTCGATTCACCAAAACACAAGCAGCTCATAAAGGGCAAAGGTTTTGTCGGGCGGCCTTGCGCAAATGGGAGGTGGAAGAGGTGACCTCTAATCAGGTCTTTCGCTCTGCATGGGAAATGAGTTTCGAGGAAGGTCGATTCTGCTGTGAGAGATCATCTCGTCAGTCGGAACTTGGCGTGCAAGTCATCTTCAGACCTCATTAGTTGAACAGTATTGCTTCCTGCAGGCGCTCACTCACGGAGTTTGAATGCAGTTTCTTATATCATACGATTTTGCAGTCGAGATTCATTGGTCATCATTAGAGCTCGGAATTTGCATATTTTGCATATCTTTTATTATACGGTATATCTTCGTATTTGAACGTTTCGAAGGTTTCTGAAGGGTATGAGGTGGTTTAAATTGAAATTAAAATTGCATATTTTTGCATATTTCGGTCATTTTGGGGATTTTTGCATTTTTTGGTCATTTTGGGAATTTTTGCATATTTTGCAGCATATTTTACCAGTTTTTTGCGTATTTTGGATTTGCGGTTTCGACCCATCTTCTGCACTGGCTATTCGAAAAACCATGGACGCTCTGGAGGACAGGCAGATCGCCCATCGTTTGGCCTTTATAAATGCCAACTTTAATACCATACCCCATTTGATAAACCACCTGGAGACCAGGGGGATGGATCTCTGCTCTGCCGTAGGTGCTGTTTCCGACCTGCTCGAAAAAAGCTCCCACTGGCATGGAACAACTGGAAAAGCCGTCGAGAATAAACTGGAGGGGGTCCTATCGAAAAATCCAGGGTGGTCTTCAGTGGTTCAAATCGCGAAAATTCTCAAAGGAGAAGACAGCTCATGGGACTCTCCCTACTCTCCAAAAGAGATTTCCATTCCAATTTTTGCTTATTGTATCTTGCAATGTAGAGAGATCGTTTTCTGCATTGAAAGAAATTTTAAGTGAAAGGAGACACTGTTTTACACCTGATAATTTGGAGCGTGTAATTGTTGTCCAATATAATACGTAGTTCATCTTGACATTTTAAACATAATTCGTATAAATGTATAAAAGTAAATAAAAAATGTATAACTGATTTTTTGAATAGCTTGTTTACTTTACCTGATGCTTCATAACTTTTTTCTAGGAGATAAAAGGGCTAAAAAATGTAATAATATGGAACATCCTTTCTTAAAATACTGAAATTCCAAAGTCGTATGCAGTTTTAAGGGCAAATGCATATTTTGCATATTTTCCGAGCTCTAGTCATCATATTAAACATCACAAAAGCTTTCGATACCATGGAGGAAAAAAAGTACTTTCATCCAGCATGAGTTTTTTTTTTCAATGATATTTTTATTTATTAAATATCAATAACATAACAACTGAGCACATAAGGAGCCCATCTAGTTAATTTACTTTCAAAATGTAATCGAACAGTTTGCAGAGTGCAGTGGCTATGCTCTAAAGTACAGGTAACACAACACTGTCTCAATTTATCACTAAATCCAAGGGTGCTTGCTTGATAGGACCAAGCAGCCGAACGTCGTTGAATGTATAAAATACGCATTATTCGTAGATATGGAAGTGATCATAAAGTAACACCTTTCTACTCAATAAAAACACCGAATTTCCAGCTGATTGAAGTTTTTTTTTGAGTAGAAAGGTGTTACTTTATGATCACTTCCATATCTACGAAAAATGCGTATTTTATGTACAAACATATTGTTTAGTAATGCATGCATTCCAGGGGACGTCCCATTGGATAAGCATTAGATCAGTTTAACCAGTTGTTAAGTGATAAAACTGTTTCACTCGATGTAATTTATTTATTACTTTAGGCAAGAAATACTGACCCCCCCCCCCACCATTATCCACCATAACACTTCTAGCGGCATGGGAGCCTCGAATCTGAAGAGCATTTTAAAATCCATGATCTACGATACCCAACATGCGAATTAGAGTTACCCCCCCCCCCTCACCACCACCCCAACGCCAAGTCTGGCACCAAAGCGGAAATACGTCGTAACATTGAACTTTCATCTGTTAGTTTTGGTAGGCAGTCCGTCGAAGTTCACATCCGTATTCAAGGTGAAATACAAAAAAAAAAAAAAAAAAAAAACACGAAATAAGCGGTTTATGGCATCATGGCACCATATCCTAGCACCATGTTGGCACCACTATTAATTCCATGGTGGTACAGAGAATAATTCATGAAAATCCGGAGGTATAATGAGAATTTTTCCTCAATTTCAAAGCTTGGGTACAATTAGTAAGCAGTAAAGGAACCGAAATATTGAAAAATCGGATATTTTGTGAATAATATCCCCCCACTCACCCCCTCCCCTTGCGAATTTTGGTACTCTGGTAAAATCATGTACAACTCGGAAGTTATTTGAGTCAAACAAAAAAAGAAACACGCAAATCGGTTGGAAATTGAGGCCTGGGGAGAGTTTACAAGATTGTGCACGCAAACGAACGTTTTTTAAGCATTAACCCCCCCTTTCCCCCTCTTAAAAAGCAAAATTCAAAATTCCGGCGCCGTAGTGCACAACTAGATAGTATTCCGCGTCAAACGAAAAAAGAACCAGGAAAATCGTTTGAGAACTAAGGCCTGGGCAGAGTACACAAGATTATGCCCAAAAACGCACGTTTTTCGAGCATTAACCCCCCCTTTCCCCCCCTTAAAAGGCAAAATTCGAAATTCCGGCGACGTAGTGCACAACTAGATAGTTTTCCGCGACGAACAAAAAAAGAACCAGGAAAATCGGTTGAGAACTAAGGGCTGTGCAGAGTACACAAGATTTTGTTACACACACACATACACACATACACACATACACACATACACACATACACACACACACACACACAGACATACACCTACGGTTTTTTTCGCGGATTTGGATTCAGAATGGTCTAAAACGGATTACTGTGTGGTTATTTTTTTTTTCTGTTGAGTGTTGTCCAACTTCACCCCAGATCGATCGCATAAGGACGCCCAAGTCTTACTGTGGGACGTCCTAAAAACGAATGTTTTCTTCGAAAAGTCCACTTTCTAGCAGTCGGAATCATTCGGAAGTATCACCATTGGATTCAGCGTAAAAAATTACATAGGAAATGATAACAAAATTATCAAGTAACGTAGAGATCGAGGGGGACCATAAACCGCTTGAGCGGTAACGTAAAACACACGTTTTTTGACATTAAAACTTCATTTACTCTTCCAATTTGAATTTTAAAAAGAAAACTGATAGACCGTTGAAGAGCTGAAAATTTGAGCACGTTTTCTCCGAAGAGCGATCATCAAAATGGGCAGAGATTTCAAGGGAATACTTTGGTCAAAAAAAGTCGAGTTTCGAAAAAATTTTAAAGTTTTCTTTTTGACTTGATTTTTTGAAACTATTTTATTGCTGAAAGATTTTGATTTTGCACTAGATAGCTTGGGAATTTAATGGCCTTTCTAACGGTGTAGTCAGATTTGAATTTTCAGGAGAAATAAGGGAGTTATGACCATATTGTATATGACCATTGTTGTTAGGTCGAAAACGCGAAAAAAATTTAAAGTGAAAATAAACGAATTTTAATTTGGTTAAAAGAAAATTGCTAAGAGATTTTTTTTGTTGGAAATACCTTGTAGAATCGAACCCTGAAGTTATGCCTGACTTGAGTGTAGACACCCTGTACTAGATAAATAATAAACCATTGTGTAATAATTTGCAGCGTTTTAGATCACAATGGAGATCTTCATCTCGGACGTTCCAGGGAGCGTTAACAATGCTCCTTAGTACCTTATTTTGGAAGGTTTGGATAATCTTGACGTTCGATTTCTTCGTACAGCCCCATAGCTGAATACCGTATATACCAGACAGGTTTCAATATTTGCTTATATATTAGAAGTTTCTTGTGTATAGAGAGGTCAGAATATCTACCAGAACAATTTTTTTAAATTTTATATTCAGTTCCTCCTTTTTTTCTGTTTAACCCTTAATGTCCCGAGGTATCTTTTGGGAAGTCGGATTTTCAAGCATTTTGCATCGCTATTTATCCACTTTTTAGACGATTTTTTTTTTTTTTTTTTTTTTTGCTACCGAGTTATTGATAGTTTGAACTATCGTTGATATCCGGCTTGAACTATCGATTGTTCGGGAGAACGTGGAAAAACCATGGACTCCTGGGATAATATTGTGACAAGATCATCAAATAGTAGTAGGTATATACATAATTCTTGTTCGTTTTAGTTGGAATTCATAGTTTTCAAGTGGTTTCTTCGGCCCAGAAGTATTTTTTTGATAATTACCGACTGCCACCCCCTCTTCAAGTATCTTTGTAGAACCCCATAACAGTCCCCTCCCCCCCCCCCCCCCCCCCTTCCTGAGGTATCCAAAAGAAACCACCTAGTTCTCATCGAATAAAGAAAAATCATGTACCACTCGATCAAAATCAGACTTTCTATGCCTCTTGAAATTTGGAAAAAATTCCTGGAAAAATAAATGTTATGGACAAGTGGGAAATTAAGGGTTAACATGCCTCTATAAATTTGTGTCAAGGGTCGTTCCCAAATATTTTGCAGTGTTCATTATCGGAATTTCTTGTTCATTAAGCAGTATTGGCAGGCAGTTGATTCGTTAGTATTGTATTCTCAAACTATTTGGAAATGATGGGCGCTGAAGTTCACTTTTTAAGTTTCTATATTCCCCGTAAAATTCAACTGAAAAATTTTTATTTGGTATTAAGGAAGTAGGAAATTTAATGTTCTTTCTAAAGGTGTCCTCAAATTGTAATCATCACTGCAAATTGAAGGAGTTATTACCAATTTAATGACAAACGGTAAAAATCACGAAAAAAATACTTTAAAACTAAAATAACTCTGAAAAGAAGCCCCTGAAAATAATTGCTACGAGATATTTTTTGTTGCAAATTAGTTGTAGAATCGACCCTTCGAAGGGATGAGATCTGTTTTGTAGACACCCTGTATACCCCTGAGTTAAAAGAACTGTAAACAACATTCACGGTAAGAGCCATCATAGATTTAGCGGTGTTTCATTTCGAAGGAAGGTGTTAGTTATGTAGTAGGTACTTTGGCAAAGTATTAACCAAATGGAGAATAAATAACCTGAAACACGGGTGTAATGATATCTTATATTATGAGATAAAATTATATTTATACTTCCATTTAAGATGCTCGTGAGTTCTAATTTAAACGGCTAAAGCATGTTCCATGTTTCTTGAATCTTAGCCAAAGACTCTAAGCAGTAAGCATCCGGGGGTCCAGGGGGCTTGTCGAAGGGCCGAGTTTTGTAGGAATTAGAGTGGTGGAAAATTTGACGCCATTTCGAACGGTGCCCTTTCAGCGCGGCAGCCTATTCGTAGAATAACGCCTTTGACGGGATTTCAAATAACTTGATATCCTTCCTTTTATTGTGTCGCCATAAGGATACGCCCTTCAGGGGCAAGAGCTAAGCGCGTTGCCATATGGCAACGCCCTCGCTGAGAGTTGGTTATTTTAGTGATATGAGGTCAACAAGAAAAAAACAACAGAAAAAAGTGGGTGTGGCACATAGCTTCCTCGAATCCATTACCTTACTGTATAGATGATCCGATGCATCGTAGCTAATCTCAAAACACCAATCTCCAAGTACCTTGCACTACCCTCATAGGGGACCATCTACACTCCAATCCGCATGAATCTTGAAAATTTCGTCGAAATCGGATGAGAAATGTAGAAGTTGTGGCTGTTACAAGGAATTGACGTTTGCGCATGCGCAGCAGGTACTATCAGTCTGGAGGCAATTATTTTCGTAGGGAATCGGCTACACGGCTCTCAATAAGCCCTTATTAGAATAATTTCCAATAGTACCTATTTAACTCATACTTTGCCTTTATTTAAAAAAAGAGCATTGCAAACCTACCCAATTTAATGAAACTTAGTTCAATTAAAATTTTCCGCATCACCAGACTCCTACTCGATTTCAACTGTCGGGGCACTTCCTAAATACCGCACTACTGCGGCGCAAAATCTCTATAGGTACAAGGGCATAAAAGAATATAACTCGCTTCCGGGCAATTTAAAAAATAAATTATTTGATCACCCTTTTCAAATTAATAAATTGTTGAAATGATTTATTTACGACCTATGATAATGATATTGTACTAGTTTATTAGTCGAAAAATAGGTAACGTGACTTGTACTATTTATCTATTTCTTGATTGTATTCCTTTATTTCTTGAATTATAGGTAACGGAATTTGTATTTATTTATTTCATGATTTGCGAATAAATAGCTCATCAGCGCGACTCTTCTCCCTAACACGGGAATTAGCCCTCACAAAGAAATAGTTTCTGTTGTAGGTTTAGAAAAAAAAAGTACACGCCATTTAGAACAATTTACAAAATTTCATCAAATTCGGATGAACAATTTAGATGTTATATCTGTAACAAGTATTTTACGTTTGCGCATGTGCAGTGGCTACCTACTGTCAATTTCGGGGCTGTGATTTTCATAGGGGACCATCTAAACCCCTATCCGCATGATCCCTGAAAATGTCATCGAAATCAGAGGGAAAATGTAGAAGTTGGGGCTGTTACAAGGAAATGACGTATCCGCAAGCGCAGTGGCTACTATCAGTCTGGAGGCAATGATTTTCATAGGGGACCATTTACACCCCTATCTGTATGATCCCTGAAAATTTCATCGAAATCGGATGAACAGTGTGGAAGTTACGGCCGTTGCAAGGAAAATCACGTTTGCGCATGCGCAGTGACTACTATCAGTCCGAAGGTAATTATTTTCATAGGGGACCATTTACACCCCTATTTGTATAATCCCTGAAAATTTCATCGAAATCGGATGAACAGTGTGGAAGTTATGGCTGTTACAAGGAATTGACGTTTGCGCATGCGCAGTGGCTACTATCAGTCCGGGGATGATGATTTTCATAGGGAACTGTCTACACACCAACCCGCACAATCCCTGAAAATTTCATCAAAATCGGACAATAACTTCGTATAGTTATGCCCGTTACAAGGATTTCATAGCACACACACAGACAGACAGACCATCCCTACCTTCACGACGGAGTTTCCCTACCATTGTTAGCGAGGGAGTAAAATAACCGGAAATTGTCCATCAGTATTTTCAAAAACTACTCTTTGCTCCACAAAACGTGCGTTGGTAAAGGTTGCGTGTGAGTTACTCCTGGGTGGTCAAATCGTGTCAAGGTAGTCGCTAATCCAATCGCACGTTTTCAGGAAGACAAAACTGCGACCCCCCCCCCCCCCCTCGACAGTCAATTTGCGGTTTTGTGGGGGATTACCTCGAAATAATTAGAGAGTCTCCGTCATTACCACCTTCGAGGGAAGAACGAATTTGTGAAGGTACCAGCCAGATGATGGAATGGACCTAGATACATAGCAGGATCTTCTCGACGTAAAGGAATCCGATGGAATCCAGTCAAGGTTTCTTGGATTTTTGACTTTTTCGTAATTTTGATTGGTTTTGTTCTGTAATAAAACTGGTGAAAATGAAACTAATTTCCTAAAAAAAAACTCGAGTTGAGCCCTTTAATCCCCAATATTTGATTAATAATAAATGTAAATTAAACAAGTTCATGTTCATGTTGTTCAGGAGAGTTCATTTGAACCAACTTATTGAACAAAGTCCATTCGTGCAGCATGAATTAATGAGCGAATTTTCAAAGAAATCTTTCAGTTGAAAAGAAACAATGGTGTTCGCAATTTCTTTCAGATATTTTTTGTTTTTGTTTCACGACCATTTCTTATCATTTTCTCTAAAAGATAACTACAAAGTTAATTATGCATGAGGCAGCTAATAAGAGTTTTTTTCACTTCGTTTGATTTCAAAAAGTAGGTACTTTATCCACTTCGTTTGATTCCATAAAGTACTATATTGTTGTGATCTTCGGTGGGTCCCTAGAACTGTAACCTTGGTCCTAATAGCCTATTAGTAATAGGTACTAAGGGAATCCTTAAGGGATCCTTATTATCGGAATCAGAAACACGTGACATCAAGACCAGAACTGTTCTGGTAACAGAATTCTGTTACAGAACTCTTCTATTTTGCAAACAACTTACATTTCCTCAACACCTGATTAATAACGGTAACAATAATAATCCATTGAGTACTCAACTCCCTAACAATATCCACTTCGTTTGATTCCAAAAAGTACTAAACGCCACGTTTTGTTTCAAAAAATAGTAAGTATATCCATAAATCTGATATTTCAAATCTCGTTCAGTATTATTTTAAACTTTGAACTAATTTACCTACCTTTTTTCCAAAAATATTTATTATTATTTAGAAATATATATTTTTTTAAATAGCATCATTGGTTTAAGTATAGCACGTTTTTCAGGTCGCTACGGTTTTTCACGTTTTTCTCACGTTTGACCAAAATGGATGTACTTAGTACCTTTTGGAATCAAGCTCCTCAATTAGTAATTTAATTATCACTATAATGTATAGGAAGTATCAATTTATTTACCGAGTTGGAGCAATTTTGCAAAGATCCCGCATCCCTTCATGCATTTATCTTATTGTAAAAGTGTAGAAAATGGCGCCAAATATCTATCTATCTGAATAGATCTGTGGGGGGGGGGGGGGGGTCAGTTGTGGCCGCACTCGCGTCTTTTAGCGACGAGTCTCATACCTGCACTGCGGGGAAGTCAAGAGTTCGAATACCGGGGGCGTGTTTTCCTGCGTCCCGGGGTCAAGCTCCCCAACAATCAATCATCAGAACAAAATCAGAATTTAATTCTGATATTCCCATCGAAATACAGCTGATGACGTCCGCGACGCCAGGAATGGCAGTCGGACGAAATTCAACCTGAAATGGTTTACTCTTTCTATCTATCTATCATCTCATTTCATCGAAGTAGGTACCAAAAGATTCAAGCCAACTTTCGTCAGTATAAATTCATCCCAATTTATTCAAGGCCTTACAAGTTATGATACTAGTCAGAAATAGTGAATCTTGACTACATGAATGGCAGTTGGACGAAAATTCATCATAGATTGTTGTTTACTTTACTTATTGCTTTCGAGTCTACCAAGGTAGCGGAAGCTTTGTATTCACTTTTCAAGGTTGAAAAAAAAAAATCTCAATTTCCACTCGCGTTTTACGTTGCAGACCATCCTGAACCATTTTGGTTTCGTATCTGTCTGTCTGTGTGTCTGTCTGTCTGACTGTAATGAAATCTTTGCCACAGCCATAACTTCTATAATTCTCATCCGATTTCGATGAAATTTTCAGGGATTGTGCGGGTTGGCGTGTATATGGTTCCCTACGATAATGATTGCCCCCTGACTGATAGTAGCCACTGCGCATGCGCAAGCGTTTATTCCCTTGTTACAGCCATAACTTCTACATTTCCTATCTGATTTCGATGAAACTTTCAGGAATTATGCGAGTTGGGGTGGAGATGATCCTCTATGAAAATCATGGCCCCCAGATTGAAAGTATTTTGTGCGCATGCGCAAACGTGAAATCCTTGAAACAACCGTAACTTCTACATTTTCCAACAATGTTCAGAGATTGTGAGGGTTGACGTTTAGAGTCTTCTTTGAGATTAACTACTATGTATCGGGCCATCTATACAATCGGGTTAAGGATACGAGGAAGCTATGTGCCTCACCCACTTGGAAGACTTTTTTACCTACCCCCTATCCAGTATGACACATGTTTTTTCCAAAATTATCTTTTAGGTGGAGCACAGGGTTTTGTATTTACCTCCTTAAATTTGAGATAACTTCATCTTATCCGAGGATAAAGGTTGAGAAGACCTCAGTTCCTTTTTTATACAGCTAAATCGTAACCATTCAATCAATCCTTCGATTCTGAAAACCCTCACTTCAATTATTCCAGGTTATAGTGAGCTAACGCGGCG
Organism: Apolygus lucorum; assembly: GCA_009739505.2. Taxonomy (NCBI): domain Eukaryota; kingdom Metazoa; phylum Arthropoda; class Insecta; order Hemiptera; family Miridae; genus Apolygus; species Apolygus lucorum. Next base: position 24,323,657 of record CM019172.2, read on the forward strand.
AGATAGTCAATCGCAGTATTGATCATCCTGTGGTCAATCAACCACCGCTGGACGTCAACTCAACGCAATCCGAGTCGCTTCGAGATTGTGACATTGACCTTCACAGGCGATACCGAAGAAAGGCCGTTATTACAAACCGATCTGTAATTCTCCTGTCATTTCGAACGCCTTCAAACTTATTAGAGCCTGTTGAACCTTCCAAACCCAGCTGAGTTACCTGTTGCTCAACTGGCGTTATTTAAGAAGGAACGTATAAAATGGTGCTACTATATGGAACACCTTGCGTCACAAGTGTAACTTGAGGCTGCCAAAAAACAATAGGGATGCTAAGTGGGCTCAAGGCTGAACCCCGCCCTGAGAAGTCCTCTGAGGAACTACGCATTGTATCTTCAAGACGGGTTATACTTTCGAAAACCATTTTTCACGCTTTTTGAGTAGGTGATATCAGAATTCCACGACCTTTACGAACCAGGTGGAGAGTTCCTAAATAACTCACTTGCTAATGAATGTCAACGTTCTCCAGAACAAGCAGAAGACCGCCGTAAACGAAAAATTCTACCTGTGTGAAGTCAAATTCCCATTTCCATAATCATAGTAATTTGTGGTGCATTCGGATTCAGCACCAAAGTTCAGCAAAGCAACCAAAGCACCAAAGTTCTGAGTACAATTTCATAAATTAAAAACGTCTGCGAAGTGGGTGTGGCACATAGCTTCCTCGTATCCATAACCCGGTTGTATAGATGAACCGATGCACACTAGTTAATCTCAAAACATCAATCTTTAAGGGGGTCTCAGTCGGTCGCCGTTCGTTTTTAGTACCTAGCGAAATTGAAGGCGCAAAAACTTAAAAAGTTGTACCTAAATTTGAAATTTTAAAGGATTTTTTAGAAATTTATTAGTGCAAGGCTCTGGAGAATTGAAAAACTGAAACATTGCCTGAATCATCAAAATCCAACAATAATTTCCAAAGAAAAATGGGAATAACTACTGAATAAACGGGGTTTTCCATATTTCTCTAGCAATTATTGTTCGATTTTGATGATTCCAGCGGAAATCTTTCAGTTGTTCAATTCCCAAGGCCCATGCACTAATGAATTTCTAAAATCCTTCAAATTACAAGTTTAGCAACATTTTAGGTGAAAAACATAACTCGGATGAGAAATTTGGTAGTTTTGGCTGTGGCAAGGATTTCATGATAGACAGACATGGAACCAAAATGGTTCTGTCTTTTGTTTCTGAGGACCCTATTCCCAATCAGTCAACTGATTGGGAATGGGGTCCTCAGAAACAAAACTCCTCTTTAGCCGAGGTTTCGGTGAATTTATCGCCTTCCTCAGGGCTCAAAGGATGTAATACTGTGTGAGCATCACTCCAAAGACTCCAGCGACAATCAACAAACCAGTTAGAGATGCCACCTAGTTGGTGAAAAATGAATTTATTTTATTATATATTAAATTTTTTGCCGTTGGGTGTTGCTTTCTGGTATTTTAAATTCCCCCTTTTGGTTTATTATTTTCAATAATGAACCTTTGGAATCGACCAAGAAAAAAATGTAACCCCCCCCCCACCCTAAAAATTTTTTGGTTTACGTTTTAAGGTTAGACCGTTCGCTCCCTACGCGATCTTAAGGGTTGGACTTACGATAAGTCAGAAACACGAGTGTGAATCGCTAAAGATAAAATAATTAACTAAAATAGGCGAAAATGTGGTTGATGTTTTCCGTGCGTAAAGGTGGGATAATATTAGTTGATGGGGTTGTGGAAGGATCGTGATATTTTGACAAGGTACTTCTCTTAGTGCAAATCGGCCCTATTTTCGTATCAATTTCGGAACGTAACCTCTCTCGACTTCAGTCGTACTCGAACTCAGTCGACTCAGGGGCCCCGAGTGGCTACACCCATCCGAAAGTTGGCCAATATTTCACTCTTATTCCTAGGAGTTGTGCAACGGAGGCCCTCCAAGGTCGTCCTGGGCTGTTCCATCTTGATGATCACCGACCGCGAAATACAAAACTAGTTCCCGGTTAATGTCAGCTGAACGTTATCGGTATAATTCTTCGAATATTTAAATCGACGCTTTGAAAGCCGTGTTTCAAATATGTGTATTGTTTTGGGATCTACTTGGCAAGAAAACGCTGCAAATCATTGCCCAAAGGTTTATTATTTTCTGTATAGATCACCCTTCTGTATAGATCACTGGTTCTCCATCAATAGCACCTACGACCATCTGTATTCTCCCTTGACCTTCCCTCTCAAATTTCAGCTTCCTGCGTTCAATAGAATTGAAAATGGCTTCGGAGTTCACTGAGCTGATCAGTGATCTCAAGAGTTTCAATTTTCAATCGTAGGCCAATTTCAACCCTTAATTTTCACCCATTAGAAGTGACTGACATCAACCAAAAGCTTTGCGGCCCAACTAGACCCCAAATGGAGCCCATATACCAAATTTGTACCAAATCGGTCCAGCGTTGCTAAAAAAAAGTGCCGCGTATGGCAGATGGACGGAAAATTTTTTATTCGATTTTCGGATTGAAAAAAAAATCTCTATAAAAAATCTCTATCTCTAAATCTGTATGAAATAGAGTTGGAAATATCCTGATGGAATAACCGGCTCGTATTTCTACCCAATAATTCAAAAAATATAATTTAATTTGATTAATTAAATCATTATAATATAGATATGAATTGGGTATTGTTCAATAACAAAACGGAGTGTTGTTTATACCGATTAACTCTTTAATCGTATATGGGTCCGAAATGAAATGAGAATGGATATTGGGTATCAAGGGAAATCGCTAAATATCAAAATATGTGAAGAGATCGCTTACCAGGAGCAAGGCAGGAAAGTGACTATTGTAAATGGAAAAGGTTAACAACCAGGATCCACTGGACTTCAAATAAACATCAAATTTTGAGGGGGGGTTAAAAATTCTTTTTTCTTGCTCGATTCCAAAGGCTTATTATTGAAATTCCCCTAATATAAGATTATTTTTAATTGGAGCCAAATACGCTAATAAAGAATTGCAATTCATGAGGGACCATCCTCCGATTCATAATGGACATCGTCCAATTCGTAGGAAATCATCCTCCAATTCATAGGGGACCATCATTTGAATTGGAGGATCGTCTCCAATGAATTTCTTGTATCTAAATAAAGTTTTCATGCGTTTGTTTCCTTCAAAATGTCTAGATGATGTAGTTTTGGAGTCTAATATTCAATTTATTATTGTCGTTTGGTACATGTTTCGGCAAATACAACGTTGCCTTCATCAGCCTAAAAAAATTATTTATAATTAGATTAAATAAGTTATAAACTACAACTAGGTACTTAAATTTAAAAGAACAAAAAATATATAATACATGTAATGTAAGTATATACGCAATGTAGATTTTTATTCTACTGCATAGCAGCTTTGTCAATTTTTTATTACTGATAATTATTCTTTGCTCAACTGACCTTAATAAAACGGTTTGGGGATTAAGGTCAGTTGAGCAAAGAATAATCATCAGTAATAAAAAATTGACAAAGCTGCTATGCAGTAGAATAAAAATCTACATTGCGTATATACTTACATTACATGTATTATATATTTTTTGTTCTTTTAAATTTAAGTACCTAGTTGTAGTTTATAACTTATTTAATCTAATTATAAATAATTTTTTTTAGGCTGATGAAGGCAACGTTGTATTTGCCGAAACATGTACCAAACGACAATAATAAATTGAATATTAGACTCCAAAACTACATCGAAAACATGGTCACTCCATTCATCCATCAACGTAATGTCTAGATGGGAATAGAAAATGTTTAAATTATTTTCAATTTGGTTTAAAATAATGAGAATAAAAAAGTTTGAATTAAAGTGATAAATGTTTAACTATAAGGTAAAATACGGTGTTTTCTCCCCCCTCTTCCACCATGATCACCACCTATTGGGGAATCCAGCTCTACCTTCATTATCGTTGTTGGGTATGACCCCCTCGTATGTCTGTATCCGCCCCTGGATGTGACCTAGAAGCAGTTTTTCACTCCGATCCACACTTTGAGGTTCATCATTGAAAAATCAATAGCTAAACGCCGGAGAAGAGAGGAAAAAAAAGCTCATAGATTCGGCTAAGCCCTTGAGGGGTAAACAACCAGAGCAAGGCCTGCGGTTCCACAATTAACGACCCCAACAATAGCGATATCCCGATACCTGGATCTTAAGGTTAGGTAACAGCCTTCCTGAAATTATCTCCAACATCGCCTGCACCTCTGTCCTACACATTCTCCTGTCCCGATGGTTCTATCTGCCACCCTCCGACCTCGCGATCCCTCCATTATTAATATACATAGCTCCATTATTAGTTGGTATCGACTAAAATTGAAAAATTGAACTAAACACTCAAAAAGTCGACGTTTTGAAATACCTCAGACCAAAATCAGAAACGTCTTTTGCAACTTCACAGTTCTTTCTCTGGCCGATCAAGGTGAGACTGGAAGCATAAATCTTTCTTGGGACGAAGAAAGGGTGATGATAATTATACGTTATAATGTGATTTAAGGCTTTTCGTAAGATGGAAGTTGACCCTGTAGATTCCTGATTATCGTAACGGAATTTGGGGTAAGTATCATGGCGATTTATTCCCATCATATTATTGGTCAATATAGCAAAATACATCTGCATTGCCTCGAATTTGAACAGTATTTTAAAATCCATGATTTTCGATACCATACGAGGGAATTCGATTCCCCCACCACAACCATCAACGGTTATACAGGGTGAAAGCCTAACAGGTCTGCTATACTATACAAGTCAATTCTAGAACTAATTTGCTACAAAAAATGTCTTAGCAATTTTTTTGTATTGTATTTTGCTTCGTTTTTGGCTTCATTAAATCGGTCATAACTCCTTTAATTTGCTGTGAAAATTACAATTTGAGGATATCGTTGAAAAAAGCATTAATTTCCTATCGAACAGGTCCCTTACTTCATTTGAGTCAAGGTCTAAAACATGAAAAAGCCTCCTAAAAAGAGAATTTTACGAAATTTGGGAAAGTTTGCATTCTTTTAATCGCATATTGATACAAGAGCCAATATTTTTTCAAGATGCAACTAGAGTAAAAACTGCGCCAAAATCTCAGCTTTCCAATGGTATAATTAAAAATGTTTACAACCAAATTTAGGGGAGAAATTCGAGTTTGAACGCGGAAAAACGTGCATTTTTTCAACGAAATCAGCTACTGCGGCGCCCACCCATCAGATCAAGGCGGAGCGCTAGACATATCACAGTTAAATTATCACTGATCGTGAGATTTCATTAGCTCGGATAATACAAGGTTTCTAAATACAATATGTGAGTTAAAAAAAAATTTAAATATCTGGAGCGGAGTTGGCCTTTGAAAAGGTCGTTTCTCTCGAGTGAATCTACAAGTTTCGTTGTTTTCAACCTTCTATTTCGAATTTTTCAAGAATTGGAGATGAAAACAAGCCTTCGAAGAGGTCGTTTCTCTCGAGTGAATCTACGAGTTTCGGTGTTTTCAACCTTCCATTTCGAATTTTTCAAGAAGTGGAGGTGAAAACGAGCTTTCGAAGAGGTCGTTTCTCTCGAGTGAATCTACGAATTTCGGTGTTTTCATCCTTCTATTTCGACTTTTTTCAAGCATTGGAGGTGAAAACAAGCCTTCGAAGAGGTTGTTTCTCTCGAATTAATCTACAAGTTTCGGTGTTTTCAACCTTCTATTTCGACTTTTTCCGAGAATTTGAGGTCAAAACAAGGCTTCGAAGAGGTCGTTTTTCTCGAGTGAATTAACGAATTTCGGTGTTTTCAACCTTCTATTCCGACTTTTTCAAGAAGTGGAGGTGAAAACGAGCTTTCGAAGAGGTCGTTTCTCTCGAGTGAATCTACGAATTTCGGTGTTTTCATCCTTCTATTTCGACTTTTTTCAAGCATTGGAGGTGAAAACAAGCCTTCGAAGAGGTTGTTTCTCTCGAATTAATCTACAAGTTTCGGTGTTTTCAACCTTCTATTTCGACTTTTTCCGAGAATTTGAGGTCAAAACAAGGCTTCGAAGAGGTCGTTTTTCTCGAGTGAATTAACGAATTTCGGTGTTTTCAACCTTCTATTCCGACTTTTTCAAGAATTGAAGGTGAAAACAAGCCTTCGAAGAGGTCGTTTCTGTCAAGTAAACAAACAAGTTTCGGAGTTTTCAACCTTCTATTTCGACTTTTTTCAAGAATTGGAGGTGAAAACAAGCCTTCGAAGAGGTCGTTTCTGTCGAGTAAACAAACAAGTTTCGGAGTTTTCAACCTTCTATTTCGACTTTTTTCAAGAATTGGAGGTGAAAACAAGCCTTCAAAGAGGTCGTTTCTGTCAAGTAAACAAACAAGTTTCGGTGTTTTCAACCCTCTATTTCGACTTTTTTCAAGAATTGGAGGTGAAAACAAGCCTTCAAAGAGGTCGTTTCTGTCAAGTAAACAAACAAGTTTCGGTGTTTTCAACCTTCTATTTCGACTATTTTCAAGAATTGGAGGTGAAAACAAGCCTTCGAAGAGGTCGTTTCTGTCAAGTAAACAAACAAGTTTCGGAGTTTTCAACCTTCTATTTCGACTTTTTTCGAGAATTGGAGGTGAAAACAAGCCTTCGAAGAGGTCGTTTCTGTCGAATAAACCAACAAGTTTCGGTGTTTTCAACCCTCTATTTCGACCTTTGCCCTCAGCATGCTCAGAATGTCTAGCCACGTCTTCATGGTTGGTGTATGCCACCTTGTTGGAGTGGAGCTGCTTATAGTGCTCTAGGCAGGAACGATGTCGTAGTGTTCTGTGGATTCTCCCATAAGCCCGGTAAAGGTTATATTGGCCGGAAGCTCGACAAAAGAGAAGTGATTCTCTGTTTGACCCTCGTCCCGATCAATATGGACCATTGAGGTCTGGTGGGTCGATCTTCGTAGTTTCCATCCTTCCATAACTGTCCACTGCAGAGAAATTTCACATCAGGATGCAGGAAGGGACTACCAAGTCTTAATGGATTCCAACTGATCGTCCCATCACTTTGAGCATTGATTAATGAACCACGAATCCTTCCATAACGATAGACAGTCCAAGGAAGGCTCCCCACCATGGTGAAGTCTCCACTAAAGAGTGATTTCGCTGCATCAGTACGCAAAAAGACAAAAGAGGGACTGCATTGCACCACATACGAACCACGCATTTCTCCGAGGTTTCTCAATCGACTCCCACCGCCTTGTCCGCTGATTAATGTAAACACGGCAGACTCCACCGACACCCCAACAGCCTCTCCAACTTCAAGAGTGAACCCTTTATCCGAAACCTCGATCTCATTCCGAATCGAGGTGTGAATGGGTCATTATTCATCGCGAATCATTCAGATCAGCCTGTTTCTCTGAAGAATTTCGAGATTTGAATCCTTACAATATTTACGGTTCTCGAAGGATTCTTAGGTAAGAGCGCGAGTAATGTATATATCTGTACCTAACGTACCTAATTTGCAGCTTGTGTTCCGCTATCTAATTTATTTGCAAGGGTGATTCTCACTGTTCGCAGCGTAGAGGTCCTTGTTCGAGAGCTGGGTCCTTGGATCAAACGTTCCGTTCGGCAAAGTTGAAAACCCACAAAAGGCGAGAGTTGGGGTCGCTCTTTGCGTAAATTTCACGCAAAGTAGGCTGGAGGACTTGCGACATTTTAAATTAAAGGCTCTAGGAAACAATGAGAACCATTCGGATGCGAGGAGAGACACTTTTCTCGTACTCGTGTGGTTTATCATTGTAGTTTACCTGTGAGGATAGCTGTTTCTCCTAGATTCTCCCCATTGAAAGACTTGCTTGGAAATCTAGGTTCACGTAAACCGGTACAACTCCCATTTACAGTCAGTTAAGTACTGCCCTTCCAAGCGAAGGATGATCTACTACGAGCTCTGATTAGGTAATTTGAAACATATTGAGAATCATCAACAGTCCCCAAATTTTGTTCATTTCAGATTATTAGGTTAAAACAATTCCTTGAGCGGAACTTGGTGATAGTAGATTTTCCACGATAAATCCAAAATTCACCAAAAATAGAACTCAACATTACATAAAATTTGGGAAAATCGAAAAATAAGAACACAGTAATTTTAATTAGCCTCTATTTTCGGGTTTTCTCCTGTTCAGATACCGTCGTAAAGAATGGATTTTTCAAATATCGTCGTAAAGAATGGATTTTTCAAATATTATTCAATTACATACATTTTTCAAAATAACTAACCTTTTCCAAATCGAATTCAACATTTTCCTAATTTAGTTGAACATTTTAAGGTTGATTTCTCGACATTACGTAAGGTTTTAAAACAAAGATCCTCTCTGGGTAAGTCCAGAAAAAACAAGTCCAAAAAAATGTGGCACCTATTCACAGGTTAGGTTTTTTTTCCACAGGGGAAATTGGTCTAACGCTGGAGGCTACTCGGATAGGAATAGTTTTCCCACCAGGAAATGGATAAATCAGTTCAAAAATGTTGTCAGGATAGGCGATCAGTTTTCTTACAAGCTCTTCGGATCAGTGTCCTCCAGTAAGAAAATGCTCCAGTTCAAAACAAAAAAAGTGTATCAAAGCAATTCAAGACCCATTTCTACATATAGGCGCATTTGACTGAATTTACATGGAGTAAGTGAGGAAAATAGTTCAAAAATATGTCACTTGCAGAAATGGTTAGAGCTAGAGATGGTTAAGAATGGTTAGAGTCATAGGTATTGTTGTATCCTAATGGCACTTGTTTGATCAAGGAATCATTGGATTCTCACACTCTCTGTCTCAGTCATCGATGTCCTTGAATCAATGATATTTATTCTCTTTCTATGTGAGTTTTCCAGTGTTCAAATACTTAATGAAATATAATTATACAGAAGTGTAAGTGCTGTAAAGTCAGCTTGTTCTTTTGTGAAACCACCCAACAGGTATGATTAAGGATGGTTAGAGACATTAAAATAGTTTGAGGCGGATCCGATACAATCTACCAATTCTGGTACAGCAGGTTAGTGATGATTAGAGAAGGTCGGATGTTTAGAGATGGTTAGGGATGGTTAGAAAAGGTTAGGGATGGTGAGATGTTAAGGGCTGGTTAGAGATGGTAGGGCTAGTTAGAGATGGTAGGGCTAGTTAGAGATTTTTAGGGCTGGTTAAAGCTGTTTAGAGATGGTTAGGGCTGGTTAGAGATGGTTAGGAATGGTTAGAGATGTAAAGGGATGGTTAGGGCAATTTACAGATGGTAGGGCTAGTTAGAGATGGTTAGGGATAGTTAGAGATGGTTAGGGCTGGTTAGAGATGGTTAGGGCTATTTGGAGATGGTAGGGCTATTAAGAGATGGTTAGAGATAGTTAGAGATGGTTAGGGCTGGTTAGAGATGGTTAGGGCAATTTACAGATGGTAGGGCTAGTTAGAGATGGTTAGGGATAGTTAGAGATGGTTAGGGCTGGTTAGAGATGGTTAGGGCTATTTGGAGATGGTAGGGCTAGTAAGAGATGGTTAGGGATAGTTAGAGATGGTTAGGGCTGGTTAGAGATGGTTAGGGCAATTTATAGATGGTAGGGCTAGTTAGAGATGGTTAGGGATAGTTAGAGATGGTTAGGGCTGGTTAGAGATGGTTAGGGCTGGTTAGAGATGGTTAGGGCTGGTTAGAGATGGTTAGGGATGGTTAGAGATGGTTAGGGATGGTTAGGGATGGTTAGAGTTGGTTAGAGATGGTTAGAGATGTTTAGGGCTGGTTAGAGATGGTAGGGCTAGTTAGAGATGGTTAGGGCTGGTTAGAGCTGTTTAGAGATGGTTAGGGCTGGTTAGAGATGGTTAGGAATGGTTAGAGATGTAAAGGGATGGTTAGGGCAATTTATAGATGGTAGGGCTAGTTAGAGATGGTTAGGGATAGTTAGAGATGGTTAGGGCTGGTTAGAGCTGTTTAGAGATGGTTAGGGCTGGTTAGAGATGGTTAGGAATGGTTAGAGATGTAAAGGGATGGTTAGGGCAATTTATAGATGGTAGGGCTAGTTAGAGATGGTTAGGGCTAGTTAGAGATGGTTAGGGCTGGTTAGAGCTGTTTAGAGATGGTTAGGGCTGGTTAGAGATGGTTAGGAATGGTTAGAGATGTAAAGGGATGGTTAGAGCAATTTATAGATGGTAGGGCTAGTTAGAGATGGTTAGGGATAGTTAGAGATGGTTAGGGCTGGTTAGAGATGGTTAGGGCTATTTGGAGATGGTAGGGCTAGTAAGAGATGGTTAGAGATAGTTAGAGATGGTTAGGGATAGTTAGAGATGGTTAGGGCTGGTTAGAGATGGTTAGGCCTATTTGGAGATAGTTAGGGCTGGTTAGAGATGGTTAGGGATGGTTAGAGATGGTTAGGGATGGTTAGAGTTGGTTAGAGATGTTTAGGGCTGGTTAGAGATTGTTTGGAGTGGTTAGAGATGGTTAGGGCTGGTTAGAGATGGTTAGGGCTATTTAGAGATAGTAGGGCTAGTTAGAGATGGTATGGGCTGGTTAGAAATGGTTAGGGCTGGTTTGAGATGGTTAGAGATGATTAAAATCAGGGATAGTTAGAGGTGGATCAGATAGAATCATTCCAATCTGATGAAGCCTTGCTTGCAAATCATTATAGTTACTTTTGCTTACCAAAATGATCAGTAAGTTTCGCCAATTTACACGTGTCCATCTTAACCCATTTGTACCAATCAATCCATCAAGTTCCAAATTTATGTTTCTTATCTCTTCCGGGATCCGCTTCCATTGAGAGCTCGTTGACGGTAACGGAAATTGGTAAGTAAGAGCTTTCTATCAGTATTTCTCAATGTCAAACACAACTGCCGAACTCCCATGTCTTCTTCAGAGCGAATGTGACTCCTTCTTCGTCATGGGTACAAGGATAAAATATGTTGTACCTTAAAATCAAGTTGTCATTGTTTTTTTTCAAATCGATAAGTGTAATTTTTTGAGAATAACAAAAACTTTCAAACCTTCGACACTTGTGAGTCTTCCATCTGCCATTTGGAAGGTCAATTAGCAATCAAAGTTATTTTCAACAGTATGAAATTCCTTCTCAAGAATTCTCTGTAAACAGCAAGAGTTCGCCTCTCTTGAGTGATTCTCTTGGGTGGTTTGTGGACATCAGACCCATATCTAAGTTGTTGTCTGAAAAAACGATTCTCTTGTGATTCACTGCCTGTTACGATATGTTTTCGCCGAAAGGCAATTAAACGGGGTGTGTTCGAACGGAATAGAACCTACCTCGGCTCAACTTTCCCCCTCGACCACCTTTATAACGTCCGAAGGTCAGTTCAGTCTCGCCGCGGGATTTTTAGGAGGCTGAAATGGGATTCACCGCTCAACAGGTGAGGGAATCTCTCAAGTTGCCTTCCAGCGATTCTTTTCGGTAAAACGTAACGGCGTTTTTAACCTTTCGGGGGCGTAGGTGCAATCAGACTTCCGGATCAAAAAATACTTTTCAAAATCTGTTGGAACTCACCATAGGGCAGCCCCCCCCCCCCTCTGAAATTTTAGGTGACCATCACTAACCTGCTGTATCACAATGGGTTGAATGTATTGCATCCATCGCAAACTATCCCTGTTTTTAACCATCTCTAAACATCTTCAACCATCCATAATAAACCTTTGTATAATAATTTGCAGCGTTTTGGTTCATTATTTTCAATAATGAACCTTTGGAATCGACCAAGAAAATAAATTTGAACCCCTTCCCTCCACAAAATTTGATGGTTTACGTTTCAAGGTAGTTAGAATCCGAAAATCGAATAAAAATTTCTCCATCCGTTCGCCATCCGCGGCACTTTGCTTATTTACCATGGACAAATTTTGATGTATATGGGCTCCATTTCGGGTCTAGTTGTGCCCCGAAGCTTTTGGTTGATGTCAATCACTTCTAAGGGTTGAAAAACAAGGGCAATTTCCAAAAGTCCTAGCTCAAAAAATTTCGATATAAAGGTATTGTTTTTTCATCAATTTAATATAGTATTGAATATTCAGAATCGAATGAGACCACCCAGAGTTTTGTTGGACCAACCGATCGCTCCCTACGAAAATTTAAGGGTTGGACTTACGATAAATCAGAAACACGAGTGTGAATCGCAAAAGAGGCCAAATCTCCAAATTTTAGCTGACCAAAATGCGATCGATGTTTTTCTTCAAGTTGGTTGGTGGTAACAATGGCAGACTCTACATAGAAAAATAATAAACCATTATGTAATAATTTGCAGCGTTTTTTCATATTAAAAAAGTCATTTTTTTCCTTTTTTTTCTAATATTTAGATAAATAAATTTGTCTAAAGTATTGGTATGTTGTGGGTTGTTAAAAATATGGCAAATTATTTTAAACACACATACTTTTTTTTAACTTAATTTTTTTGTTTTTTTTTTTTTTTTGCTTTTCATAATATGAAAAAAATTTTAACAAGTAAGTATTATTACAAAACACAAATTTTTTGTTTAAAAAAAAATTGGTTTTTGTAATATTTTGTATACCACGTTTAAAAAATGCCAAATTCTTTTTAAAAATGCACCCTTTTTTAAAAATTATTTTGTTTTATTATAATTTTTAAACATTTAGGTATTTATTTACTTTTTGTTTGAAGTGCAATTGTAGATCCCAGTGTTGAAGATTCTGTTATATGATGGGGGCTAGGTTTTACTGAAAACGGACCCTCATGGAGTATACAGATAAAAATGTACTATTGTTATATGAATTGTATTTTAAATAATCAGTTACAAAAATATATCACGTCAAAAAAAACTTTTGGCTCTGAGTTCTGGTAAGCTAGTTGAAACTTCAGTCTTCCTCCTTGATGGGTACGTTTACTCTTATTGAAAAAGTCTCACTCTGCCACTTCCTCATAAAACGGTGACTTACGAGTTAAAAGCTACAAACCAATTTTTATTAAAATGTCCTCCAAGGTGAGTAAAAAATGGATTGCTGCCACTCCAAAGCCCCGTCTTTCAAAAATGGCGGCCGTTTGAAATTGTCAAATTTAGAGAACTGATGACTTACGTAGTTGATGGCTGGAAATCAATTCACTTGCGAAAACTAATTATCTAAAGGTGGAAAACACATCTTTGCCACCCTAGTTCCCCCGCCCCTGTACAGGCAGAGTCGATCAAATTTTGTCAAAATTTTGACCATTTTTTGACTTATTAGTTGACGGCTGAAATTTTTGTAGTCGTTTGGTATCCACGAGAAAGAAACAAAAGGCTATCTCTGCCCTCCCCACCCCCCGTCTTCCGCTCAGCGGAATCGATTCAAAATTGTCAAATTTTGACTTACTAGTTGACGCGTGAATTTTTGTTAACTAGTTCTCTATGCATATCTGGTTAATAAACACCATCTCTGCCGTTTTTATTCCGCGGCGTTCGTTCAGCAGAGATGGTCCAAAATTTGATCAAATTTGGTCCAAAAATGGAATAATTAGTTGATGGCTTGAAATTGCATAATTATCTCCTACATGCTACTGTAAGATAGTAAAACACACAATCTGCCGTTTTCTTTGCGGACAGAAAAATACTACACCTTTGTGTAATAATTTGCAGCATTGTTTGAATACTCAGTTTTGCGCCCTTAGCAGCCACCTATCAAATTTCCTAAATGAAGGCACCTACATCTTTTTATTTCTTCATAATAAACTTGACTGTGAAGAGGAAATGTGGTTGGTAGGTAGTTGCAATGGCAAAGCCGTGTTCTTTACAGGCTAGTGATCTATACAGAAAAATTATAATCCTTTGTGTAATAATTTGCAGCGTTTTCATCAATGATAGTGTTGAATTTTCAGAAACGAATGAAACCATCCAGACGTTCAATGAAATTCACCATCATTCATGAGCGACTCCTCACAGGAAATTTCACGCTTATTCCGCGTATAGTTGCAGTGATTCATGGTGTATGGAAGTACCCTACTTCACTCACTCGTTCTCGTATGGAACTATTTACTTAACTATGCATTACCCACTCGTTATCGTAACCAGATCAGCTAACAGCTAGTTCAGCCTCTGGCCGACTGACCTTTGCGAAGATACGAGCCTCAAGAAAAATACGCTCTCGTCAGACATTCAAAAGGGTTCTGACATTTGAATCGAACTTATTAGGTATGCTACCGTGGAGACCCTGGTCTTTCAGATGCTTCGGAAATTGCTTTCGACTAAGTTCAGCGGTGACAGTTAACAAATTGTCTCGAGGCTCAGACGGACGAATGATTGACAAAGAGCAGTTGTTGAAATATGTAGTTACCAACTAGCAAAATATACCAGTTCATTCCACCTAGAGAAACGTAGTTGTCAATTTGATAATAATAATGGTGAATTTCAAACCACCGAGTTCAAAATATCGTGGTGGTAAAAGTGATCAACTGCATTTTTTTTTTTTTTTTTAGAAAATGAGGTTTTGGTCTCTGGATACTTTTAAACAATATCAACAGCTGATAAATGAAGCAAACACCGACTTATGACGAAAACGCTGCAAATCATTGCCCAAAGGTTTATTATTTTCTGTATAGATCACCCTTCTATATAGAACCCTCCCTACCAACCATAGGTACCTACAAACAACTAGGGCATTTTGAAAATTTCAACCCCAACCACCAACCAAATGGAAATGAAGGGTTCCAAATGGAATGCCCTAGTAGCTAGTAGGTACCTGCAGGTACCGCATGCGGTTGGTATGGAGGGAGCTATACAGAAGGTTGATCTATACAGAAAATTTTAAACCTTTGGGCAATGATTTGCAGCGTTTTTTACCTATTTTTTTAACCTGCCAACCATTGGTAGGTACTACCTACCACACCATACCGCCTTCACACCTTCACAATCAAGTTTATTAGAAAGAGCTAAACGCTTCACACTCGATTCGACAAATAGACAGCTTCATATGGAAATTTGATTACTGGTTGCTCAGAAAGCAAAAGTGAATACAAATTGGAAAAAATGAACTGCGATTGCATTTTAGTCACATAAAATTTGAACGGAGATTAGACCTCTTTGGTGATTCACACTCATGATTCTGTTTTATCGAAGAAAAACCTTCAAGTACTCGTAGGGAGCGAACGGTTAGTCCTACAAAGCTCTGGGTGGTCTCTAAAATGTTTTAAAATTCAATACTATTTAAAATTGGTTAAAAAACGATACCTTTATTTCGAGAGTTTTCGAGCTAGGGCACTCTTGCAAATTTTAACCCTCAATTTTCACCCCTTAGAAGTGACTGACATCAACCAAAAGCTACGCGGCACAACTAGACCCCAAATGGAGCCCATATACCAAATTTGAACCAAATCGGTCCAGTGTTGCTAAGAAAAGTGCAGCGTACAGCGTAGTACGGGCGGAAATTTTTGTATTCGATTTTCGGATTCTACGTACCTTGAAACGTAAAACGTCAAATTTTGAGGGGGGGTTAAAATTTTTTTTCTTGCTCGATTCCAAAGGCTTATTATTGAAAATAATAAACCAAAATGGCAAACATTAGCAAAAGAAACTTTACCTGAATGAACCAGTGGATCACTCGTGATCAAATGGCATTTGAGTAAATTTACGAGACAACAATATTGATTGTTGATATACCATCACATTTCAAGTAAAATATTTCAATTCTAATTACTCGTCATTACTCCTACATAATTTTATTGTAGAAATACTTCGGCTTACAAGTGAAGTTAGTCAAATGCCATTTGATCAATTTCAGCAGAAACATCCGAGGATTTACTACAGGAATTCATTCAAGTAAAAATGTTGAAATGCCAGATGATCATCTTATTGAAAAGAAAGTTGGCGAAATGTATGCGCTCTGTTTCTTGCTCTCGTTTGTCGTTTGCCATAGCCATTCTAATTTTCCAATTTTGCGTTAGATCTGACATTTTTAATCCTACTTGGTGATTTCGTCAATTTTGGTTTATTATTTTCAATAATTCAATAATAAGCCTTTTAATATGTATATTCTCATTTTGTGATACAGCCTAGACAGTCTGCTTTTCTTGACATTTTCTAATTACCATGCTGATTATTATTTTATATTATATATGTAGAAAACTCCTCGGGGGGATCCATGATTATATCCTCTTCCTCCGTCATAGTGAATTATTAGAACACTCAGGAAAATGTAACAACTACTGAATTAACGAGAGGTATATTCACACAACTTATGGCGCAGAAGCTCAACAATGACTGACCACGTGACAATGTAAAAACATCTTGAGGGCGAAGCGCCCTCTAGCGGGAGGTTGTAACGCCCTCTGGTGGTAGTTCTTCAATGTTTTGACTGTCCTTCGTCTAGATCCCACACGGCCAATTCTGACAAGCGGACGTCCTCGGACGAATGGCCTGTAACGAGAATGGCACTAGCAGTACACAACGTACAACTTGGGATTGCCTAATAGGGCAACACATCATCATAGGTCAACAATAGGGTATCAATCATCATAAGCCATGAAAACACAAGATAAGGCAGTAGGCAAGCTTCCAAACAGACTTTTTGACATGCTATTTGAAATATACTGGGTGCACTGGTTACTCAGTGTCTGACACCCCAAATTGATAACAATGGTGCACTGTACCATACAGTGTCTGACACCAACACTATTGGCGCGCCATCACTATGGCGTCTGACGCCTCTCAAAATTTTACATCAAACATTGTCTGACACCCACT
The DNA here is from genome assembly GCA_009739505.2 of Apolygus lucorum. NCBI lineage: Eukaryota > Metazoa > Arthropoda > Insecta > Hemiptera > Miridae > Apolygus > Apolygus lucorum. The sequence goes on from CM019172.2 coordinate 24,340,308, forward strand.
GGTGCAATGCTCATTTATGATTTTTAACATGTTAGGCGCATCATGATGGTCACAATGTCTGACTCCCACTGGAGCATTGCCCATCCATGATGTCTGACGCCAGTAAACTCATAGAGCGTGTTGCATCTCACACAACATCTGACGCTCATAACTAATTGACAGGATGCAGATTTACTGAACCGCTACCGGAGCCATGCAGAGCAAACACTATGTATGACGACATAATGTTCCAACATGGGGCCATAATGGAACACGGACTCAGTGAAGAGCTGCCATCCCATGAACATCAACACAAATGATTTATCGCAAAAAAAATGGAATGTATTATATCTGCCTCGCCAAATGCCTTCTCCAACATTTATCATGTTCTCTTAAAACACAACATCCAACATTTTTTGGTAACTCATTCACAATCATCATTAACATTATCATCCTCACTGGAGGAAGTCTCATCTTGATCTAGATTATCAGGAGCCTTACGCACTCTCTCATGGGGATATTTGTAAACTCGGTTAGATGATAATGATTTCAACACATATCTGTCACCGTCAAGAATTTCAGTTATTTGAAAAGGTCCTTTATATTTTGTGTCCAATTTTGTTTGGTTACGTTCTTCATTCTTTATGAAAACATAATCTCCAACAGAATGTAATTTTACAGCTGCTTTAGTCTTATTGAACTGCCTAGCACTATACTTAGCAGCAGCATCAATATTTTGAGAAGCCTTAGCTCGTAGCTCCTCCACTTTTACTTCTGCTGGTTCCATGATAGCATCACTCACTGAAACGATTCCCATGGGCCTAGCTATCTTTCCTAGCATTAACTCCATAGGGGAAGCTTTAGTAACTCGATTTTGAGTGCAGTTGATTGCCAACTGTACGTCTGGCAATGCGTCTTGCCAAGACCTATTTTCGTCAGTTTCAACAGCTGTCAGTAAATTTTTGAGGGTGGACATGACTCTTTCGACCTGTCCGTTAGCACGACTTGCGCCAGTAGCAATTAGATGCAAGTCAATTTGATTTAATACACAAAATTGTTTGAAATCTTTTCCGGCAAAGCTTCTACCTTGGTCGGCAATCAGGCGAGTTGGAACACCAAAAAGAGAGATTGCAAATTTTACAGCTTGAATACAATTAGCAGAATCTAATTTAAGAGTGTGTACCAATAATACAAATTTCGTAAATCCGTCGATTAACACAATTACATACTCTTTTCTGTCATTTTTACCACTTAATTTCCCAGAAATGTCAATGTGAACTGTGTGCCAGGGCACACTAGATTTTGGAATAGGATGAAGTTCAATCTGTTTTCTCCCAGAATCAGTTTTTGAAATTTGGCAGGTAACACAATTTTTGACGAAATTTTTGACATACTTGGACATTCCCTCGAACCAGTAGAGATCATAAAGTTTCTCTAAGGTTTTATCCCATCCTAGGTGCATGAGAGAATCGTGTACGTTATAAACTATTGACCAACGGAATTTTCGCGGAACTATGGGCAAACAACGAGTTCGACCATTTCTCTGCACTTTCCTGCAAAGAATTCCAGACCTAAGCTCATATGTTTGGAGTATGGTCTCCTCGAGTTCACGGTCCGATATCTTTTTCAAAAGGAGCGCTATTTCTTCATCACGAAGTTGGGCAACTTTTAGCCACTCATGTGACAGATTAGTTAGATCCACTCGTTTTTGTTCATCTCGTAAGTTACATATTGGAAATGAGGATGGAGTTATAGTAGGAACATCACTAGTGGGAGGTGTTTTCGGTTCTGGAACTTCAATAATATCATTATCACAAGTATTGAATGTCTCCTCAACCCCAGTGACAGGGTGTCTTGATAAATAGTCCACATGGACCATGCGCCTTCCTTCACGGTACTCCATTTTAAAATTGAAGGATTGTAAAAATGCCCACCATCGTTGGACGCGAGGGTTAAGGTCTTGTTTATTCTGAGTAGCCTTTAGTGACAAACAATCAGTTACTACTGTGAAAAAGCGACCCTGTAAAAAGCTATTGAAATGAGAAATGGACTCCACTACAGCTAATGTTTCAAGGTCGTAGGAGTGATATTTTGCTTGTGCAGGAGTGGTCCTTTTGCTAAAATATGCAACGACTCGGGGCTTTCGGTCAACTATGTGCAATAGAATTGCTCCAAATCCAATAGATGATGCATCGCAATGCAGCTCAATGGGGTAATTAGGATCAAAAATCATTAATACTGGTTCACATGTGAGGCGGGAGATAATATCTTGACGTATCTTTTCATGTTCAGGAAGCCAAATAATTTTGGAATGTTTTGATTCTGTTTTAGAACTTGTTAGTCTGAATAATGGGGCCATTTTTCGTGAAAAGTTCGGTATAAATTGGCGGAAATAAGATGCCAAGCCAATGAATTGGCGTAATGAAGTTACAGTCTGTGGTGGCGGGAGAGATATGAGAGCTTCCACTTTCCGAGAATTTGGTCTTATTTCCCCATTAGAAACATCATACCCCAAAAAATGAACTCGTTTTTTGACAAATCTACATTTTGAAAAATTTAAAGAAAACCCAGCTGCAGTTAATATTTCAAGGGTAATGTTCAGACGTTCAAGTGCCTGTTCTTCAGACTCAGCAATCACTAGGAGATCATCCATAAAAGCTACTACAAATTCATGGGCCAATTGACCAAGAGCAGACATGACAGCCCGAGAAAAACATGCAGGGGCATTCCTGAGACCAAATGGAACAGTTAAATACTCCCATTGGCCATCTTGAGTCACAAATGCCGTTTTCTCTATCGAGTCTTGGTGGATCGGAATAAGGTGAAACCCAGAAGCCATATCCAATGAACTAAAGAAATGGGCGCCGGCTAACCGAGAAATTTGATCAGTAATTAGGGCTAGTGGAAATATTTCAGGAACCGTTATAGAGTTTAAGGCTCTATAGTCACAGCACATTCTGTACCCACCCGTTTTATTAGGTACCAAAAGAACTGGACTAGCGAATGGTGATTTACTCTTACGAATTACATTTGCAGCTTCAAGTTCAGCAACTCTATCTCTAATAATTTTTCTTTGTTCAGGACCAGCACGGTATGGACGTCTTTGAACAACTTTGTTAGGGTCTGTTAATCTAATGACCATTTCGCCAGTTTTAACTCGTGTACGGGGTATACCATTGCAAAAGAATTCGCGTTATTTTTCTAAAATTGAAATTAATTGAGGTTTCAAGTTGGGAGTTATAACCGAATCAATATTTTAGACATCATGGACCGCATCAGTATCAAAATTTAACAAATCATCTTGATCAGCAGAAGGTTCCAATACAGACTCATAAATTTCAAAAGAATTCATAGTGTTAGTTTGAGCATCTACCATACCATTATTGGGCTCAATTTTGCATAGATCAGGTGTAAGCAAAACTCTATAACCATGAGACAGAATTTCACGACCTACTACAATTGGATTACCAAGGCACTCATCAGGAATAATATGAAATGCAATTTGAATATTGTGTCCATTTAAATTGACTTCACATAAAATTTGCTTATCACAAGTAATTTGTGAATTTCCAATTCCACTAAGTATCACATTTTTGTTGTGAGAGGAACCTGTAAAATTGTGACTCATGGTGACAGACAGAAGTGAGCATTCAGCTCCAGAATCGAACAGATAAGGAAATATCTCACCTTTATGAGTAAGGAGTCCCTTGGGGTTGACCTCACATATGTCAACACGACGACGGTTCTCGGAATTTCCCGAGGCTGGCTGAGAAGCGAAGCAGTTAGCAGCGACGTGACCAGGCAGCTTACAACGGTGGCAAATGAGTTTCTTGATCTTGTCGGTTGGTTTGGGCGGATCAGAAGTCGATGGGCCAGGTAAAGGGGTTGCATATTTCTCCATTGGCTTGGAAAACCTTCTTCGGCATTGAGAGGAGTGGTGGTTTTGAAGTCCACAGTACACACACTTCGGAAACCAAGTGTAACGTGTTGGAGAAGAAGTCGAGGGTTGGTGATGGTAATTCTGCTTCGAGATTTTCGCATTCCCGGGCCCAGATGGCGTTGGTGTAGGGAAAGGACGTTTACCGTTTGATAAGACTTTCAGCTCCTTGACGAGTTTTTCCCGAGTTTGTATCTCCGTAGTATAGGCAAGGTGGCGAGCTCTATTGTCATTTCGTGCAATCTGAGCTAACACTACAGACATGGCGATTTGTTCAGTTGAAAGTCCCTGCCATTTTGTAACAAGAGCTGTAGTATGGAAATGAGTAGTAGTAGTAAATGAGGAGTTGTAGTGAGGAAATGAGTTTTGAACTCATACCAAGTCAGTTGTGGGTGTGTTACTTGAATGAACCAGGTAATGGCGGGTCCTCGAAGGGCTTTACTCAAGGCTAAAATAAGTTTGCCTCCTTCCAACGGAATTTCGTTCATCACAACATCAACTGCCATGCACCAAGCTTTTGCGTTGTAATCTTTATCGTTGGGATTGAAAATGGGTAATTTTATGTCAGAATCTGACTTACGGTTCATGTAGTCTAGGATGCGCTCGAACATTTGCCCAAACATTTCGGGTAGGGCATCACGGTCTTGGTCGGTGTTATTTCGCATTTGTGGGCGATTTTCTATCCCACGATCTGATGTAGAAAACTCCTCGGGGGGATCCATGATTATATCCTCTTCCTCCGTCATAGTGAATTATTAGAACACTCAGGAAAATGTAACAACTACTGAATTAACGAGAGGTATATTCACACAACTTATGGCGCAGAAGCTCAACAATGACTGACCACGTGACAATGTAAAAACATCTTGAGGGCGAAGCGCCCTCTAGCGGGAGGTTGTAACGCCCTCTGGTGGTAGTTCTTCAATGTTTTGACTGTCCTTCGTCTAGATCCCACATATATTTCAAAAAATAGGTCAACAAACGTATTTTTAGCGTTTCTTGAGGAAATTACCATCATAATCATACGTAATATGGTAGGGTAAACCGTATAGTAATGGGACTCCTACAGTAATGGGAGTCCCACAATATCCTTTCCTACTAAATGTCCTTTTCCTCCACTAAAGATCTGAACATTTACGATCGTTGGGAAGCCAAGACAGCAGGTGATCGACGTCACCACGCTAATTTTCACCTGGACTACGAATTTTGGAGTGAAAATAAATTTTCTGTTTGGAAATTCGTGTTTGGTGTTAAGCCCCTACGCTCTACAGTTTTCAACATTTTCAAAAGAAAATCATATGATTTTCATATGAAAATCGGTGATTTTCTCCTCAAAAAGTCACTTTTTCGGAAGTAAATGTGGTAAAATTAAAATAAATGAAGAAAAGGATATCACCTCTCGATCAGCGTGGAAAAACAGTGCTAAGTGATGTGCCGCACTTGAGGTCTACCTCCATCTCAATTTTGGCACAATCCATGGCTTGCGCATCTTTGAGGGATCACTGAGAGGGTTGCGCGCACTCAAGAAAAAAAAGTTGTCAAAGTAAAATTTTCAAAAAATTGGACATATAATTCGAATCTGTAATAAAAATAGGGCTTCCCGTTCAGAAAAACAAAGTTGATCTTAGTGAAGAAAAGCGTTGGTCCGATTTTTTTTCGTCCACAACTAGAGAAAGTAGGTAAGTGGGGGGAGCGTAGCTACTGGGACACCCTGTAGATATGTGGCTGCCCATGCAGATAGTACAGGGCTATCCATATTGGATTTCCATGCGTAGCACCCTGATAGAAGAGGGGGAGGATCTCCCGTTACTTCCTCAGTTGCCAGTCAGGCGACTGAAGGGGAGTTTCGGCGGTCTTGTACTATCTAGTTATGTGATCGATTTAAAATCCATTTTGAGCCAAATTACTTTAAAATACTGTCGTTTCTTTATACGCGAGTGATGTATTATCCTGACTCATTATCATCTCCATCATATATGTATAATGAAAACCTGCGTTAATTTGTTGCAGGTACCCAAAAATGCAGTAACCGAGAGGGTACTCTATAAGTTCGTAAAGACGAGTAGAACATGAATATGGACAACCAAATGTTTAAAAACCTACCCTGTGCATACAGTATACTTACTGTATGTATAAAAACTGCATGTTGGTTTCTCCGAAAAAAGTATACTAACAGAAAATTGGAAATATACGTGTTGGTAACTCTACGAGCTTGGGATGCCAAGGAGAGTATTTTTCCAGGTTTTTAGGGTCGAGAAAAAGGAAACTTTAAAAATTTACTCATGCTGCAGGGTTAACCCTAGAGTAGTAGACTTCCCTGACACACAGTTATTAGTAGACTATGTAAAAATGACGAGTGAAACTGAAAAAATATTTTCAACACAAAATATTCATATATTTTTCATTTATTCAACAAAACTCGAACATAAACTCATTCTTCTTAGTATTTACCTTTATATGTTGAGCATATAAAATAATGTTTCTTAAAGAGAAGCTATGAATACCAGAATTATATCACATATTAGTTCTTATATCACATCCAAAACTCGATTTTTACTCTGGATAATACATCATACTAGATAGAATAAATGTTTTGAAATGAATATATTATGGTTGAAATATTTTGAAAGAGAAAATGAATGAAAATTTAAGAAAAAGGAAAAATCTCTTGCTATTTAGAGATGTAGAGAAAAGGTGTGAATCATTCTCGAATTTTTCATAATATAAATGTTATACAAAAACGATGCAAATTATTTTCCTGTATAGATCACCCTTCTGTATAGATCCATCCCTGCCTGATATAGGTACCTACTACCTACTAGGGCATTTTGGAAAATTTCGACCCCAACCACCAACCAAAGGGAAATGAAGGGTTGAAAATTTCCTAAATGCCCTAGTATGTACTTATGGTTGGCAGGGAGGGATCTATACAGAAGGGTGATCTATACAGGAAAATAATAAACCTTTGTGAAATAATTTGCAGCGTTTTGGTTTATTATTTTCAATAATGAACCTTTTGAATCGACCAAGAAAAAAAATTTTTAACACCCCCTCAAAATTTGATAGTTTACGTTTCAAGGTACGTATAATCCAAACATATTGTTTAGTAATGCATGCATTCCAGGGGACGTCCCATTGGATAAGCATTAGATCAGTTTAACCAGTTGGTAAGCGATAAAACTGTTTCACTTGATGTAATTTATTTATTACTTTAGGCAAGAAATACTGACCCCCCCCCCTCCCTCACCATTATCCACCTTAACATTTCTAGCGGCATGGGAGCCTCGAATCTGAAGAGCATTTTAAAATCCATGATCTACGATACCCAACATGCGAATTCGAGTTCACCTCCCCCCCCCCCCCCCCCTTCCACTCACCAATGGTGCCAGTCTGGCACCAAAGCGGAAATACGTCTTAACATTGAAGTTTCATCTATTAGTTTTAATAGGCAGTCCGTCGAGGTTAACGTCCGTATTCAAGGTGAAACACAAAAAAAAACCCACGAAATATGCGGTTTATGGTGTCCTGGCACCATGGTGGCACCACAATTAGTTCCATGGTGGCATAGAGAATAATTCATGAAAATCCAGAGGTATAATGAGAATTTTTCCTCAATTTCAAAGGTTGGGTACAATTAGTAAGCAGTAAATGAACCAAAATATTGAAAAATCTGATATTTTGTGAATATTATACCCCCACCCATCCCCTCCCCTTGCAAATTTTGGTACTCTGGTAAAAACATGTACTACTCGGAAGTTATTTGAGTCAAACAAAAAAAGAAACACGCAAATCGGTTGGAAATTGAGGCCTGGGCAGATTTTACAAGATTACCCCCGCAAACGCACGTTTTTTAAGCATTAAACCCCCCTTTCCCCCCCTTAAAAAGCAAAATTCAAAATTCCGACGCCGTAGTGCACAACCAGATAGTTTTTCGCGTCGAAGAAGAAAAGAACTACGAAAATCGGTTGAGAACTAAGGCCTGGGCAGACGACACAAGATTATGCCCAAAAACGCACGTTTTTTGAGCATTAACCCCCCTTTTCCTCCCCTTAAAAGGCAAAATTCGAAATTTCGGCGACGTAGTGCACAACTAGATAGTTTTCCGCGACGAACAAAAAAAGAACCAGGAAAATCGGTTGAGAACTAAGGCCTGTGCAGACGACACAAGATTTTGTCACACACACACACACACACACACACACACACATACACACACACACACACACACACACACAGACATACACCTATGGTTTTTTTCGCGGATTTGGATTCAGAATGGTCTGAAACGGATTACTGTGTGGTTATTTTTTTTTTCTGTTGAGTGTTGTCCAACTTCACCCCAGATCGATCGCATAAGGACGCCCAAGTCTTACTGTGGGACGTCCTAAAAATCGAATAAAAATTTGGCCGTCCGTCCGCCGTACGCGGCACTTTTGCCACTTAGCATTGACCGATTTTGATGAAATTTGGTATGTAGGCTCCACTTGGGGTCTAGTTGTGCCCCGAAGATTTTGGTTGATGTAGGTCACTTCTAAGGGTTCAAAAATCAATTTTGAAATTTAGAAAACGACCTTACTCAAAAAATTTTGATATAAAGGTATTATTTTTCCTTCAATTTAGGATTCTATAGAATTTTTAGAATTTGTTGAGACCACCCGGAGCTCTGTAGGACAAACCGTTCGCTCACTACGAGAATTTAAAGTTTGAACGTACGATAAATCAGAAACACGAGTGTGAATCGCAAAAGAGGCCTAATCTCCGTTTAAATTAAAGCTGACCGAAATGCGATCGATGTTTTTCTTCATGTTGGATGGTTGGTGGCTTTTCAGACGAGTGATCTATATAGAAAAATAAAAAATAATAAACCATTGTGTAATAATTTGCAGCGTTTTTTACCTAAGTACTAACTTTTTTTTACCTACCACACCATACTGCCTTCACACCTTCACAATCAAGTTTATTACGAAGAACTGCTTCACACTCGATTCGAAGAAATAGCGTACATACTCGCTTCTGACTATGGAAAGTCCCTAAGCAACGATCATGAGGATTAAACAATAAGCCATAAACAGTAGACTCACGCAAAAAAATCGCGTATTGAGTTTAGTTGCTAAATAGTAGACATACGTCAATCAGACGTGATGTCAAGCACCCCTTTTTAGTAGACACACGTAAAAATTACTCCAAATAATTTTCAACAAATAGTAGACAACACCACAAAGGTCATTTCACTGCTAGGTACGGATAGCACTGGAGGAGGCCCAGTTAAGAAGGCCGAGAGGGGGGATTGTAGGGGTCTCATTTCCCCATTCATTGCGTAATTTTTACGTAGTCTATCACTCCAGGGTTAAGAAGGCCGAGAGGGGGGATTTTAGGGGTCTCATTTCCCCACTCATTACGTAATTTTTACGTAGTCTATCACTCCAGAGTTAAGAAGGCCGAGAGGGGGGATTGTAGGGGTCTCATTTCCCCAGTCATTACGTAATTTTTACGTAGTCTACCACTCTAGGGTTAAGAAGGCCGAGAGGGGGGATTTTAGGGGTCTCATTTCCCCACTCATTACGTAATTTTTACGTACTCTATCACTCTAGGGTTAAGAAGGCCGAGAGGGGGATTATAGGGGTCTCATTTCCCCAGTCATTACGTAATTTTTACGTAGTCTATCACTTTAGGGTTAAGAAGGCCGAGAGGGGGGATTGTAGGGGTCTCATTTCCCTAATCATTACGTAATTTTTACGTAGTCTATCACTCTAGGGTTAAGAAGGCCGAAAGGGGGGATTTTAGGGGTCTCATTTCCCCAGTCATTACGTAATTTTTACGTAGTCTATCACTCTAGGGTTAAGAAGGCCGAGAGGGGGGATTGTAGGGGTCTCATTTCCCCAGTCATTACGTTATTTTTACGTAGTCTATCACTCTAGGGTTAAGAAGGCCGAGAGGGGGGATTTTAGGGGTCTCATTTCCCCAGTCATTACGTAATTTTTTCGTAGTCTATCACTCTAGGGTTAAGAAGGCCGAGAGGGGGGATTTTAGGGGTCTCATTTCCCCAGTCATTACGTAATATTTACGTAGTCTATCACTCTAGGGTTAAGAAGGCCGAGAGGGGGGATTTTAGGGGTCTCATTTCCCCACTCATTACGTAATTTTTACGTAGTCTATCACTCTAGGGTTAAGAAGGCCGAGAGGGGGGATTGTAGGGGTCTCATTTCCCCAGTCATTACGTTATTTTTACGTAGTATATCACTCTAGGGTTAAGAAGGCCGAGAGGGGGGATTTTAGGGGTCTCATTTTCCCAGTCATTACGTATTAAGGAATTTTTATAAGGAATTTTTTTGGGTTCAGTCGCTGTATGGAAAATGAAACGTCTGAGAATTCGAAATTCCTAGATCAGGTTGATGCGTGCTGTTCGGTTGCTGCGGCGCCTAACTCGATTAAAGGTATGCAAACCCGCGTGACGGGTCAGTCTTGGAGGAAGTATGCCGGATGAACGCCGGCGGGGCTCATCGCCAGTATTCACCCTAATCCACGGTACTTTGTACCTAAGCAGGCTTAAAAACCAAATTTGTACCATTCCTGTGCCTAAATAACCTTTAAAAACCTCAAAAAATCAGACATTGGTTATTTTGTTTAATTTATGTTGGCATTCAAAGCTTTGGAATTGAGCGAAACGTTGTTTGATAGGTACCCCCTCAAAATTGTTTTGTGACTTAATTTGAAAATCGAATTGAAAATTGAAAGAAGGAAAACAAGTCTAACTACGTAAGAGTTAGTTCCCCACACAAATTCAGGGAGAACTGAGTTTTTTCAAAAATGCCCACAAAAGTTCCCCGTCATACATCGTAAATGACTAAATGAGCGAATCAAACCAGAATGTTCGATCGTATCAGACCTTCCAATAATTCACGGATCACGACTACACTTGAGGTAGGAGGTGCAGGGAGTGGTCCCCCTTGCGTGGCTCATGACCTCTCCAGCCTCCATCGGAATACCACTCACGGATTTCCCGTATCTGGTTGGTAACTCGGACTGTCATTTCCACTAATGACGTTGTGCCGATGGCGAGAAAAGAAACCGCCTCAAACAAGCGGCCGATCTCGTATTCGTCTCACGAATGTGCTCGGGCACGTTCTTAAATGCAACTGTGGATTCTGTCGGGTTCGAGGGGTCAATTGATAGATCAGGATTATCAGGTCGATAGACGCCATCTGTTCATACCTTCCAGGTATTCACAACACCGGGTCACGCGAAAACCTCACGGCAATCCCTCAACACGGAATGCTAAAAATACTACGAATTTTGATTCCCCATGAAAATTCACCAAATTGAGAAAAAAATCAAATATGTCAAAATATAAGTTTATGTTCCCAATTGCGAGCTCCTGAACTATATTGTTTCACCATACAACGCCGCAAATTATTACACAACATTTAATATTCTTCTGTAGGTACAGTTGACCAGTCTATAATGATCATGGCTTTTCCAACCCATTTGCGCCCACCCAGGTTTTGTAGGAACTCACTCGGGAACTTCTAGATTTTGGTACCTATACAGGGTGTCTACCATTTGGGTGGACCAAACTTCAAGGATCGATTCTACAACTAATTTCCAACAAAAAATGTCTCTTAGCAATTTTTTCTTAACCCACTCAAAATTCTTTTTTTTTCCACTTTAGTTTTTATTTGTATTTTCGACCTTGCAGCACTAAAATGGTCATAACTCCCTTATTTCTCATGCTACTTCAAATCAGAGTAGACCGTTAGACAGGGCGTTAAATTTCCTATCCATTTAGTGGGAAACCCAGTTTCTTAAAGCCATTCGTTAAAGTAAAAAAATAAATCAAAGTCAACATTTATAATTTTTTTCGTAAATCGCCATTTTTCAGGCTAACGATTCCCCCGTAAAAATACCGCTATCGTGGTGCACTCAACGGGAAAAACTACCCCAAGATCTCACCTTTCCAACGGTACGTCAGTTTCAAGGTTTAAGAGGAAAGTTTCTTGAAAAAATTACACTCAAATGCTTGCAATCGAGTTTTATTATTTTCAATAATGAACCTTTGGAATCGACCAAGAAAAAAAAAATGTAACACCCCCTCAAAATTTGATGGTTTACGTTTCAAGGTACGTAGAATCCAAAAATCGAATAAAAATTTGGCCGTCCGTCCGCCGTACGCGGCACTTTTGCCACTTAGCATTGACCGATTTTGATGAAATTTGGTATGTAGGCTCCATTTGGGGTCTAGTTGTGCCCCGAAGCTTTTGGTTGATGTAGGTCACTTCTAAGGGTTCCAAAATCAATTTTGAAATTTTGAAAACGCCCTAACTCAAAAAATTTTGATATAAAGGTATTGTTTTTCCTTAAATTTTGGATTCTATAGAATTTTTAGAATTTTTCGAGACCACCCGGAGCTCTGTAGGACAAACCGTTCGCTCCCTACAAAAATTTAAGGGTTTATATTGAAAGGGTATATTTTAAGGGTTTATGTATAAAAATCAAAACACGAGTGTGAATCGCAAAAGAGGCCTAATCTCCGTTCAAATTAGAGCTGACCGAAATGCGATCGATGGTTGGTGATTTTGATTTTTTTTTTCCATATTGGATGGTTGGTGATTTCGTAGACGAGTGATCTATATAGAAAAATAATAAACCATTGTGTAATAATTTGCAGCGTTTTAGGTTTATTGTTAACCTGGAATAAGTTGTGCTACACTGGGGCACTCAACGGAAAAACCGTTCATTTTGATTTTAAAAATGGAACTAAAATAAAATTGAAGAACAATTAGCAGAAAAAAATTGTCATTGTAACGTTCGTAGGTACAATGAAGGACACTCATTATCGGAGTGGAAAGTCAATAATTGTAAAAAAAAAAAAGTATTATTGTCAATGGAACTCTTCAAGTTATTCTTCTGCTACAAAAAGTCAATTTCATGATGTTTATTCTAACTAAACGAAAAACTGATTCTTAACGTAGAAAAGATGTGATCCCGGGGTAGTTTTGTCCGTTGAGTGGCCCCGCGATGGCGCTACTTATTACGGGCAAACAATACAACAATTTTCTGATGGTGTTAACTTTTTTTCTTGCTCGATTCCAAAGGCTTGTTATTGAAAATAATAAACCAAAAAATGGTAATTTCTATTTTTTTTTAAATTAAAATTTTTGAATTCGATTTTCAAAATTAAATGCTTTGACTTTCATTTTTATGGAGAACATCGCCGAAAATTACATCGAAATCGGACAGTAGCTTCGTATTGCTTTTGCCATCTGCAAGGACTTTCAGACAGACAGACCGACTGTCAGATGGACAGAAACAGTACCAAAATAATTTTTACCAAAAATACCATTTTACGTTTTGGACCTTCCTGAACAATTATTGTTCAGGAAGGTCCAAAACGTAAAATACGAGTAGAAATGTAATTTGGTGGACTTTTTATTGCAATCCTTGAAAAGTGAAGGCAATAATACTTGGTCGACTCTAGCGGAATATGCCTAAAAAAACACGTTTTTTCGCATAAAACTCAATTTTTTCAAGAAACTTTCCTCTTAAACCTTGAAACTGACATACCGTTGGAAAGGTGAGATCTTGAGGTAGTTTTTCTCGTCAAGTGCACCACGATAGCGGTATTTTTTACGGGGGAATCGTTAGCCTGAAAAATGGCGATTTCCGAAAAAAATTATAAATGTTGACTTTGATTTATTTTTTTACTGGCTTTATTTTTTTTTTTTGGCTTTAAGAAACTGGTTTCCCACTAAATGGATAGGAAATTTAACGCTCTGTCCAACGGTGTACTCAGATTTGAAGTAGCATGAGAAATAAGGGAGCTATGACCATCTTAGTGCTGCAAGGTCGAAAATACGAATAAAAACTTTAAAGTGAAAAAAAAAAGAATTTTGAGTGGGTTAAGAAAAAATTGTTACGAGACATTTTTTGTTGCAAATTAGTTGTAGAATCGATCCTTGAAGTTTGGTCCATCCAAATGGTAGACACCCTGTATAGTAAGCTCAAACCATCGCTATTTTCACCCTAGAGCGTTTCCAATCAGGAAAGCTGAACTTAATTACAGATAAGTGAAAATCTAATAAATCTACAATAACTACTCAAATTACTAAACATTATTAATTAGGGAGAATAAACAGAACTACGTTCAGTTGTATTTTTCTATATTTGATAACAAAATAACAATTGCATTAATAAATTGATTCATTTAAATAAAAAACATGAGTTGGCACTTTGATAATCTAACCCAGCATAAAATAAGCCCTTGTGTGTAACTCCGATAAGAGAGTCTATCGTAAATCACAAATTACCAATAAGTACACGTTGTTCGAGGATATTGTCATTCTTTGTTGATTTTTTCGTTACAATATTTAAGAAAAATTTGAATCGCGGAACATGATCAACATAACTCGCGTCAATATTGATGATTATGCCGCCATTTTCCTCACCATGTAGTTGAGAATGCCACCATTCCGGTAGTACAGGAGATCCACTTCGGTGTCGAATCTGGCGATCACTTCGAAGCTCTTACCGGAATCCGTCTGGAAAAACACAATTAAGGAATGAATTCGGTGCCAGAAACTTATCACATGGATACTACATTAGTGGATGCTACACTGTGAATGGGGTATTTCGGTGGGTCGGAAATTCAGGTTTTTGACTGAATAAATGCTTGTTTTTAAAGTTTTTCTTTTCTTTAATTTTATTTTTAAATTTTTAGTATTTTTGATTCGAGATTTACTACGGCTTAGTTCTTAGAAGTAGGGTAAAATAATGTTTAAATTACTAGTTAGTAATCCACGACTAAAAATATGATGATGAGGATTATGAAATGGAGGGTGCCCTTCATGAATTGGAAGATGGACCCCTATGAATTGAAGGATGGCCTCTATGAATTATAAGATGGTCCCCTACGAATTGAAGGATGCCCTTTATGAATTATAAGAATTATTAATGCAAAATTCTTTACAGAGAAATTATAAGGTTGTGGTTAAATAAAACAAGGTGATAGCCTCCCAAAGGTTAGTTCTAATAGCGGATAAAAAGAACTACCTACAGGATCGTCTGCCGGCTGACTCTTGGCAGTTCTAGGGCGGAATTCAGTCATAAATTAAGTCTGACTGCACCCTCAAACGCGTCGATAGGGTCGGTGGGCTCAATGGAATTCATAGACAAGAATTGAGGTCGCCCGGAGGGAGTACTCAAAAGTATTCATTAACTGAACTCAGCTTTGAGTTGAGGACCACTCTCGACTCAACGGTGCAAAATCCTGAGTACTGTTCGGAGGAACCTGATGTGCCCCTCAGCCTCAGTTAATTTAAGATTTTCCTACTGAATTTGTATACAGCAAATCAACTACCTATCTATTTTGTTTGTCCCAGTGCAGAATACGAGAGAGAAATTTCCCCATCCTTTCTCCTTTTGACAAAGTTTGGCATGAGGGACTCAACTACAAGCTGCGCAAAACTCTCCCAATAAAGTATGCTGAGCTGCTTCAGTCTTATCTCACCAATCGCTACTTCAGAATAAAGCAAGAAGACGCCTACTCAGAGCCAAAGCTAATCAATGCAGGATTCCCACAAGGGAGTGTTCTTGGACCGCTCTTGTATGTTCTTTATACCAGTGATCTCCCAGAAATTGGAATGAACACCACAGCCACCTTCGCAGATGATACAGCGATTTTGGCAGTCGGAGAATGTAACACTGAATCCACCAACAAGTTGAATCAATCAATATCCAGCATACAAAAGTGGACAGCAAAATGGAGAATCAAAATAAATGAAACTAAGTCGGTACATGTCGATTTCACTAACAAGAGAATCGAGTATATTCCGGTACATTTCATGGGAAAAGTTATTCCGAATGCTAATGAAGCCAAATACCTAGGCATGACACTAGACGCCAAACTTAGATGGAAAGCCCATGCCAAAAAAAAGAAGGAAGAACTCCTTCTAAAATTCAGAAAAATGCATTGGCTAATGGGGAGACGGTCGAAGTTGTCAATCCAGAACAAGCTTACATTGTACAACCAAGTCCTTAAACCAGTCTGGACATATGGAGCTCAGCTTTGGGGCTGTACGGCTCAGTCAAATCGAGACATCATCCAAAGATTCCAGAACAATGTGCTAAGAACGGTGGTCAATGCACCATGGTACTTTCGAAACGAACGTCTCCATCATGAGCTTCGGATCGAAACAATAAACGATGCTATAAAGCGACAAGCTGTGAGACACCTACAGCGGCTAAGATGTCACATCAACGAGGAAGCTGTCCAACTCCTTGATACAAGTGACATCATCAGAAGATTGAAGCGAACCAAACCACTTGACCTAGCTTACTTGTGAAGCAGTGAAGTGAAACATCCACCATAATCAACAAAACTCAGTGATGTATCTTAGTTTTGAATATATGTTCATATTTTGAAAATAATATTGTTAATAAGTTATACTTGGTGCAATAAAGAATTGAAAAAAAAAAATCCTTTCTCCACAAAACATCCATGAAACAAAGAAATATCCCCCTCAACGTACCATTGAGGCTGCCAACTTACGGTGAAAATGAGTTGAGTAGCTTCTGAGTGTCCCCTCAAGCTCAGTGTGAACTCTAGGTGGGCCCTCTCGATAAACTATGAATACGGCCGTTGAGGGGAGGCCGACCCTCAACCCAGATGAGTCTCAGTGCATGCTCAAACTCAAGCCTTCGTCTTTGGGCAGTCTACTCCGCATCAGTTGGCATTCCTGAATTTCTAGATAAAATCCTGTTTCTGGGATTTCTAGACCAGTCCTCTCATCAGAGGTGGCTGGTGAACTACATTTGGACCTGGCACAAAATCCTGAGAGGAGGTGATGACTAGGAGACCCCAGTTAGGAAGAGTTAAGTCCGAATCAAAGTGCCTACTATGGTGGTAGGTACAGGAGTAGATGTAGTATAGTATGCATAGTGGGCATCCTTCTTTGACAAGACGATGGGACTCTGGATGAAGAGGAAATGCCTCTCAGATTACGGAATTTTCTCTCTTTTGAGTAGGTAAAGATAAGCCCCACCACACACCACGCATACATCAGGAACCAGCTTTAAAACTGATGCCTCTGAACAATAATCACAAAAACTAACTTTGACGGTGATATGTTGGAGTGGTTTGATGTCCTTGGGTATTTCGATGTTGAACAGCTCTTTGCCCGTGAGGCCGAGCGAATCAGCGCTCTGGTCCTGGATGAACTGCAACGGAACGATCCCCATGCCCACGAGGTTGGAGCGGTGGATCCTTTCAAAAGACTCGGCAATCACGGCTTTCACACCCTGAAAACATTGAGTAAATTAAAACACACGAAGTAGTAACAAAATTAGGTTGAAGTAAGGTTAGAACTGTGCTTTATAAAAACACACGGAAACCAGTGAGCTACATATAGTCTCCCTCCCTCGATTATCCACCATGTGGATGAGAGAAAAGTGGCAGTTGCAGGGCCGCATTCCCTGTAACTGGCCTGCGACCGATCTGGCCTCTGGTGTCCGAGATATCCAGTGCACTGGCGAATCGAAGGCGCAAAATCGGTACCACGGGCGGGGCGAGCTCTGGGCTACCGACAAATAGACTCTGTCACATTGTCACCTGCCTGCCCCCTGAGAGCGGTTGGCATCGTGGTGGTCGTGGTTGAAGACCCATGCTGGATGGCTAAGCCTGAAAGTTGAGGGGAGGCGCTTCCATGGTAGACTAGTCTTCCAAGGTAGTGCCAGCATGTGAGTTATGTGGTACGCCAATAACTCGGGTACCAACCCGCATAGTTGGTAGGGTGAGCTAGAACACCCAGCTCGACCTGTAGTGCATTGCAAACAGGTACTCACACCTACGTGTATGAGGCCCCTGACTGTGGGTGTAACAGTCTCCCACAGTATTTAACCAGGGACTTTCCTCTCTACTTGCAGAGTGGGAGGGAGGACGTAAGCACAGTGTGCTGGGACACTCCCTTATAAATCAACCTTGAAATTGAAATTTATCCCAAGGGGGAACAAGATTCGTTGTGCTTAATAAAGTCCCACCCTCTTCCGCTGTTGTAGTCTGGTGAAGTGATTGAAAACTCCCACAACAGTAACAGAGGAGGCCAATAGATGGAGTTGTTAGCATCCCAGTGAAAGATTGTTTTTCAATTACCACGAGCACCAACATAACTTTTGAAGAATTATACATTCAGGCATAGATTTGAACACGAAATCGTCGGGAGGATTCGGGGTTGGATGGAGAGTGAGAGGTCTCAAATGTTGAAAAATTAGCCTGAATAGGAAAATCTCGGAAATTTACAGTTTCTTCAAACGTTTGTTAGCCTAGCTGAAACTGCCGGTTTAGTTTCCTACTGTAACTCCAACTGTGGATTCGAGGGTCTCCTCCACCGCCGCTCCTCTCACTCTCCATCCAACCCCGAATCCTCCCGTTATTATTTATTAGTTAGTTATAAAGAAATTACTATTACTTATTCAAGCGCGGTTTTCTCCACTAATAAAAATATTGGAAACAATTCTGACTATACCGTTGAAAAGCTGAGTTTTTGGGTCAACTTTTGAACACAACAAACGTTTGAAAACTGTACATTCCCGAAATTTTACTATTCGGACTCATTTTTCTACATTTGAGTCTTCTTTAAAAAGTTTTATTTAGCACTGGAGAGATAGAGAATTTAACGCTCTTTCCAACGGTGTAATTACATTTGAATTTTGATTGAAAAATAAGGGAGTTATGGCTGTTTTAATGGCGTAAGGTCGAAAATACGAAAAACATCTTAAAAGTGGAAAAAATCGGATTTTAAGGGGGTTAAAAAAATCACGAGACAAAAAAGTCGCAAATTAGTTGTAGAATCGAAACCTGGCCGGTGGTGCGCCCGAAAGGGTGACACCCTGTTTAGCTGCTTAGGTGCTTCTATAGCCTCCTCTATAGCTGCTTCTCATGGTAAATTTGTATCGTCAATGTTGAGATATGACGAGGCTCTCAGCGCTCCAGCATTCCACCATGCAGTGGAATGCTGGAATGCAGTGGCGCAGAATTTTTTCAGATTCGCCTCATCCACAAAAGTAATGGATAAGTAGATAACAGAAAATACAAACCGAGAGACCAATACTTTGGTGGGTAGGTACCCATCTAATCGATGTAATAATAATCTATCTAGGTAGGAATCTATTTTCCAGTAACTCTAGGTCAAAATTCCGATAAGTACAAGAAGAACTTACCAGCAAGAAAGGCCCTTTAGCTGCCCAGTCCCTGGACGAGCCAGATCCGTAGTCTTTACCAACAATCAGAATGAGAGGAGTGTTGTCCTTCTTGTAGAGCTCAGCTGCATCAAAAACGTCCATCTGCAAAAATAATCAACAATATAGTTAGGGAACATAATTCCATCAAAATATGTATTAAGGATGTGACATTGAAAGCAACTTATTACATTAATGTCCGTATTTACTTCAAACAGATCTTCTCAAAGAAACGCCTCCACGACGAAGGAAGAAGAACTAAGAGCAACTTTGAAACTCAATATCCTTTTCACAACAATTAGGTACCTATGGCCAATGTTCCCATAAATTGGCGAAAAAATGTACTTAGGGCCATCTGTCTGGTTATTTCATATCATATTCAACATACATATTCAACCCGAAAAACTGGTTATGCTTCGGACAGATCGAAGACTGTTCAAAAAAGCTCTAAAACGCAAAATTCGAGAGAGAATTTTGATTGCGAAGGCCTCACTTTTCAACAGAGGCAGCAAAACGCTACAAGAAGTTTCTGCTATGATTCGTTCCCTACCTAACTCCACTTCAAGGTCTACTGTGACGTCACTACGCTCGACTCTTCCCCACTGAGAAGAGATTGGATTATTTGACCGACGGTGATAACGAACTAGGGTTTCCTCCGAGTAAGGTTCATACATAACGTCCTCACGTCAATGACCTAATGATTAGCAAGTAAATTTTCGCACTAGATGTCAAGTCAAAAAATAAACCAAAATGAAGTAAATACTGATTTTTGTGCCATACAGCGGATTTGTGGATATCGCCCAGTTGAAGACAATACTTCAATGACCGGTGAGTGGATTTCGCAGGAAAATGCGAACGGATTTTACGTAGCTAAGTAGGTACAGAGATGAGTCTTCTTGAAATTGCGAGGGATCTAGCCCCCACTTAACTAGGTACAAACACATCTTTAAGGTTACAAATAATTATGAAAGCGATGATCATTAGACGATAGGTATTGCGCCATAAAAGAAACCAAAATTTTTCGATGACTATGAACATAGTCATCCTTGGGCATAGGTACATCCCCTATTTTAAATTTACTGTTGATGCCAATGTATCCTCACCATTTTGTCCTCATCGCAGTACAATTTCAGACATCAACCTTATATTGAATAATTGGATGAAGTATGCCCTTGTAAGAGCTCAATTTCTCGAGTCTAAAAAATATCCGTACGACCATTCAGGAGCACATCAAAAACAACTTCGACGCTCTAGGAAATCTTCCACTTCATAACAGAAAATGAAATAAAAATCTTACATACCCCATAAACTCTTATCCCTTCCAAATTTTCTACATTCTAATCCTTCCCAATCTCACTCTCGGAATCTATTCCTAAATCACTTCTAAATCTCAGCACACAATATCGATACCTCAAAGCGCAAAGGCGCTATGTCCAAAAACGGAGTTTTGAGAAAAACGCAGAAGACATTATCACCTCAAATTAATGTCTGGCCTAAAATAATGGCCAATTACGCTAAACTCTTTAGTTTCTTCAATAAATTTTCAAGCTATAATCGTCAAGAAGGTAATTAATAGTTTTGTTGAATTTCAGTTTTTCTGAAATTAAATAAAAATAAAAATGTGGAAGATGGACGGACATAGCGCCTTTGTGCCTTCAAGTATCGATATTATGTCTTATTATTTTGAAAACTAAAGCTATCCGGCCTTGAGAAAGAAAAGCGAAGAAAGACGTAAGAAGATACTTCGAATTCTTCCGAAGGCAAACGCTCACAGGGAAACACACACTGTAAATGAAGAATAGCTTCATCGTGTGCAAGACTTTCATTCTCTTTATTCCTTTTGAAATGGAAACACCCCGTTATCTTCAAAACTCTGATGTGTCTTACAAAAAATTATTTTCCTTGTGCTGATGTTTTCCACGATTTCCTACCTACGTGCAGCAATTCACTGTCAAGTTACCGACACTTTTCTAGTTCATCACATGATCAAAAATCACGTCGATTCCAAATTAATGTGCAATACCGATTGAGGTGTCTGGTAAATTACCAAAACATTTGTTTTTCTATTCCAGGACTTCCTCAAGTAGAAACGCTGTTAAGCAATTTAAAATTCACCTTATTAGTTCAGATTAAATCGATTCAGCCCACAGAGTACTGGAGACAAGTTAACAGAGGAGAAAGCCAACGTTAAAATGGTGTGCAAGAATTTTTGAGGCTGCCTCAGTTGCGCTATCTACTTTCAGCTGAAGAACTACTCCAGAAACTGATGTGGTGGTGGGAGGCCACACACTCTTCATGCCGCTTCTTTTCAAATCCTTTCGAATGACCAGAAATTGATAACTTTACATTTCATCGTCATTTACAATTGCAAAAAATTACTTTAAAAAACCAATAGAGGCGACCGGTATTTTCCAAGTTGCCCAGGCAATCGTTGCTGTCCCTATTGCTAGTAGTTCAAATGTTCGATCGACAGCTGCCACCCATAGAAACGTTTGAAACTCAGTGTATTATTGAAAATCGCTCGGTTTTTTCACACATATCGAGAATACAACTAAATGTTTTCAAATTAAGATGTGGCTGGTAACGCCCCAAGGAGATAAATATGTGTTAAACAAGAAGACTTATTGCGATGAGGTTGGGAACAAGCGATCATGAATGCGATCTGTTGCACTCATCTACAACTACGTTCTGGAGCTCCACCAATCAGAACGCTTCTCGGGCTCCCAGCTTCAGCTTTCAGCCCAGTGATTTGGGGACTATAGATTTCTCGATCTCAGTGCTTCAAGCGGTTGTAAATGAACTATTCCAGGATTAAGTCATCCTCCTGGTTTTTTTAAACGTTCATATTTTCTACACTGTTTTGTTTATTCGTAAATTAGGAAGTACGGGCTGAAACTTTGCCATAGGTGGTTTTTCGAGGTGCTGAATCCGATTTTGCGGTAAAAAATAGGAAATTCCGACATGGCGAAATTCCTCATTATTCATTTATTTTATTTAAAAAAAATTAACTGTTCTTATGTTAATTTACTACTGTTTGCCAACCCTTGTAACGGCCTTTGGCTTTCTACAATAAAAAAAAACATTAATTCATTCCTCTTCTCAAAGATTAGAATGACTACGACGCGTGGTTAATGGTGACAACCACACAAAATACCAACCACACGAAACATCAACCACTAGGAATTTAAAGACTTCACATTGTTTAAAATAGAGAGATACTGTTTGCTTTACAAAAAAATCGTAAAAAAAAGGTTCACTAAAGTTTAAAATAATTAATTAATTATGCAATTGATAAACTGATTTCTTATCATTCTGAGTAGCTATCTCACAATAATGGTTTTTTCGGTGTTTTCACAGGTAGTCTTCGACATGGGAACAATTAAGAGACCATGAAGGGAGAATCTCCAACCACAAAACCGCAGGCGGGTGGATTGTGCGCCTTCAAGACTTGCCACTACTTGGATCTAGTGGAAAAACGTCGCATTGGGACTCTGAGGCCCAAACAGTATGAACGCAAATTGTCTCGACTGTTTGGAAAAGATCTGCGAGCGAGTAGCAACCGGTCGTTTGAAAGATGCTGCCGAACGGAAGATGCTGATGTAAGAGAGAACCGAATGGTTGTCATTGATGACGCCATGTTGGTTATATATGATGTATCGTTTAGGTTAGGAGACCAAGACAAGCTATACGAGCGTATAGTGGAAGTATCAATGCCGGTCCAACGACGAAGAGCTCAACTAAACAATGAAATTTCAATTCCAACAGTCCGTTGGTCTCCCGAGGGTTCAATATTGTCCACTTCGGGAACTTTGTTGGATGAAAATGCACTGCGCATCCTGGACTCTACCACTATGGAGGCTGTAGAAGAACTGGACTTTACCACTTATGGGTCGAAAGTAGTTTTAACACACGAATATTCCAAGATTAATCCTGAAATTGTGTCAATTGGGACGTCCATGAAGCAGGTCCTTTTAAGTGATTTGAGAACCGGCAACGTCACACTCAGTAGTGGTACTCGGCACACCTGCGGAGTGCATGGCGTTGCGTGGTCATTTTCAGACGAACACATTTTAGTCACGACGAGCCAAAAAGAGATACTCGTTTGGGACACGCGGTATTTTTCGAAAACGTCGGCTCTCCAGCTGTACCACAATGACAGGAACATGGATGTGATCACGAACACTTCCGACTTGAAATTTGTGGACAACAACCACGTCTTGATTATGAATAGCAGGAAATCTATTGATCTCTTCAATGTCTACACGGGGTCAGCGGTCCAGTCTATACACGACGTCCGTCTCAAGAGAGGTCAACTCGGGAGGTTCAAATTTGGTTTGAACTTGGAAGCTGGCATCGTCTACTACCCAGTCAAAAGGGGCGTGCGCGGGTACGACTTGAATGCAAACAGGATGGTTTTGGACGCGAGAGGAGGCCACATATTTCCCGTGAACATGGTGATATTCAACGACTTCAGCAAAGAACTGTTCACCTTGAACCGTCATCACGAAGCAATCGTATGGACACCGTTTCGATGAGTGTGTGAGCGTATTCATGTTTTTGCCAAAACTGTTGAACAGTCATGTATTTATGAAACAGCTGGTTTCAGCGTTCAGCGCAAAATTATTAGCCTTTTTTATGATACAGGGTGTCGACTTTGATGGCTGAGAGTCAACAGGTGATAAGAAAACTAGGCCCTTCAGGCCTCACCAGAGGGCAAGTCCGCTGGATGGTTACTGCTTAAAAACTTTGGCTAAAATTAAAGAAACATGGAACATGCTTTAGCCTTGTTTTGTTTGTTTGATGTTTCCTTTTACTAGGAATTTGTTGTCTGTTGCTTTAATTCAGCTCTTTATGGGCCTGCTTTCAAATTGCTCGTCATTTCATTCACCTCTTTGGGCCAGTTTTTCAAACCTCCGTTAACCAAGCCGTGATCCAATTTTTTACAGCCGCTATTTTGGGAGCGTTTTTTTTATGTAGTCAGAGTTACTGTCCCCCGATCAAAAGAATGAACGCGAGGACCCTACCGAATCCTAAACTGAAAACATCCGTTTAACCTCCTCCGAGCTTGTCACTTGTCCATTTTCGGTCACTTCCTCTCAAATCCTTTACCTGACTTTCCACTAGATAGGCTTGGGCGAAAATGAAGAGATTCACAAGGGAAAGGAATTCAGGAGGTGATTTATCACTTAAACGGCCTGAAAACTTACAGTATCTATACAGGAAAATAATGAACTTTTGTGAAATAATTTGCAGCGTTTTTATTCGATTTTCGGATTCTACGTGCCATTGCACGTAAACCAACGAATTTTGAGAATCTTTAAATTTTTTTTGGTCGATTACAAAGGTTCATCATTGAAAATAATAAACCAAAAGTGTTCAAATTGGCACTTGACCGTTGCAATTACCAATTTTTGGTTAACTATTTTCAATAATGAACCTTTGGAATCGACCAAAAGAAATTGAACACCTCTCAAAATTTGTTGATTTATGTTTCAAGGCACCTATGTTAAATCCCAAAATCGAATAAAAATTTTGCCAAAAAAATAGGCCAAAAAACGGAGTAGTCCCTCCTAACAATCGTGGAGATGAGTTATTTTGTTACGTAATTACGTCACGTCACTATTATTTCTCTATCGCGAGTTCTTAATGTGTTTTTCTTGTCCAGATATCATTGGACATAAGTGAGGCATGGCTTAAACTGCATTAAAAGAAGGAGATGGAAGAAAGTATGACTCAAGGCAGGGTCAGGGGTAGGTATTGGATAGGTCAGTTACTACCTGTAACGAACCCAGACGAACACAGCAGACAAACCCAGTTCGTCTGCTGAGTTTGCTGCTGCGCTGCATGAATCGGTGGATGGTAAAGAACTCCGACAGTGCTCCGAAAGCCTTGTCTCATCCCAATGGGTAGATTGGGCTTCGGAGGGCATTGGGGCCCGCGACTACCGACACTTTCACGCCATCCGCGTGGCATCTTTGCCAACTGCGGTGCAGTGTTCGAGAGGTAGTCGCGGGACAACGCTACCCCTTTGCCGTGCCTGTCGGAGTGGAAATGAACACCTGTATCATGTGGTGCAGCAGTGTCCACGAACTCATGGGGGCCGCATCCTACGTCATGATGCGGTCGCCAAGCAGATAGCAGGTGCATTGTCATCTAGCAGCTGGGATGTTGAGAGAGAGAGAGAGATTGTATCACATGCCAAGTGACCAGGGTAAGAAGCCCGACATTGTTGCCATCAAGCCCGACCAGTCTTGCATTATCCTGGATGTCCAAGTTGTCAATGGCAGCTTGGACATGGAGCAGACTTGGCGGGCCAAGATAAGGAAATATGACACAAATGATTTATGGCAAGCAGTGTCGGAGCTAAAAGGAGTGGCACCCAACAACATCAGGGTGATGGCTGTGACCTTGTCGTGGCGCGGTGTGTGGTGCGGGAAAAGTGCCACGGAGTTGCGCGAGTTGAGCATCTCAGTAGGCGTACTCCGTGGTATCACCACCCGTGTCCTGCTCGGCTCATATTTGAACTGGTGGTCGTTTTATAGAGGCACTTCCCTTCATCCCTCTCTCCCACCCCCACCTTCCTCATCTTCCCTCATCCCTAGGGCTGGCGTCAGGTGAGTCCTGGGCGTCCTCCCCATTATATTTGATTTATTTATTTATTTCGTTTTATGGCGTGCCCCCTTCGTCAAAAAAGACATTTTGTCTTTGAAAAAAAAAAAAAAAAAAGTTCTGCGTTGTGGATATCCAACTCCCTGTCGGGCCTCGCGTTCATTCTTTTGATCGGGGGACAGTAAGTTAGCCAACCATGGCGTTAAATGCTCCCGGAGGGTCCTCGGAGGATCCCGGAAGCAATTTTGAGCAGTGATTGCGGGTTTAGTTGCCTGAAAGTGTCTTGTATTTCTCGTTGCTCCATTCAGGAAGCTGTTTGTTTTGGTTCGTTTTGGCACAATTCTCGATTTTGAACTCAATTTTGGGCTGGCATTGAAAATTCGGCGTCCGTTCCAGTTTCATGAGGTCTGTTGCGAATGTATTTTTTCAGTTTCGTCACGTTTTTGCCCAGTTAGGTAACGGCTAAGCATGTTCCATGCTAAAAATGAATTGACTCGGAAATGAAGCCTCTAAAAAAATTTCAAACAGGAACTTTTTGTTGCAAATTAGTTGTAGAATGAGGAATTTCACCGAATTCTGTTTGCATTTTTCCTGAATAGTTAATGGTGTGGGATAGATGAAAATCGGGTTGATTTCGGAAAATAAGTCTCCTGTTATTTTTGGGAGACAATCAAAATTTATGATTTCAAAAAATAACCGGGAAAACGGACCTCTTCAACGTGAAGCAGGAATGCTCGCTGATTGGCTGTTCGGATCGCCGTCTCCTCCCAGTGATGCCTGATGGTAAGACGAAATCGTGTTATCTAAGAGGAAAGTTATCAAACAAAACAGGGGAAACCTAATTTTCCCCATCTTGCTTTTTCTAAGTTTTTCTTCAGTTTTTCGATTTTGAACTTTACTGGTTTTGTGAAATGTTGCATCTGAGGAATATAGATTTCACGATCTCAGTGCTTCAAGCGGCCATAAATGAACTATTCCAGGTTGACGTCATCCTCCCGGTTTTTTAAGCGTTCATATTTACTACACTGTTTTGTTTATTCGTAAATTAGGAAGTACGGGATGAAACTTTGCCGTTGGGGCGTTTTTCGAGGTGCTGAATCCGATTTTGGGGTCAAAAATAGGAAATGGGGTATTTCGGTCAATTTTTTTTATTTTTATTTTCAAAAGAGTATGGCTCAGGAATAACGGTAATCGGGTCTGTTCGTCGAGAAAATGTTTTTAAAAAATCAGAGAAGCTAAGGAAAGTTGAAGATTTGAATGGTGTGACGTAGCTAGCCAATCGTGACGTAGCTAGCCAACTGTCTTTGAAAAAGTATCCATGCACAGAAACCCCTCTTGGATACTACAACATTCTACTCACACACGCGCGCGGGGCTGTCCGCGGTGTAGTCCTTGCCTAGTGTGTGTGCATTTATAGCGGCCCGCCTTTTTCAAACGTGTGATCTCTTTAATTAATTTTTCTACCACATGTTATAGTATCATTGGGCTAATAGTTGGTGTATATAGGTTTTCAAGGTTGCTGAATCCAAATTTGAGGTCAAAAACCTGAATTTCCGACCCACCGAAATACCCCATTCCGACATGGTGAAATTCCTCATTGACCCGTGCAGTATGGCAGACCAGTTAGGCTTAAACCCTGTACACCCTCCACCTAAGTCTTAACAGTCTTGTTCTGGTTGTAGGCATACCTGGAGTTTCTGCTTCAAAAGCTGTTAAGTGTTCTCACTAACACCAATTCTCTTAGCCAAGAGCGATCAACTCTCATCTCTAAAGGAAAATCTTTCCCTACTTTCAAGGCTGACAAGGCCAAAAGGGCCATGAGCAATAGATTCAATATCAATAACTACAAGTTCTAGCGTATATTAATGAACTGAACTGAATAATTTCAATTGATGCTAGTATCGATTTATTTATGAATTTTCAGTTAACCAGTACTATTTATAATAAAGTCTTTGGGATGCAACATTACTATTCTTTTTGTCGTATCAATCCCTTACCTCATGTAATGTGAAAACACAAAATCAAAAATTAATTCACTTAAGGCTAAATGTCACGAGGATTTAGTAAGATTTTGAGATAAGAGATGGCAGCACCATTGGCGCAGAGTACTGGAGACAAGTTAACAGAGGAGAAAGCTAATGTTAACCTTCCGGTACCCGCGCCATTTCGCTTTTCAATTCACACCGCGTGGCGGCACCCATGCCGCCCATGAAAATGAAGTTTTAACTGCCCATAGTCATTATTGAAAGGTTGTTAACAGCTGTGTCAATATGCTAGGTAAACCACCTGAATCAAACTTACTATAATTTTTTAGTTTGTATGCTCATAAACCAAATAAATAGGTACCTACCTAAAATCATAAACAGCCAACTTTTTCCAATGAAATCGACATGATTGTTTTCTCAACCAAATTATCGCAGTACAGATGGGTTCTGTATTCATTAGCGCTCCCAGGGAGGGAGGAGGGAGCAAGTAGAATAAGCCATTCAATTTTTTTATTCAAGAACTTTTCCTTAGAGCTTCGTATTCTACTGCGCACTAGCCAGATTGCAACTGATCAGGCTGGCACGACGTTTGACTCGGAAAGGTGAAACCAGCGTGATCTCTAGATAAATATGGTAACTAACAAATAGCAGTAGATCCCGCCGTCCGGGAATCAAGAATGCACGCGTAAATACGAAAACTAAGGTTGAGGCGGCACAGGTGCCGCCTATGCGTGTACTGGAAGGTTAAAATGGCGTGCATGGAAGAAGATAGGAGGAAAGCTCACTTCAATGGGCCGATGCGCGGGCTTTTTTCATTTATCGCGACAGTAGTGTTCTCTTTAGGTGGCGAACAGAGTTAAGAAGTACTATTCACAGTCACTAGGGCTCGTAACGCTTCCCCTCCCCAGCTCTGATAACAGTTACTCCAAAGTACTTTTCAGATGTGTTACTCGTTGCTAACGTACCTATGTCTTCTCGTCTTTCTGTTCATCTACAGTGGTTCGTCTCTAGTTTGCTATTCACTTATTGAAAACATGAAGTAGTGTTGGTAGATGTCAATTCCGATAACTTGAGACCATCAGTAGGTACGCCTCGGCAGAAATGCTGTGATAAGAGTGATGCAGATGATAGATGATGACAGTCCCTGGATATAATGTTTAGTAGGAATTTAGTTAGTTGTTATACTGAAAAAGTTGTTGTGTATTTGATATTGAAAAGAAATTACATTTGTCATATTTTGTGCCAATCAGTGGTTTTCTAGCACAATATTTTTGTTTTTCATTTTATGGTAGGTATGTACATACCTGCCGTTACTCCTTTTCTCCTGGTATCTTATTTCTATAACTATTATGATAGTTATAGAGGACAGAGCGTCCAAAATCGTACTCCACAAGAAATATTGATGAAGTGGAATTTTAAAAAACCCCCGGGAATGAGCAGGAGGGACGAAGCTGCGCTCTAGCGACTGAGTGGTATAATATCGGAGGACTATGTTTTTCTTTGCCACCTAAAGGTTGCGCTGAAAGCGGGGGGCGATTTTTTGTCACGTTTTTTAACGTTGACTGAGATTTTCTCCTATCTTCTTCCATGTGGCGTGCAAGCATTTTTGAGGCTGCCTCAGTTGCGCCATCTACTTTCAGCTAAAGAACTACCACGAGAACTGAAGTGGTGGGGGGAGGCCACACACTCTTCATGCCGCTTCTTTTCAAATCCTTTCGAATGACCAGAAATTGATAACTTTTCATTAAATCGTCATTTAGATTTACAAGATTTACTTAGAAGAACCAATTGAGGCGAAATTCAGTAGTTCCTGACAATGTAATCTTAGTAACGACCAAATTCAACTCACCTCTTCGTTGCTTGGAATGTGAACTGTTCTGGGTCCAGGGAGAGTCAGGAACTTGTTGACAAGACGGATGTTGGCAAAGGTTCCTCTGGACATGATGTCGTCGTTTCCTCGTCGGGAGCCGTAGGAATTGAAATCCTTGGGTGTAAGTCTGTAATACAACAATAATGGTGAACATGAAGCCCGACTAGTTCTAAGAGAGTTTTGAAAAAATACTACAGCACATCATTTATCAAATATCACAATCCAGGAGGGATTGATTGAATAAAAATGTTACCCTCTGTTAGCGAGAAATCTGGCGGCAGGGCTGTTCCTGGCGATACTTCCAGCCGGAGAAATGTGATCTGTGGTGACCGAGTCGCCCAGAAGAAGAAGAACACGCGCGTTTGAGATAGACTTTGGATCAGGCAAACTCTGGAAATGAAAGAGAAACGAAAGGACAAGCTGTGAGTCAGGTTTTAGCTTTTAACAATAGTCTACTTTCAAAGTTGACGGTCAAGTAGGCTCTTGATAACTGGAATTCCTTGGATTTTGAAGGAAGAAAAAACTTTCTCAAGAGTTTCATCGTTTTAAGAATTTTAGTAGACACAATTTCAAACATACAAAAGATGCATGTAGATGGAACACAGGAGTGATTTTTCACTATTTTGATCATTTTTGGGAGTAATGATGAACTCATGGATTTTTCTCTACCAATCAATTGTTGAATAGAGTTGCAGAGCAAAGTTGGACAACTTCCAAAGAGCGATATACTGTATTATTACTTGTAGATAATGAGAATTTTTACGTACAAACTCAACAACAGTAACGACATAACCAAAACAAGCAATCATAACGTAGGTGTCCAAACGGGTAAAGTTCACTATCAAATTTTGTTGTGGATGTCCGTTTATTTTGAATTTACTTATTTGAAATGGTAACTAATATAACTGCTGAAGGTTATATGGGCATTAAGGCACCGTCCTCTAATCCTAGGCATTGCACTCTCCTTCTGCATCCGCAAAGTCTCATGGACACTGCTTGGACCACAGTGTGATGATACAATCACTCAAGGATGGATGACACTTCCTGAGTAGGGGAATAGAAGGGTTGAGGTGATGCGATAAGACAGTATTATCGTGATCGCGCCTCAACATCACTGTTCCCCAAGTCCAGCCTGCTTCACGTAAGTTATTATTGAATATACCTCCTTCATTCCCGTCAGATTACGTGTCTTATTTCTCCTCAATTTCCAAGTAATTAGATCCCAGACTGGAGATCATTACATGGTAGCAGAGTGTAGTACAAATCACGATAATGGGGTATTTCAGTCAATTTTTTTAATTTTTTTCAAAAGAGTAAGGCTCAGGAATAACGGTAATCAGGTCTGTTCGTTGAGAAAATGTTTATAAAAAATCAGAGAAGCTAAGGAAAGTTGAAGATTTGAATGGTGTGACGTAGCTAGCCAATCGTGACGTAGCTAGCCAACTGTCTTTGAAAAAAGTATTCATGCACAAACCCTTGGAGGACGTCTTGGATACTACAAAATACTACTCAAACACGTGCGCGGCGTAGTCCTTGCCTAGTGTGTGTGCATTTATAGAGGCCCGCCTTTTTCAAACTTGTGATCTCTTTAATTAATTCTCTTAAAGTTGTAGTATATAGGTTTTCAAGGGTGCTGAATCCAAATTTGAGGTCAAAAACCTGAATTTCCGACCCACCGAAATACCTCATTTTGTTCTGCTCCTACAGACCTCCTAGTCAGCTGACGACCTCCCGCCATCATGTAGATGGATAGTGTACACATTTAACTTTCTTGCATCCACTCACGCTTGCCCAACTCTGCACGTACCCACCCGATCCCCTTCCATCCACCCTGCCCACTATTTACATACCACGCCCACTACTTACAACTCTGCTCCTTCAGTGTCCCTTCAAATTTACCTACATATCTTTAGTTAACCCTTAGTTTCATTCATCATTACAACAGTTATTTGAGTTTTAACACGAACCCAGCAGGTCACTTGAGAGAGAGGCTTGGGTTGAATCAGTGATAACGAGATACAAGTCAGTGAACATCAATGAGGCCAAATCAATTTTCTTGAAAATTCATGGATGGCTTCTACAAATGCCCAGAGTTGTCGGAGTTACTGCAGGACAGTAAGGGAAAAGATAGCAACTGATCCTCAAGGGCCAGTTTGTACCAACAATATAATCATAATTATCTTCTAAGGTGCAAGTTGTCTGTATGAGCTGCCGAAGCACAAAATGAATACCTTGCTCATCCCATCAAAGAATGGAGGGTTCTTGATGTAGGTCGAGGTCTTGTCCCAGGGGTACAGCTTTCCTTCAGGCGCCTCCAAACTCCTCCAGGCATTCGAGCCGTTTTCAATCCTCGAGTAGACGTCTCTGAACATGGCAGGTATGACAGACGCCTTTTCTACAGCCTGGATTTCCGCCCTTGAAGGCCAGATGTCGCGAAGGAAGACATTCTTTCCATTCGTGCCAGTTCCTAGGAGCATAATTACAACATAATGAACAACATTTATGAGACATGAAATGATATTATCAGAAGTATTATTGTCCTTCCAAAAAGACCTTCTAATATCCTAATATTATGGCACCCATTAGTGAGGACAAAATTGTGCAGTGAAAAATTATCAATCAAACTGAGCTTATATTGTCTGATTCAAGGAACAAACGCTTTACTATCCCTAGCGGAGGTTACATAAACTAATGCTGCCAGTTTGGTTTAGACGTTTGGGATTCAAAATACAAACGTCTAAACCAAACTGTCAGCATTAGTTCATCTATCTTCCATTAAGGATAATAAAGCAGTTCCCTTGAAACAGTTGCTTTGCTTCATCTCGAGCTTTATCAAAATAGGCACATGAGCTTATCTCATCTGATTCAAGGAACAAACGCTTCACTATCCCTAACGGAGTGGTTCCTGCCTGTATCCTGCTGTATTCCTAGCTTGTATCCTGCCAGTGTGGTTTAACATTCAGGATACAAAATTATTATGGAACTGTGAATATCACTGTATCACCTCCAATTTGTCTGGAAAGGGGGGGGGGGGGTTTAAGGTGGGTCTCAGTCGGTCGCCAATCATTCCTTGTTCTGGGTCAGTATTTCGCAAAATTGAAGGGGCAAAAACTTGAAAAGTACCTAAATTTGAAATTTTAGAGGATGTTAGAAATTCATTAGTGCACGGCCCTAGGGAATTGGAAAACTGTAAAGATTACCGCTGGAATCATCAAAGTTGAACAATAATTGCCAGAGAAAATTGGAAAAAATTACTGAATGAACGGCTTTAACATATTTCTCTGGCAATTATTGTTAATATTGATGGTTCCAGCGGCAATCTTTCAGTTGTTCAATTCCCTAGGGCACTAATGAATTTCTAAAAACCTGTATAATTTCAAATTTAGGTACAACTTTTCAAGTTTTTGTCCCTTCAATTTTGCAAAATACTGACCTGTAACGATGAACTGACTGAGACCCCCTTAAGGAACTGACTACCTAGGGCTAGGGGGCGTAGTAAGTGACAGCAAATGGTGAACAAAGGGGAATTTGCCTCACTTTTTTTTCGAAATAGGGTTGGCTGATATGGAAAAAAATTGTGCTGCACGAAAAAGCATCCAAAAAATTTGGAGAATTCAAGGAAGGTGGAAATTTAGCAGCAATCTGGAGTATGGAGGCAGCTATGTTGCAACATAACGGGGTTTCTAACCTATCTGACTTCATAGGAGGTTCTGTGCCCCCTTACAACAGTAGCGCTATCTCTGGAAGCTTATGTGGTCAACATAGGAGTGCACGACTGTGGAAGAGAAAAAACCTCAACCTCACTCGTTTTTACAATATTATTCTACCTACTACTTTATCAAGCATTATCAGTCTTGATCTTGTCTTATTTAGTTCCTATATTAGTAAGTTTTAGAATATAGAATAATAGAATCACGTTATTTGAGTGGATCATATTGTGTGGTCGCAAGGGTGCAAACCTGTTGTCATTATTTTATACTCTTTGAATCTTCTGTTACGCTTTGCCAGAGTGCACAGCAGTGGGAATCTGTTCAGGTCAATTTTCGCGTCACTTTGCAGGAGGAACCTCAGGGTATGACGTGATCAGTTTCCCTCGATTTTCGTGGTGTTTTTCTGTGTTTCTGGTGATGATGTTACAGTCATGGGTTATGGCAGTTCTGGGCCTGATCTCGATAGGAGAGTCTAGCCCCCAGACAGTATTGTCGGGTTTCAGCGCTACCTACCGCCACTTCAACTAACTACCATTTCTGATATCTTATCAGGTGATCATGCTTGCGATCGCATTACCGTCGCTCCTCTAACTTGCAATTATCCCAAGATTACAATGTAGCAAAGAAGAACAACACAACAATTGAAAACAAGACAAAAATGCAATATCAACTTCCTTTTCCTCACAATTTAAAAAGGCAGGGAAGTAAAGCCGCCAAACTTAGAAATTAGAGAGTGGTAAAACCGAGGTGGTAAAATCGAGGTAAGCCTACTTTTCAGAAATGCCGCTTGACCACGCTCACATCGAGCTGAAAAAGGATAATAGTTCGCTGAAGTGGCGGTAGGTAGCGCTGAAACCCGACAATACTTTCTGGGGTCCAGACTCTCATGATCTCGATAACAGTATTGGTAAGACCAATAGACCAGCTGGTAAAGTCCTGGTGTTATGTAAACTCCCTTCATCTCAATTCGGACAAGAAGCAGGATCTTCAATTTTCCCTCAATTCCGTTCCGTGAGCTCGGTTAATTTCCTGGGACTACGGATGGACAACAGGCTCTCCTGGAAACCGCACGTCGAGCAACTAACTGCTAAGTTGGCCAGCACCAACTTCACTCTACATTGTCTTCATGGCTCCGTTTCGTTCCCAATGATCCGTGAGGTGTTCTTTGCGCTTTTCATGAGTTGGGCTTCGTGTGGTATTGCTTCTTGGGGACGTTTTGATGGGAGGGACGTCGTTTTCAAGGTGCAGAAATCGGCAATTAGGATACTATTGAATCTTGGTTATGCGGAAAGTTGTCACGGCCCCTTCAAAGAATTGAATTGCCTTACTACACCAGCATTATACGTGTACTCGTGCTTGTGCTTGGTTCATAGGAGCTCTTGCTTCATCCAGGCTGGGGTAGACATCCATACCCACAATACGCGATTTTGTAATAAATTACGACCCAATACAGTACGCCTCACTACTTCTTTGCGGTGTGACCCGATGCAGAATGGCGTCAGGTTT
The DNA here is from genome assembly GCA_009739505.2 of Apolygus lucorum. NCBI lineage: Eukaryota > Metazoa > Arthropoda > Insecta > Hemiptera > Miridae > Apolygus > Apolygus lucorum. The sequence goes on from CM019172.2 coordinate 24,375,132, forward strand.
TATAATGTTTTGCCTGAAAATGTACGTTCCTTAACTGGCAACTCCTTCAAACGTAGGATACTGTTTTTATTGACAAACTCAGAACTTTATAAATAAGCGATTTTTTTCCATTTAGTTTTTAGCAACATAGAGATCTGAGTAGCCATATACTACCCGTACTCCTTTTTATTGCTGTACCTATTTGTTTCGTGTTTTGTTTTGTTTGTTGTTTGACTATTGTTTTGCTATTCTGGCCGCGACAATAAAAAATATTTGATTTGAATTTGGTTTTTTGACAGAGGCTTCACTTGTTTGGGCATTTTCTTCTACGGTAATTTTTTCCCTTGAGTATTCCTGGTGTTAAACGTTATTCTAGGGCCCTATTATAGGTTTTAACTTGAAATTCCAAAATCTAAAATTGAGGCAAATCCCCATTGAAGTGGATGGGAGGATTTAGATACCAGTCCACCAGCGACTGCTTCCCGAGTTTTGATACAAATCCACATCCTGATAGATCTTAAGTGTTATTAAGTCGAAGGAATTGACCAATAACTCACCAATAGGTTCAGTTTCAAAATCGATGTCCACTCTTCCTGCAATAGCGTAAGCAATGACGAGGAGTGGCGACGCCAAATAGTTCGCCCTTGTATTTGGGTGAATGCGCCCTTCGAAGTTTCTATTGCCAGACAGCACACCAGCGCACACAAGTTCATTCTATAAAATAAGAACCATTTATAACATCTTTGACGTCAGTACAAATTATAAGGACTCCAAATGGAAGGATTATTAGGTACATTACTTGTTCAATGGCGTTGACGATGTAGTCAGGAAGAGGACCAGAATTGCCGATGCAAGTCATGCAGCCGAATCCGACGATATCGAAGCCCAGTTGGTTCAAGAAGGGGACGACTCCTGACTCTCGAAGGTAGTGAGTGACCACTCCAGACCCAGGGGAGAGAGAAGTCTTTATGTAAGGGGCTACTGTCAACCCAGCCTGCACAGCTTTCTTTGCCAGGAGCCCTGCAATAAACGGAAAATGTTGAAATTCGGAAAACGTAGTGATAAAGACAATAAAATAAATAGGGTATCTGCTCAACATCAATCAATACACAACGTCCGTGTTCACCCCTAAATAAAGAAATAATCACACTCTTAATGCATTTTTAGAGAAAATATTAAACTGATGACTTTCGTTTTGGCTTAAACCTGAAAATTCAATTGTACTACTTGAATGAATGAGTATGTGAATGTGTTCCTCGCAGTAACTGACAGGGTAACGTGAAACTAGCATAACTTCTGCAAAATTGAAAATTTAGGGGATCTTTGATGATCTTCGGCTCTTCAACTCAAGGAATTCAAAGACAGAGAGATACTCTTCTGGATCGAGCTGGTTGTTAACTTGAGGTAGTGTCCAATTAAATCATATCACAGGTGGGACTCAAACTTGAACTTCTGCAGTACTGACACTAAGGATTCACTCCTGTACAGCTCCAGCACGCCCTTCACAATACACGGAATTTCAAGGGAAAATAGAAGGGATTTTAACCACCCAGGCTCAGAAAAGATGCATACTATCCCTACCGGGGGACATAATGAGGAGTTTCACTGGATTCTGTTTGCATTTTTCCTGAATAGTTGATGGTGTGGGATGAAAATCGGGTTGATTTCGGAAAATAAATCTCCTGTTTTTTTGGTAGACAATCAAAATTTATGATTTCAAAAAATAACCGGGAAAACGGACCTCTTCAATGTTAAGCGGAAACGCTCGCTGATTGGCTATTTGGATCGCCGACTCCTCCCATTGTAGCCCGATGGTATGACGAAATCGTGTTATCTAAGAGGAAAGTTATCAAACAAAAACAGGGGAAACCTAATTTTCCCCATCTTACTTTTTCTATTTTTTTCTTCAGTTTTTCTATTTCGATCTTTACTGGTTTTGTGAAATGTTGCATCTGAGGACTATAGATTTCACGATCTCAGCACTTCAAGCGGCCGTAAATGAACTATTCCCGGTTGACGTCATCCTCCCGGTTTTTTTAAACGTTCACATTTTTTAAACTGTTTTGTTTATTCGTAAATGAGGAAGTACGGGCTGAAAGTTTGCCATAGGGAGTTTTTCGAGGTGCTGAATCCGATTTTGGGGTCAAAAATAGGAAATTCCAACATGGTGAAATTCCTTAATAATGAATTGGGTAGGTACAGCTTAAAACAGAAGAAGATTCTGGAGTAACACGTGTAGATAAGAAAAAAGGTCTACCTGAGCCTAACATGACGCTTGGATTGCTCGTGTTGGTGCATGATGTGATGGCAGCTATCACTACTGATCCATGCGTGATGGTGTATTCTTTTCCTTCGTGAAGAAAACTTCCTTTCCTCTTCAACGCGTCTTCCTTCAGTCCAAAACCGTTGAAACCCACCTGAAACAAAATCAAAAATATGTTAATAATTTTCAAAAAAAAAAAAAAAAAAAATCGAAAATTCATAATATCACAAGTCAGCTCATTGAAGATTTGTCCCACCTACATTTTTCAAAGACTAACCAAGCGAAAACTTACTAAGTGAAAGGAGACTGTGATTTAGCAGGGGAATAAAAATCACCAAAATGTTTGAGGAACAACAGAAATTGACAAATTTTTGAGTTTTATTATGGTAGAAAGACTATCCTAGTGGGTATTCAGTTTCCTGAACTGGCCAAGAGCTCATTCAACGCTCTTTCCGACGGTGTAATCAATTTTGAATTTGCGTGGATAATTAAAGAGTTATGAGCGTTTTAGTGATGAGTTAAAACACGGAAAATAAATTTAGAGTGAAAACGTGGCATTTTAAGAGGAGTAAAAAACGTCTGCCAAGTGGGTGGGGCACATAGCTTCCTCGTTTCCATAACCCGATTGTATAGATGATCTGATCCATAGTAGTTAATCTTGAAACACCAATCTCTATGTACCTTCCACTACCCTCATAGGGGACCATCTACACGCTAATCTGAACAATCCTGAGAAATTTCGTCGAAATGGAAAATGTAGAAGTTAAGGCTGTTACAAGGAATTCACGTTTGCGCATGCGCAGCGACTACTATTATTCCGGGGGAGATGATTTTCATAGGGGACCATCTACACGCCAATCTGAACAATCCTAGAAAATTTCATCAAATTCAGATGAAAAATGTAAGTGTTATGGCTGTTACAAGGATTTTACGTTTGCGCATGCGCAGAAGCTACTGTCAATTTTAAGGCCTTGATTTTCATTGGAGACCATCTGCAACCTAATCCGCAAAATTTCATTGAAACCGGATAGAAAATGTGGAAGTTATGGCTGTTACGAGGAATTCACGATTGCGCGATTGTCACACAGACAGACAGACATGGAACCAAAATTGTTCAGAAAGGAACAGGAAGTAAAACGCGAGTGGAAATTTCGATTCTGGAGATCTTTTTTTTCAACCTTAAAAAAAGACTCGGAAGTAACAAGTCCTAAAAAAGGGGACGTCCTAAAAAGTTGGACCTGAATTTGAAATTTTCAAGTATTTTTGAAATTCATCAGTGCAACTATCTAGGGAATTGAAAAACTAAAAGATTGCCTCATGGATCATACAAATCTACCTATAATTGCCGTGAAAACGGAAAACCCCGTTTATTCACTGATTGTGATTCCCTTAGGAAGCTCAATCGGGGGCACACGCACTCGAGTCTTTGAGCCCGAATGCAAAACCATAAGAACTTTCATGAGGAAGTATTTCACTTCCTCTGCCAATGTCCAGTTCTTCCTGATTTTTGACAGCATTTGAGCGGTATGAATTAACGCGCGATGAGACGATTCAGATCTTGGATGGACTAAATTGGAAGGATCTGGTAAAATCCTGCAGGTTATCTTAGCACTACAGGTCGTTCCTGGCAAATTAAATTTTTGCTTCCGAGTCAACCAAGGTAGCGGAAGCTTAGTTTTCACTTTTCAAGGTTGACAAAAAAGTTCTTCAAAATCAAAATTTCCACTCGCGTTTTACGTTTCAGACCTTCCCGAACAATTTTGGTACCGTGTCTGTCTGTGTGTCAGTCATGAAATGCTTGTAACGGGCAGAACTTTACGAAGTTTGTTGGAAGTCCACTCGTGACATTATCATGTTGCTGAGGACGACGGAACAAATGTTTTCTTGGCCATTCTGTACAAAAATTTTTCTCGACTAGGTCGTGTTTTTTTCTCTACCAATATATTTCTTTACTACCTTCCACTGCGCCAATCTGACTCTGCACAGAAAACAAGAGGTTATGTACCACAGCAGTTGATAGGTACGCCACAAAAAGTGTCCTATACAACATAGGTAGTTAAAAGAAGGAAAAATGAGCACGGCTTATAGATTGGTAGATCCTCTTACAAAAGAGAACTACGACACTTGGATTCAACAAGCTCAAACAAGCAGTACTATTCAAAGCAGGTCTCTGGAAGTACGTTAACGGAGATGAACCATGTCCGGAAAAGAATGAAATGAAAAAAACTGGAAAGCTTGGAATCACAATGATCTCACAGCAAGATCAGACCTTGTGTTGATGGTAACCACTACTGAACTCCGTCACATCAGAACGGGTTGTCCCACCTCAAAATCGGTATGGGACAAATATATGGAAATTTATGCATCTCAAGGTCCTGCCAAAAAAGCATACCTTCTGAAAAAGCTAATTCTCCATAAAATACATGATAGCGACAAAATAAGAGATCATCTAAATGAATTTTTTGATACGATCGATAAACTATCAGAAATGGAAATCACTATTCATAATGATTTGCAATCAATCATGTTACTGTACAGCCTAGGAGCATCATTTGAAAATTTTCGGGTCGCAATCGAATCTCGTGACAACCTGCCGATATCGATGAAATTTTCAGGGATTGTGCGGGTTTCCGTGTAGACGGTCCCCTATGAAAATCATAGATAGTAGTCCCTATGAAAATCATAGAACTGATCGTAGCTGCTGCAGATGCGCAAACGTGAATTCCTTGTAACAGTCATAACTTTCACAGTTTTCATCGATTTCGATATTTTCAATCATACGGAGTGGGGTGCAGATGGTCCCCAATGAAAATCACGTCCCCAAATTGACTGTAGCATCTACGCATGCGCAAACGTAAAATCCTTGTAACACCTAATTTTTTCATCCGAGTTGGATGACATTTTGTAGGATTGCTTTTTTTGTTACGGAAGTGGGGAAAATCTTTCACGTTTCACGTTCACCCCAACAGTGTTGGACTCCCCATGAATTGGGCCTACCAACTAAAACCCCACTCCCTCTGCTTAGAACTCACCCCGGAACCACTTGTACAGTATTACTTCAGGGTGAGCCCAGGATTGCTTTAATTGGCGTGAAGATGGTCCCCTATGAAAGTCATCACCCCCGGGCTGATGGTAGCTGCTGCGCGTGGGCAAACGTGAATTCCTTCAAACACCCATAACTTCTACATTTCTCATCAGATTTCGACGAAATTTTCGAGGATTATGCTAGGGGTATAGGATAGTCCCCTATAAGGGTAGTGAAAGGGCCTTAGAGATTGTTTTTTTTTAAGAATAATTACTATGCATCGGATCATCTACACAATCGGGTGCCCATGTGCCACGCCCATTTGGCGGACGTTTTGATTTTGTGTTTGTGGTACATTTTCAACTAGAAAGAGTGTTCAATTTAATTTTACGTAATTTTGTACATTAAAGTTTTTCGTTTTTCAATGTTTACGTTATGGCCCCATTTTTCGGCAGACGAATTACCATTGACGCATGTTCATTTTTCTTGTATACTCTTGTAACAGTAATTTCATGTTTTTTTTTCTCGTCACTGAATCGTTCTGAATTCTTCATTGACTTGACTGAACTTGGCAATTTGGCAATTGTCACAAGAAATAAACCCTATAAACAGATAGCACCACATCGAAAATGTCGACCGCTGTCGTTGAAAAATAAAAACTGCGGGACAAGAAACGTAAAACTGGAAATTTTGGCGTTTCTGGAAATTAGTAAAATGCAGATGGGATATGATCAATATACAGTGATGTTGTTGTGGAGGACAAAATACGAGTAGTTTTTGCAGTAAACAATACAAATACTTCTTTGCCAAGTTTATTAAAGGCATTTTTTATATTGTTTCACGAGAGAGAAAGCTAAGTAAACCACACTTGGCAAGTATATCATGTATATCACACACTGCAAACTTGACTACATGAGAATTTACTCACATTACATTATTTGACGAGCATACTTGGAAGGGGTTCAAACATATTTTAAAATATAAATCCGAACCTCTATGTTAGCTATTGTCTAGAAGAATCCCAAGAAAAATGCCTCTTTGAAATCCTAGGTTGCAGCCTGTGAACCGGGGAGGTTAGTTCCTACTTCTAAGGACCTGAGGGCTTGTCCTGATCCCCAGTTTCCTTATCGGTATATCTGGGAGCCTTCGCAGCGGATTTGTTCTGTTTGAAGGTCATAAACAACTCTGCATTCGCCTTATCTTGGAAGGACGTTAACCTTCCACGTTATCTCCGGCTCCACGTTATCTCCCGCCACACAAAACAGATTTTCCTATCCATTACCGGCGTCCGTCGCTTCGAAGACAGCGAATAGGGAAAGAAACTTGACGAAAATGAAACCTTAAACGAATTTATGAGAAAATTGGAACATCCAAAATCGTTAAGGTATTGGAGAAAAGTTGTATATTTTCATTTTAAACTTCAAATTAAACCAGCGAGCTAGTAGCTCGTCCATCAGAAGAGTGCTGCCTCTTATCAAGGGATACTAGATATCTAATTTCATCCAAAAATAGGACACACTACTTGAAAATGGCTAATCAACATCCAATGTAGGACGTTTGTTATGGAAGAAAAGAAAAAAATGCCTCCGAATTTCACTAGCGTTCGCTTTTTATCGAACCTAAACTCGGGCTACCTAAAGCGGGCTCTTTATCGAACCTAAACTTGAATTTGTATTCGAATGAACACGAACCACATAAGGGGCACTAAAAATAGAGGTGTAAATAGCTTAAGATAAGCAAACTGTCAAAATACAGTAGGTGGGTATACAATACTGCCCATCAAGAGCACAAAAAAACAATAAACTAAAAATGAACCATCTTGCACATTCAAGGAACATTTTTTCGACATTACTTCAAGAATACCGTACAACAGACACCTCCCCCATCCAAACATACTGAATGAGACTCTAAACAATACCAGAAAATGGGAATTTTCTGTATGAGAATTGTATCAAATTAGTGTTGGAAAAAAAAGTAAAAAAAAAAATCAAAAGAAAAAAATTTTAAAAATAAAAAAAACCTTCAAAAAAAATAAATAAATAAAAATAAAAAATAAAAAATCAAAAAAAAAAAAATCAAATTAATCCTTTTCTAAACCACGAGAACCCCTTCCCAAACTACACAAAACATTTTCTTTAGAATTTTTTTGTAGACTAGGTACATCCTGAGAATTTTGGCACCAACCGCGACCTTCTAGCGTGAGTAGATCTGTTTCTATGATTTTTCAAAGTTTCGACCGTTTATGACGTCACGCGCCCCTCTCGCCTGGGCGGGACCCCCCAGCCAACTGTGACGTCATAAACGGTCGAAACTTTAAAAATTCATAGGATAATATTTACACACGCTAGAAGGTCGCGGTTGGTAACAAAATTCTCAGAATGAGGTCTACCTTAGATTAAAAATAACAATAAACTGTTTTGGTTTATTATTTTCAATAATAAGCCTTTGGAATCAAGCAAGCAAATTTGAACCGATTTGGTTCAAATTTGGTATATGGGCTCCATTTGGGGTCTAGTTGTGCCGCGAAGCTTTTGGTTGATGTAGGTCACTTCTAAGGGGTGAAAATTAAGGGTTGAAATTTTCAAGAGTGCCCTAGCTCGAAAACTCTCAAAATAAAGGTATCGTGTTTTCACCAATTTTAAATAGTATTGAATTTTTAAAAATTTTTGAGACCACCCGGAGCTCTGTAGGACAAACCGTTCGGTCCCTACGAGTACTTGAAGGTTTTCCTTCGATAAAACAGAATCATGAGTGTGAATCGCAAAAGAGGTCTAATCTCCATTCAAATTTTATCGGACTAAAATGCGATCGCTGTTCATTTCTTCGATTTGTATACAGTTTTCCTTCTGCGTAACCAGTAATCAAATTTCAATATGAAGCTTTCTATTGCTTCCTCACTACCGAAGGTAGGGAAGCTTTGTATTCGTGAAAGAAGTGAAAAAAAAAAATGTCCTCCAAAATCAAAATTTCCACTTGCTTTTTGCGTTTTACAGCTTCCCGAACAATTTTGGTTCCGTGTCTGTCTGTCTGTCTGTCTGTCGGTCTGTCGGTCTGTCGGTCTGTCTGTGGTCAATCCTTGTCCCGGGCAAAACTATACTAACCTGTGGTCCGATTTTGATGAAATTTTCAGGGATTGTGCGGGTTAGGTCCTAGACGGTCCCCTATAAATTTCAGCACCTTCGGACCAATAGGAGCGAGTGCGCATGCGCAAACGTGAATTTCCTGGAACCTCGGTTTCTCGGTTTCTAATGAACCGATTTTGCTCAAATTTGGAGGTTAGTTAGGGACTAACTTCTAAGAGACACCCTATAAGTTTCAATCAAATTGGTCAAGCAATAGCCGCTGCGCATGCAATGGAGAATGCTGAAGGCGCCTGAGTGATCACTGATCAGCTGAGTGAGCTCCAAGGCCATTTTCTCTCCTGTTGAACGCAGGAAGGTGAAATTTGAGAGGCAGGGTCAATGGAGAATGCTGAAGGTGCCTGAGTGGTCACTGATCAGCTGAGTGAGCTCCAAGGCCATTTCCTCTCCTGTTGAACGCAGGAACCTGAAATTTGAGAGGGCGGGTCAATGGAGAATGCTGAAGGCGCCTGAGTGATCACTGATCAGCTGAGTGAGCTCCAAGGCCATTGTCTCTCCTGTTGAACGCAGGAAGCTGGAATTTGAGAGGCAGGGTCAATGGAGAATGCTGAAGGTGCCTGAGTGGTCACTGATCAGCTGAGTGAGCTTAAATATTACAGTGGAAGAAAGATAAAGAGGGAGAGGGAGCAAAAACCTTTTCAAGGTATGTCACATTTTAGCCATTAGGCTCTAAGCGGAAATCATCCGGGGGTGCAGGGGGCGAAGCCCCCGCCGAGGCGCGCAGCGCCGAGTTTTCGCCAACTGATTCTATACGTCCATGTCACAATGAGTGAGGAAGCTATACTGCCCACCCAACTTGGCAGACGTTTTTTTCCAATCGAGTGTGAAGCGTTTTTCTTTCTAATAAACTTGATTGTGAAGGTGTGAAGCCAGTATGGTGTGGTAGGTAGTACCTAGCTGGTAGGTAAAAAAAATGTTGGTGGGTAAAAAACGCTGCAAATCATTGCTCAAAAGCTTCTTCATTCTTCAGATCACTGATCAGCTGAGTGAGCTCTGAAGCCATTTTCAATCCTATTGAATGAAAGTGCTCTTCCAGGCGTCTCCAGCATTCGAGGAGATCTTCTTCACTCCTCAGATCACTGATCAGCTGAGTGAGCTCCGAAGCCATTCTCAATCCTATTGAATGGAAGTGCTCTTCCAGGTGTCTTCAGCATTCGAGGAGATCTTCTTCACTCTTCAGATCACTGATCAGCTGAGTGAGCTCCGAAGTCATTTTCAATCCTATTGAACGCAGAAGCTGAAATTTGAGAGGGAAGGTCAAGGGAGAATACAGATGGTGGTAGGTGCTATTGATGGAGAACCAGTGATCTATACAGAAGGGTGATCTATACAGAAAATAATAAACCTATGAGCAATGATTAGCAGCGTTTTCAAATTCACTAGGGCCGTGCACTGATGAATTTCTAAAATCCTTTAAAATTTCAAATTTAGATACAACTTTTCAAGTTTTTGCGCCTTCAATTTCGTGAAATACTGACAAGGAACAAGGAAACATCGGCGACCGACTGAGACCCCCTCAAGGCCAATCGTCCCGGGAATAGTTCTAGAAACAGCCGCGGCGTTGGGCTTCAAAATGAAATCAAACGTAGTTCACGTTTTTCTCCTCGTCTGTTCATCCAATTTTCAATCTGAAAGTTTTAAGGTACTCAGAATCCATATGAGAATGGCGCTCTGCCTGTCAGCTTAGGATAATCTGAATTTTCATAATTCTACATTTCGACAACTTCAGCTACCACATCAGATGATCGGGAAAAATCATATTCAAGAGACGTGAAAATCGACCGAGGTGGAAAGTGACGTGGCAGATAGATAATTCCCGCTGTCGTTTCGAATTAATTATAGTAGTCAATTAGCAGTCGAGTCATTGTAATCTCAAAAATAATTTGTACAATATATGGTTTTCCTCAAAAGTTCAATAATTCAGTGTTCTGTTCGTCGTTAAATAGTATAGTTAATAGTAGAAGTTAGTAGACTTGAGTAGGAGTTTTCACGACATCTGGCGCACAACGCTGGGCAAAGAATTAGTAGATTTAGGTCGACAAAACCTATTCAATAAGATGAACCTGCAGAGAAGAAAACGAGAAGTGGCCCGGATCGCATTCATCCGACAGGCGGAAGCTCTTGGCTTGCTGCTGGATGCAGAACCACGAGACATCCCGAGGATCAAGATCGGCTGGAACCAACTTGGGAAGCTGACACTGCCATCAACTTTTGTTAATTTTTTGAAATTGTACATTTTTGGAAATTTTATAGTTTTGAAATATTTATTATGGTCTTTTAGGATGACTTTTTCGAAAAACTGAGATTATAGCGCACAACGGTAGTTATGTTGGAGTCTATTAACATTTAAGGAATGCTCATTAGTCTCATCTTCGGGAGCCTCGACGGATATAGGACAGAAGAATCGTAAATTCTTCACATTCTACAGCTAAAATCTTCGTTTTTCTACAACGCCTGCAATTCGCAAACATTTTCACTGGGCTAATTTTTGCAAAAGGATTAATTTGATTCGGAAAAAGTTCAATTTGGGTTGGAAAAAGTTTAATTTGATTTGGAAAAAGATTAATTTAGCTTGGAAAAGATTAATTTGACCTGGAAATATGATTAATTTGGAAAAAAAACTAGAATTCGTGATTGTAGAGGATAAAACTGTTGAAATTGGGACGGAACACGGCACATTAGGTCAGCTATGCAGCAGAAACCATGACGAGCCTTGCCAAGAATCGTTTCTGAGAGTCGACGAGGTTCCAGGTGGAAGTACTACGAGGTAGTATACGAGTAGTACTCGTATTTCGTTGAGAGCAAGAAACGCGAAAGCCTCAACTGAGCTTTATTCGGTGTTCTTGCGCCACGAAATCCACCAACAAACTATGCCTTTGCAGAAGAATGCGCTGAGCAACTATCGTTGCAACAGATGCTGTTCCAAGTGGCTTAATTGATGTTTAGCTGAATTTTACGTGATTTTGATTGAGATGGTGGGCGAGGGGAGTGGCAGAAGGGTGGAGTTGCCACGGAGGTAACATTTTGGTTGTGACACCACACCGCACTATTGCCGAGATGCCTAGTAAGTGGTCCAGAATGCCCATTGTTACCCTACTGTTGCCATTCAGTATTCCATGAATTTCTGCAAGAGAGTTTGTACAAAGCTTACTCTCAAATCGACATTGTATTACCACGTTGTGCAATTGCGGATTGAAATGTCGGAGGTTTCATACTAAAAACAGAAAATCTGCTCATTCTGAACATTGTAGGTACAAAAGACGTTGAACAATTTCAGACTTTGCACGTAACGTGTACATGTTCGAGGTGTTTTTCCAAGGATGTTTGACGGTTCCAGCTAAAAGAGCATTTTTTGACCAACAAGAAGGGATCTGTACTCTGCGGTGGAGAATGCTGCTTCTCTGACGGCGATTCTAAAAATAATTCCGTCTCCGGATGTCTCGCCGTGTGCATCGGGAAACCCGCACCGACTGCAAATGCGATTTTACGAGCGTGCGAAGCGATGGGGTCTGCGGAATAAAAACCGAGAATAGAGCCTTGGTAGATAGTAGAAAACGATCCAGATGAAAATCCATATTGCAGCTATGAAGGAACACGAAAATAATCCAAGATAAACTTAGTTTAAAGATGTTGTATGAATCGACCTACGGTTTGAAGAAATTGTCAATTATTGGGACTGGGGTCATCCAAAAACTCGCCGTTATCGCTTAGCTTTTGGAAAATATATTTCCTTCGTCAGGGCCTGAAAAATACAATTAACAAGCTCAGGCAACAGAAGCTGGACGCAAACCAAATCTTACGATAGTCAAAACAAAGCTCAAGTAAATTCTCCTACCTCCTCCATTCAGGCATACAATTTTTTTTTGTTTTTGTAAAGTATACGTTTTGATTCATTATGAACAATATATGCCTGAATTGACCTCGGTAAGAGAATTTGCTTGAGCTTTGTTTTGACTAGTGTAAGATTTGGTTTGCGTCCAGCTTCTGTTGCCTGAGTTGGTTTATTGTATTTTTCAGGCCCTGATGAAGGAAATATATTTTCCGAAAGCTAAGCGATAACGGCGTTTTTCTGGATGACCCCAGTACCGATAATTGACAATATCTAGTTAAATAAGTAGCCCAAAGTTCCCAAAAACTTAAGAACCGCTGGGGAATGCTAAAAATGCTAAAAAAGGAGAATATTTTAACAAAAAGAAAGGAATTTTTCTGCCAAAAGGGGTACTTTTACTATTTCAATGCAGTTTTATCGATCAAAATATCAACACGAATCACACATTTCCACAGAATTAGGCACGTTTCCTTAAAATCGAGGAAAAATGTAAGGTATTGGAGAATACTAATTCTCTAATCGTTCAGTTTTCACGGTCTCGTCCATCGAGGTTACGAGAGATATGACGATTTTGGGAAACGACTCCGCTTATTTTCAAAAAATATTCCAAATCTTGAAAAAATTGTCATAATACCATTGTAATAGGTATATGTTAAAATTAGTATTTGAAGCTCATGACCAAACGGTTGAATGCGTCATTGATAGAAGGAGAAAGAAGATAATACTATTGGGATGTGCATGGGTCGAAAAAACTGTTTATTCTTGTTTTTAATCTAAAGTAGACCTCATTCTGAGAATTTTGACTCCAACTGCGACCCTCTTGCCTGAGAAGACCTTTTTCTATGATTTTTCAAAAGTTTCGAATGTTTATGACGTCACCGTGGGCTAAGGGGTCCCGCCCAGGCGGTAGGGGCGCGTGACGTCATAAACGGTCGAAACTTTGAAAAATCATAGAAAAAATCTACTCATCCAAAAAGAGAACGGCTGGTGTCAAAATTCTCAGGATAAGGTCTACTTTCGATTAATTTTTTTTAAATTAGGCGCACCCCCCATTGCGTTTACATGATACCAGTAATACGAATAAAATCACTCGCGATGAGATTGTGGAAAACAATTTTAATAAAAACGGAGTTGAGTAGAACGTTGTCTATTTCCACGAAAATAATGAGTTACAAGTTAAATCGATTTCGACGGTTAGGTCATCATCAGTAACAAACAATAACTTATTGTTTGAGTTATTGTTTGTTACTGATGATGACCTAATCGTCGAAATCTATTTAACTTGTAACTCATTATTTTCGTGGAAATAGACAACGTTCTACTCAACTCCGTTTTTATGATAACACTAAGATTGTTCACAAGTTGTATAACAAACGTTTAAAGAGGTAATCCTGGCTAATAGGTATAAATGATACACGACAATGAAATGACAAGAAAAATTGGAACAGAAAATGGGATCCTCCTTTGGTTGATCGTAATGAATCTGATCCAATATCCTAACCAGCTATAATAATGAAAGAAAAAAAATAATGTTCAATTTGAGGGAAAACTGTAGTCAAATTTGGAGTAGCTTTTTTGGTTTATTATTTTCAATAATGAACCTTTGGAATCGACCAAGAAAAAACATTTTTTAACCCCCCCTCAAAATTTATTAGTTTACGTTTCAAGGTACCTACGTAGAATCCAAAAATCGAATAAAAATGTGGCGATCCGCCGTATTGAACGATTTTGATGAAATTTGGTATGTAGGCTCCATTTGGAGTCTAATTGTGCCCCGAAGATTTTAGTTGATGTATATGTATATTTATAGCGATATGGAGAACCGATATTATCGGTCAATATCGGTATATTTACCGATAATATCGCGACTTTTTTTTCAACAAGTAAAAAGTAATATTTACATGAATGGATGAAGAGGGACGCGTGTACCTGTGTTAAACATCATGTAATTTTGATCCAAATTTTGTAGGTAGGTTGACTCAGCTCAAACATGTGTAGGTACGCTAATGGTTCACACCTACAGTGGCACCTACAGTATTTTGACTTGAGCCAAAATAATGGAGCCGCGTCTGGATTAAAACTACTTCTAAACGAAACACATATAGTGGTAGCCATTACGTTGTAGTACAGCTGGGTGAGGGGAGGATAAAGAAGGCTGGTCCTCGTTTTATAGTTTTACTCAAGTACTTTCGCCTGGTGGCATCATCAGGAGCTATAATCGAATTGAAACCAACTTATACATCTTAAATAGGTAGTTAAGTTGCATAATTATTCAAGTTTAAAAACATTTTTCAAGTACATTTTGGTTAACCTTCGTCATTGGAATTTTAAAATTTTTTCTTTATAAAAAACAAAACAATACACATCTCGTTAAGATTAATGTTTAGGTAGACTATATGATGATAGATAATCATGTGGATCAATGTGGTTGGTGCATACCTTAACTGTCTAGTGGATGGGGGTTCACATTTCCCTTGGTTATACCTGGTAAAAATCATTTGGCTAGATTTCCAGTTGTGGCTGGCGAACCTATAATTTATATATAGTATGTATTAATTTGGGGGTTATTCAGTTAATAACTCAAATTGGGGTAACTGATGAATAGGTACTCACTTGCTGCTTAGGGGTGGTAAATTTGAGATTCTTCTCCTGTTTGCTTTATTCTTCATCAGTTACCCCAATTTGAGTTATCAACTGAATAACCCCCAAATTAATACATACTATATATAAATTATAGGTTCGCCAGCCACAACTAGAAATCTAGCCAAATGATTTTTACCAGGTATAACCAAGGGAAATGTGAACCCCCATCCACTAGACAGTTAAGGTATGCACCAACCACATTGATCCACACGATTATCTATCTTCATATAGTCTACCTAAACATTAATCTTAACGAGATGTGTATTGTTTTGTTTTTTATAAAGAAAAAATTTTAAAATTCCAATGACAAAGGTTAACCAAAATGTACTCGAAAAATGTTTTTAAACTTGAATAATTATGCAACTTAACTACCTATTTAAGATGTATAAGTTGGTTTCAATTCGATTATAGCTCCTGATGATGCCACCAGGCGAAAGTACTTGAGTAAAACTATAAAACGAGGACCAGCCTTCTTTATCCTCCCCTCACCCAGCTGTACTTCTAAACGAAGTGAAGCAGGTTTTCACAACAATTATTTTCAATTTTGAAAGGACCATGCCTACAGTATAGCCCTGTCAATTTATACATCGAACTTTGCAAAGGCGAGGGTATTTACGATATTTTATGTGTTCTTAGCACCCCTGAGGATGGTTTTTTCCTAAAATTTCCAACCCCGAAAACCCTGTGCTTCTGACATAGTGTTCTAAAACCTCGACATTTTCAAACTTTTTCAGTTTTCAAACTATGAATTTCGATGTTTCATACCCAGTATAACTTTTTAAGGTTACGATATGTCGAGTATATCGATATATTTCTTCCGAAATCATGTTAGTAACGTTTTAATTCAATTACCTACTTATTTCGATAAGCTTTTGCAAGTGGATCTTCCGATTTGTCGATAAATGTCTTCCTAAATGATGTTTGTATTGTTTTAAAACGATTAAATTCGCCTACCTACTTAAGTACGTTTTTCCTAGTAGATCTTCCGATATATCGAAATATCGATATAGTTTCTCCAATATATCAAAGATATCGATATCTCATTGACGATATATCGTTTGATCAGTATATCGATATATTTCATTCGATATGCCATCCCTAGTCACTTCTAAAGGTCGAAAAATAAATTTTGAAATTTTGAAAACGCCCTAACTCAAAAAATGTTGATATAAAGGTATTGTTTTTCTATCAATTTAAGATAGTATGGAATTGTTAGAATTTTTTGAGACCACGCGAAGCTCTGTAGGACAAACTGTTCGCTCCTTACGAGAATTTAAGGGTTGGACATACGATAAATCTGAAACATGAGTGTGAATCGCAAAAGGCCTAATCTCCGTTCAAATTTTAGCTGACCGAAATGCGATCGATGTTTTTCTTCATGTTAGAAGGTTCGTGGCTTTGCAGACGAGTGATCAATATAGAAAAATAATAAACCATTGTGTAATAATTGGCAGCGTTTTAACCTAGAAAAGAAATCGCTTGCATACGAGTCAGCAACACATTGGGACATTTTATGTCTACCTTCCTTACCTACCAATAATAATATGCTTTCTCAATAATAAATTGTTTGTTGACGTGTAACAAAGCTCTTACCGCGAATGTTGTTTAGTTCTTTTAACTCAGGGGTGTATCTCAGTTTCTTCCATACTACAGCGGTTTTGGCAGAATATCATTTATGCATGAATTTAGTTCTTTCCTACGAATGGTGAACGATTTTGACATTTTATGTCTTCACTTTGACACATGAACGAAAAATCGTCACAAAATTGTGTTACGAAAATTTTTAATGATTTCCACTTACAACCAAGTCGTTGCTACGGAACTTGAAAAAGCACTTGGTTGTAAGTGGAAATCACTAAAAAAATTCGTAACACAATTTGTGACGATTTTTCGTTTTGAGCCAAGGTAAAGACATAAAATGTCAAAACTTTGCGCAACAAATCCTCAAACAAAATGTTGCAGTAGATTTTTCGACTCCAGAGTAAACATAAATCACTAATAAGCATCCCTGTCAGGAAATCTCCTCAAATCGATTTGGCTAATTTAAGAAAGACCAGCCCTAAAATAGGCAGGCAAGGAAAAGTTTTTCAACGCAAATGCGCTCGCATTCCATTTCCCTAGAAGACGTCACGAACTCATTTGGTCTGGAGAACACTTTCGAAAATCGAGTTCTATTTTGAGATTAACGTTCTAAGAACGTGGGGTCGAGTCAAGCTTCAGGGTAGCTACTCTCATTAAGATATACCTAACATTTTACAGTCTCAATTCAAATTTGAATACAATAAGGTCTTACAATGCTTCAGAGCCTTTTGTTAATAAATTTAATTTACGACGAATGAGAAAAAATCAAACATGAGAGCATGACCGGGACTTACCATACAAAAATGTCCATTCATGCAGCATGAATTAACGAGCGAATTTTCAGAGAAATCTTTTTATACTCTTCAGGGATAGTTTAAGAATGTTCCAAAACGGACTTCAGTGAGGAAATTTTTCAAAAAAGTCCATTCTAAAAATTTGTAGGCCATTGTAATAGCTTCATTTTCCTTGAAAATACGCTAAAAGCAGCATTTTCCTTTGTGATACTCGTCCAAAATGGATCAAATACCAACCTAGAAGGTTATGGCCAATAATATTACCAAAACCAAAAATGTTTGCACTGCAGATTTCGATATTTCATCAATTGAGCTGGCACGAGCTGCCTTCAGTTATAAGCAACGCTAGCTGTGCGGTTGAAATCCAAGTTTCTCCGTAAGAAGGTACCTAGCGATATTGTAAAACCTCGTAAATCGAGTAAGGTTCTAATCAAAAAGACCAACCCCAGCCAAAAGACGTATCCACGTCAATAATAGAAACCTCCTGTTAATCATAATTAAATGATAAAAATGCTGGAATGAAGGGGTGGGGAGAAAGAATAGCTCTGAACTTTCGCCAGAAGATCACCAATTTTTTTAGAAAGATCTGACTCTATTTCTCTTGAACTGATTATATTCTGCGGGATAGAAATTCAATATAGAAGTTCTTGAGGAACACAATGTCTGTAATTCGATCGATATAAGCAAAAGAAGTGTAGTGAAGTCTGGTGAGGAAGTGAAGTCTGTTGGATCCTATTCCCTCATAGGCACAAAATTTATGTTCCAATTGTAGATCGATCAACAATCCAGTAATAAGACGGCAGTAGGTTCACAAAACCATCGTCTTCTTGTACAAGTTCAGCAATATCGACCAGAGGTCTCGGAAAGCAGCCCTTCGAAGAGGGGTGGGTTTGAGGGAAACATCTCCCGTTCTAGTTCCTGGTAAAACTCCGGGAACTTTGTAGACAGGTCGTTTCTACCTGGAATGGAGCCGGCTGGGACAAAAGATGCGTCAGGCTGACGGGACTGCTCCTAAGAATGCGAGAGCCGATAATATCATAGACGATTTCACCTAGGTACTGCAGTAGAATCCACATTCAATACTGCAACCATTTACGACAAGTGGACTAAAATTCCTAATATGCTAGAAAGCTGGTATGTTGCTAGATTTGACACGTAAGTTTCTGAATTTGTACTGCATTCCTGCTGTATTCATATTGAAAGTCTCTATGGAAGATAAAGCAGAAGGACTAAATTTCTCCATCAATTCTTTTATTAGGCAAACGCTTTCGGGGCAAGCTGTGGCCCCTTTTTCAAGCCTAAACAATTTTTTTGAAGATTACAATTGAACCACTAGGAATTACATTATAAGATCGAGGTTGCTAGTACACACCAGTCCACAAAATAAAATAAAACAAAACTACAAAAAGAAAAAAATACCTACTGGGTGTGACACATAGCTTCCTCGAATCCATAACCCGATTGTATAGTTTGCCAACAATTTAATTGTAACTACGATTTGATTATAAAATAAATAACAATGCATCAAACTGCATAGGTATATTACTACATATACCAATACCCAGCACACTCTTTGGTCGAAAAAGAACACATACCTTTATAAATAAAACTTATATAAATGAAATAAGTTGGAGGATTTGATTGATTGATTAAGCTTTTTATTTTACCACCAGGGATAGGAGGGGGTCACGTAAGGCATCGCTTTCAACCAGAAGAATTATGAATGTTGTTTTGCAAACAACTGAAGGTTGAATGTGAATAGTCGTTTAGAATTCCTCAGAATGGAACCAGCTGAGAGGAAATGAAGAAAATTCCAATGAAATTATCACCAAATTTGAAATAACTTTGAAGCCTGATAACTCAAAACTAGGTTTTGTGGTTGGTTCCCTTCTGGTTAATGTCGTCCAATTTAGGTTTAGCTTCTATAGCATTTCCAAGCCAAATGAAATCTTTTCCAAGTCAAATGAAACCTTTTCCAACTCAAATGAAACCTTTTCCAAACCAAATGAAACCTTTTCCAAGTCAAATGAAACCTTTTCCAAGTCAAATGAAACCTTTTCCAAACCAAATGAAACCTTTTCCAAGTCAAATGAAACCTTTTCGAAACCAAATGAAACCTTTTCCAAACCAAATGAAACTTTTTCCAAATCAAATGAAACCTATTGAGAAAATGAGTGAAATGTATACGTAGGTATCTAGATAGGTAGATACTCTGCAAATTTAAGATCGATGCAATTGTACCCTTCTTTGGTTCCCTTCTGGTTAATGTCGTCCAATTTAGGTTTAGCTTCTATAGCATTTCCAAGCCAAATGAAATCTTTTCCAAGTCAAATGAAACCTTTTCCAACTCAAATGAAACCTTTTCCAAACCAAATGAAACCTTTTCCAAGTCAAATGAAACCTTTTCCAAGTCAAATGAAACCTTTTCCAAACCAAATGAAACCTTTTCCAAGTCAAATGAAACCTTTTCGAAACCAAATGAAACCTTTTCCAAACCAAATGAAACTTTTTCCAAATCAAATGAAACCTATTGAGAAAATGAGTGAAATGTATACGTAGGTATCTAGATAGGTAGATACTCTGCAAATTTAAGATCGATGCAATTGTACCCTTCTTTGGTTCCCTTCTGGTTAATGTCGTCCAATTTAGGTTTAGCTTCTATAGCATTTCCAAGCCAAATGAAACCTTTTCCAAGTCAAATGAAACCTTTTACAAGTCAAATGAAACCTTTTCCAAGTCAAATGAAACCTTTTCCAAACCAAATGAAACCTTTTCCAAGTCAAATGAAACCTTTTTCAAGTCAAATGAAACCTTTTCCAAACCAAATGAAACCTTTTCCAAGTCAAGTGAAACCTTTTCGAAACCAAATGAAACCTTTTCCAAACCAAATGAAACTTTTTCCAAATCAAATGAAGCCTATTGAGAAAATGAGTGAAATGTAATGTGAAGATCGATGCAATTGTAGCTATCGTACAAAGAAGTTGCCAAAATGAAAATTCAATGAATTTTAGACATAGGATTATCGAAGTAGATCTCACCTTAGTAGAATAGGAAACAAGTAAGTTTGAGAAATTTCTGACTGTTGAATGAGAGTGGGTACCTACCTACTCGCCACGCCCACACGGAGAAACCGATAATTAAGGGGTCACCAATACTTACATCGACTGATTGAACCTCTTAGACTGAATTTCTGAAATTTTGTAATATATTATTCATCTACTATTGTTTACTTTACAGAAATACACTATGTTTGGAAAAAGTTTCATTTGATTTGGAAAAGGTTTCATTTGACTTGGAAAAAGTTTAATTTGGTTTGGAAAAGGTTTCATTTGGCTTGGAAATACTATAAAATTGTGGGTATTGACCTTGGGCATTGTTAATTCAAATATGAGAAATTATTTTTGAGTCGGTACATCGTTGCATAGGGTATCTAAATCACGAAAAGTGCATCGACCTCTGCAACATGAATTCAACAATCGATTACCTACGTGGAAAGTCCCTGGTAATGACGAAACGTAATGATGGGTGAGCGAGTGAGTTTTCACGTAAGGCCGTAATACGCATGAGGGTAACTTGGGTTCCCAAGGATCTTCTCCGACCCTCACAATCCGGTTATAATGGTTATAAGTAATGGAGCAGGGAACTTTCAAAATTAACTTTCCTCAAACGGATTTGGCTTTGTATAATCTGACAGGGCCTGACAATGGACGGTCATGTCGAAGGATGGTATTTCCGTAACGAGCCCATGCAACTTCCAAAAGGAAAAGTATTCCACAAGGTACCAATGAAATATTTCGAGTCACCTGTCTATACAGGGTGTCTACCATTTGAATGGACCAAACTTCAAGGATCAGTTCAACAAAAAATGTCTCCTAGCAATTTTTTTTCCACTTTGAAGTTTTTATTCGTATTTTCGACCTCGCGACACTAAGATGGCCATAACTTTCTCATTTCTCAAGCAAATTCAAATCTGACAACACCTTTGGAAAGAGCGTTAAATTCCATATCCGTTTAGAGGGAAACTTAATTTCTTAAAGCAATTTGTTGAAGTAAATAATAAATAAAAGTCAACATTTATAATTTTTCCAGAAATCGCTGTTTTTCAGGCTAACGATTCTCTCGTAAAAATAGTGTTATCGTGGTGCACGGGAAAAACTACCCCAAGATCTCAGCTTTCCAACAGTATGTCAATTTCAAGGTTTCGGCAGAAAGTTTCTTTAAAATTTTGAGTTTTATGCGAAGAAACGGGCTTCATTAGGCATATATCGCTACAGAGTCGACCAATATTATTGCTTTCACTTTTCTAGGATTGCAATGAAAAGCACTCCAAGATCAAATTTCCTCGCTTATTTTACTTTTTAGACCTTCTCGAACGATTTTGGTTACGTGTCTGTCTGTCTGTGTGCCTGCAAGTCCTTGTAAAAGGCAAAGTCCGATTTTTATGAGATTATCAGCGATGTTCTGTATGAAAATCAAAGTTTAAGTATCAAATTTTCAAAATCAAATTCAAAAATTTTTTCGCGAAAATTACTAATTTTTAGATTCATTGTTAACCTGTAATAAGTTGTGCTATCGTGGGGCACTCAACGGAAAAACCGTTGATTTTGATTTAAAAAATGGAACTAAAATACAATTAAAGAACGATTAGCAGAAAACTAATGTTAGTGAAAAATTTTTTTGCTACAAAACGTCAATTTCATCATGGTTTTACCTACCGTGAATTTCATGATGTTTATTCTAATTAAACGAAAAACTGATTATTACCACCAGTGCACCACGATAGCCCTATTTTTTAAGAAGGAATCGTTATAAAATAGACCTAAAAATAGACTTTGATTTATTTTTTAACTTTAAAAATGGCTTTAAGAAATTGGGTTCCCCACTAAACGGATAGAAAATTTGGCACTTTTTCCAACGGTGTAATCATCGACGATAATAGTGTCGCAAGGACGAAAATACGAAAACAAACTTCAAAGTGGAGAAAAAAGTACTTCGAGTGGATTACAAAAAATTGCTAAGAGACATTTTTTGTTGCAAATTAGTTGCAGAATCGATCCTTTTTTCCTTTTTTTCGAAGTTGGGTGCATCCAATTGGTAGGCACCCTGTATAGGTACTGTAAGACAATTCAAATCATTTGGACATCGTATTGCGCAAAAGTTGATAGTAAAACCGATTTTTCATGTTCAAAATTACTCCAATTCTGAGGGTATTTTGAAGGTAAAGTTCTAGACGATTAAAATAGTCTATCCATTTGGATAGATAGAATAGGCTTTAGGGGAAAATCAAAAACTATTCAAATAATTATCTGCTTTGTTCATATTTGCTTTGATCAATTGTAATCTGCAATCATGCCTATTATGAGGTTTCAGATAAGCCATGTTGAAACTACAAGAAGTGGCTTCATTTCTGTAACTTCCCTAAATTAATTCTGAAAATACAGAAATTTCTCCATAACTGTCCGAAATGACACCTTAAAGAAGGCACTAGTACTTAGGTACTTACAGAAGGTTGAGACTAATTGCATACACGTTTATAATGAAGCTTCAGACAGGCTTGAGGAGTCTACAGGACGAGGCTTCATCTCTGTAACTTCCCTAATGAATGAAAAGAGGCTCCTCTCGCATTCAACCAACGTCATTTTATTATTCATCGCCTCGCACCGCCATGCGCCAGCTCTTTCCTATTGAAAGAAAACCAATCAACGTGCCTATGAGCCTGCGCCCCTTGTTGAGCGGCCCCTTACATCGTATCCACTGATATAGAGACAACGCTTTTAAAATCAATAACAATATCAAGTCGAAGTCAAAAACCAGAGCTGTAAGACGAGGCTCAGGTTGAAAACGATTCCGTACTTGAAGACAATTTTGGTGTTACTATATCAACCCTCAAGATTATGCTTGAGATAAGTCGGAAAAAAAAGTTTCGAAGTTCCGATTGTTGACAAAATGGTCAATGTTTTTCTCGTTCAAAAGCTAGTGCCCTCAAAAAATATCCTAGTTCTACCGACAATAAACCCAAAAAAACTCCGAGTCAAATAAAAATTATCCCCAAAAAATTTTTGACTTCCGATTGCTGACAAAATGGTAAATTTTTTTCTTGTTCAAAAGCTTGTGCCTTCACAAAATATCCTAGTCCTACCGACACCCAAAAAAAAAACTCCGAGTCAAATAAAAATTATCCCAAAAAATTCTGAGTCAAAAATTATCCCCTCGAGTTATCGCAATTTTGTGTCTATTTTCATTTTAAAAAAGTACTTTTTCCAAAAATTCGTAGAAATGATTAGATTTTATGGCAACTTCGAGATTTTGGAAGATTAGATTAATTAATTGAATATTAAATTCATTGAAACAGTTTTTTTGGAACGTGGTATTATGCTATCGATGGACATTTCCCAGGCTCAGCGCAGTACAGTAACTACTGCTCTCAAGTGTAAACTATACATACTGGGATTATATCGATGCAGTATTCTTATGTAGGCGCTATTTGCCTACAAAACCGGGGTCGATTCTACAACTAGTATACAACAAAAAATGCCTCTGAGAATTTTTTTCAGAGGATTCTTTTCCGAGTTATTTCAATTTTAAAGTTTTTTCTCGTGTATTTTGACCTTATGTCATTAAAATGGTAATAAATCTTTTAATTTGCTGTGATAATTACATTTTGAGGATACCGTTCGAAAGAGCATTAAATTTCCGATCTCCCTAATACCAGATAAATTTGTTTCAGTTGAATTTTTCGGGGAATAAAGCAACCTAAAAAGTTAACTTAGTAAGTTTTCGAAAACTTTTCGTTTACTTATCTCAAATAATTGGAGATAATGAACTAATGCCGGTAAGCCTAAAAACTGCGCCAAGATCTCAGCTTTCCAACGGTGTACTCATAATACTAACCAAATTACGTTCATTGAGTGGAACAGTTTTGTGCAGGAGGAAGGTTGATAAAAATGCGTGTTTTATCGCTCACTAATTGGTTTAAATTGACCTAATGCTTATCCATTGGGACGTCCCCTGGAAAGCATGTATTACTCAACAGGTCTTCCATTCCACGTAATTTTATATTGTAGTTTCCATAAATATGCTTTGTAGAGCTATGAAGATTTGCGATTTTGTTGTTAATGGTATAATTTTTTTTAATCAATCAACAAATGTAATAATTAAAAATAATAGAATTCCGTTTAACGATCCTAGAAAATTTTGTTTATTTTTTGATGTAGGTTACCAAAACAATGTTAACAAAACAATCGCGGCAGTCGGTGTATCCCAGTCCAGACAATATTCTAACGGCTCTACGTTGAAGGGCAAACAGTGAATCTGCTGATGCACAATGTCTCCATGACAAGATAGCGTATGTTAATTTCGAATGGAAACAGCCATAGTAGCACTGGAGTAGTGTTTCCATAGCCACACTATCAACTAGACTAAGCAGCAAGTATAGATTTTTTAAAACTTCTCCACTCATGTATTGGCAGTGTTCCTTCCATGTAAGAGATCGTCGTCAGTGACTCCCAAGAATTTCACAGGCCTCCTGTGAGTTACTTAGGTTACGTCAAGAAAGGAAGTCTTTGCGTGGTTCAGACATAGTCTGTAGCGGTTTAGCCATTTTGCCGTAAGATCCTGGACCATAACACTGAGGCTCACAACTTCTGGGAAGACAGAACCGGAAGAAATCGCGGTTGTATTGTCGGCGAACCTTATATAATTTATATTGGTATTAACGTTTTCCAGATCATTTACGTAAATAATGAACAAGAGAGGCCCTAAAATCGAGCCCTGAGGTACTCCTATGCAAAATTTGCATAGGAGTACCTCAGGGCTCGATTTTGTAGACATTTAATGTCTACTGGAGAGGAGGACGTACGTTGCCACTTCACTAACTGCCTCCTACCTTCAAGGTACGACCTCATAAGAGCAATTGATTTTTGCTGAAATCCATACAGAACCAGCTTCTGTACAAGATGAAATCTCGAAACTGTGCCTACCTACATCATACAATATTCTCATTATTTTTGTCAGCAACAAAACTGCCCACTCACACTAGCCATTTCCATCACGATCCAAGGTGGATGTAAACTTTTACCATCTCCTTGTCAGAAAAAAGTTGCTGATCTTAGAAGACTCGACGTAGACTTGAGGTAAGAAATACGGTACAACTCAGGTAGATCGAAGAGGTAAAAAAAGGCAGTTGGTCCGGCGCAACTGCTTAGCAAGAACATGGAGGGGAGGTTTTAGTTTCACTGGGCAATAAACTGGTTTTCTTTATTGGACGTTGTCATAGTGATGGGTGATCGGCTGAGGGAAGAAGCCCCTTTCATGAGATCCGCAGGGGGACACGAGAGGTGGCGATTTGTCCCCGGAGAAGGGAAGATGAGGGTAACGACCTACCTGTGGGAAACGCCTAACTAGGTAGTAGGAAGGTACTTGTACGTGTACAGTGTACCTCGAATACAGAAGGACAGAACATAAGAAAAAAGAACTCAATGCAATTGAGAATGAACAGAACTGTTTGCCAAGTTGGAAGGGCAGTCCATAAATGACGCCAAGTATTTAATGCCTGAAAATTTCATCAAAATTGGATTTTTTCGATGTTTTTTGCATGCTTTAGGTCTCCTACTAAACCAAATGTGTAATGAAATTTATCGGCAGTAATTTTGGAGCCTCATTACCCTTTGATTTCCGGTCTCTCAGATGTTCACATTCACCTCTTTTGGTTTATTATTTTCAATAATGAACCTTTGAAATCGACCAAGAAAAAAAAAACTTTAATACCCCCTAAAAATTTGTTGGTTTACGTTTCAAGGTACGTAGAATCCAAAAATCGAATAAAAATGTGGCCGTCCGTCCGCCGTACGCGGCACTTTCCCCACTTAGCATTGACCGATTTTGATGAAATTTGGTATGTAGGCTCCATTTGGGGTCTATTTGTGCCCCGAAGATTTTGGTTGATGTAGGTCACTTCTAAGGGTTGAAAAATAAGATTTGAAATTTTGAAAAAACCCAAACTCAAAAAATTTGGATATAAAGGTATTGTTTTTCCATCAATTTAAGATGGTATAGAAGTTTTAGAGACCACGCGGAGCCCTGTATGACAAACCGTTCACACGAGTGTGAATCGCAAAAGAGGCCTGACTCCGTTCAAATGTTAGCTGACCGAAATGCGATCGTGTTCTTCTTCAAGTTGGTTGGTGGTAACAATAGCAAAGATCTATATAGAAAAATATAAACCTTTGTGTAATAATTTACAGCGTTTTTCACAAATTTTAGGGAAAAATTGAGATTTGATAAATCAACAAAATTTATGTTGATTCGTCAAATCTCAAGGTACGAGGGTCTTTCAGATCTTCCTAAACAAAGAAAAACATTGTTCTGAGATGGGGGAGAGGCACTACACAAAATTATTGCAAGATTTTAATGAAAATTTCAGGAAATGCACGAATTTTTTGAAATTACAATTTCCAAGTTTCTAGTAAGATAGGTACTTAATTCAGAATTTCGCAGATTCAAAGAGTAATGAGGCTCTGAAATTATGGCCGATAAATTTCAATACACGTTCTGTTTAGAAAGGAGCCCAAGATTTCTTTCATGTGTGTGAGTTAAAATATTTATGTAGTACCCTCGTACTATGTATTGGCTAAGATCTAAAGGTATATGGCTAATAGGGCCCTCACCAGAATGAAAAGATGCACAAGCTTCAGTTTGGAAACCTTCGTTACCCACCTATAGGAATTAAGAAAGAGCTGTAATGAGCTTGACATGTCTTGTTTGTTCCTACGGGCGTCGCAGAAGGCAAGGAAGGATGCCATGTGGGACGGCTCGGGACCTTGGCTTCGTCCATATACCCCCCTCACCACTATCCACTTTATATACACATATCGTCTACACACACACACATACACACCGTCCACACGCACACGGAGAGCATCCACATGGCTTCCTACATCCTCTCCTCAGCTATCGACTACTTCACCCATCTGCTATTCGGGATCATCGAACTTACGATCGGTGCAATTGAAAACACGACCTTTCAGTCAAGATCGGCGCATACTGAAAAATTCGGCTTAATTTTGAGGAGAGGAGAGGGGCAAATTTCTCTATGGAAAACCCAAATTGTGTTCAATATCAACGCAAATTTTAATAATTATCTATTCAATAATATTATATTATAAATAGGTTCTAATTTATCGACTGCTTGATACTGAATATAGGTGTGAAGGTTCTTGAGGTTCAGCCAGATGAATAATTACACTGTTAGGCCGACGTTTCGGTATATTTATATACCATCTTCAGGGCTATAATGAAAAAACCAGAGGGGTATAGACACAGCAAAACATCATTCTTGTATGGATCGTTGACACAAGATCGTTGTATGGATCCATACAAGAATGATGTTTTGCTGTGTCTATACCCCTCTGGTTTTTTCATTATAGCCCTGAAGATGGTATATAAATATACCGAAACGTCGGCCTAACAGTGTAATTATTCATCTGACTGAACCTCAAGAACCTTCACACCTATATTATATTATAATTTAGTAATAATAATTATCGTCTTCCGGTGTTTGAGGTTCTACCGAATCACACTCCTCTTTCAAACGTAATTTCAAAATTCCAAAAACCCTAATATGAAACACATGTTATTGCCGAGATATATCCACAATTTACGTTATTTTTGTAACGAAGATTTCATCAATTAGATAAGGTTGGATATTTTGATACGTCGGATATTTGATGCTAAGATTCCTTCAATTAGATTAGGTTGGATATTTTGATACGTCGGATATTTGATAAGTTGGCTATTTGATGCGAAGATTTCATAATTTGATTAGGTTGGATATTTTGATAAGTTGGCTATTTGATGCGAAGATTTCATAAATTCGATTAGGTTGGATATTTTGATACGTCGGATATTTGATAAGTTGGCTATTTGATGCGAAGATTTCATAAATTAGATTAGGTTGGATATTTTGATACGTCGGATACCTATTCGATAAGTTGGCTATTTGTTGTGAAGATTTCATAAATTAGATTAGGTTGGATTTTTTGATACGTTGGATATTTGGTAAGTTGGCTATTTGATGCGAAGATTTCATAAATTAGATTAGGTTGGATTTTTTGATACGTTGGATATTTGGTAAGTTGGCTATTTGATGCGAAGATTTCATCAATTAGATTAGGTTGGATATTTTGATACGTTGGACATGTCCCGTCTGATTTCGGCCCTCCCTTACACAGCACTGGGGGTGCGCCTGATTTTTTTTTTTTTTTTCAATTTTTAATCGAAAGTAGACCTTATTCTGAGAATTTTGACACCAGTCGTTCTCTTTTAGGATGAGTAGATCTTTTTCTATGATTTTTCAAAGTTTCGAATGTTTATGACGTCACGCTCCCCACCCGCCTGAGCGGTACCCCCCAGCTCACTGTGACTTGATTCGAAACTTTGAAAAACTTTGAAAAATCATAGAAAAAGGTCTTCTCACGCTAGAAGGTCACGGTTGGTGCCATAATTTTCAGAGTGAGATCTAGTCTAGTTTAAAAATAACAATAAACAGTTTTTCTGACGCATGCGCACACCCTGTTCCCTTATACGTATGAGCTCGCCTGTCCACAAGGTGATGCTAACTACTCAGGTGGGAAAATAAAAAAAAATCGTGTAATATCAATCCACTGAGATATTGATGTAAACTATGGGGAAGTAAAAAATCAGCTATCAATGTCGGAGTAGTGTTTCCTTTAACTCTAGAGATACCTCTAATCTTCTGTCCTCAAATAAGAATTGTCTTCTCCGTAACTCAGAAACATATTGTTAAGTAATGCATGCGTTCCAGGGGACGTCCCATTGGATCAATTTAAACCAGTTGGTAAGCGATAAACCTGTTTCACTCGATATAATTTATTTAGTATTTTAAGCAAAACATAATGGTCTCCCCTCCCCCTCACCATTATCCACCATAACATTTCTTGCGTTATGGGAGCCTCGAATTTGAAAAGCATTTCAAAATCCATGGTCTACGATACCCAACATGCGAATTCGAGTTCAACCCCCCCCCCCCCCCCCCACACACACACACACACACACACACACACAACCATTGGTACCAGACTGGCACCAAAGCGGTAATACGTCGTAACGTTGAACTTTCATCTATTAGTTTTGGTATGCAGCCCGTCGAGGTTTACATCCGTATTCGGAGTGAAAAACAAAAAAAAACCACGTAATATGCGGTTTATGGTGACCTGGCACCATGGTGGCACCAATATTAGGTACAGAGAATAATTCATGAAAATCCGGAGGTATTTAATGAGAATTCTTCCTCGATCTCGAAGCTTGGGTAAATTAGTAAGCTATAAAGGAACCGAAATATTGAAAAAACGGATATTTTGTGAATATCCCCCCCCCCACTCGCCCCCTCCCCATGCTAGTTTTGATACTCTGGTGAAATAGGTAGTGTGTAATTCGGAAGATTTCTGAGTCGAAAAAAACAGAAACGTTTAGTTTAGAAAAGTTTAGTGTTGTCCAACTTTACCCCAGATCAATCGCATAAGGACGCCCAAAAAAAAGCCCTGTGGGACGTCCTAAAAAGTACGATCAAGACTGTCAAGTTTGACTCACGCACTTGATCCCGAAAAATTATGTAAGATTATAACAGATTTGTAAAATACACTGTCTTACTTCCCTAACATACTAAGTAACATATTTCGAAATTCCAAATTGGACCAAAAATATAAGTTATTAGACCTCCATCTGTAATCATAGATATTCTTCTTATTCAGGCAAATTTGTGTTAGAAGACACATCGTTCCCAACTATTGGATGGCATCATGTGATTGATATCATCAACATCAGTTATGACTCGATTAGGCTTGAGAAAAGATAATATTTATGAGAAAAATAAGTATTTGATACGCGGTTGTGCAATATTTTTGAAGAGTTTCAAACTCATAATATACCGTCTACGATTCTAACATAACCTATTAAGTGAAAGCTTGAATTCAAATCTTTCCACTGCCGGAATGGGAAGACTGATAGCTTGGACAAATAATTCCCAAATAGAAGCGAGATTGCGCAGAATCTGTCGTCACTGATTTTTTCCAAGTATCATTATGGACGCCTCCGGCGGGTTAGTAATTAGGTTGTTGTTGGTCTTCCAAGGATCCATCGGAAACGAGGAAAGCCAGTCCCTAATACACATCGAAAGTGACTGGATCAAGTGATTGTGATCTTACGAGGACCTTCCTATGGGGAGTAGATTCGACGTAAGTTGAGAAAAATAATGGGCATAACGCCTTGAATTAATGATTTTTCATACAACCTAAATCGTACAAATTTTACGAAGAGGACACATTTTTAATTGGTCTATTGATTGAAAAATTAATAATTCTTTTGTGTTTTCTCCAAGGAATTTTCCCCCAAACTATCCTACAAATTTGACCCTACGTTAATAACCCGCTGCACGAATACAAAGCTTCCATAACTCCGATAATGAAGATCCTAAAGGCCTTCTAAAATCAAAATTTCTACTCGCATGTCTGGAACTACACCCTCCTGAACGGTTCTGTTGGTCCGCTAATTCTTGTATCAACCAAAATTGTACGAAGTAACAGTCCGATTTCGATGAAACCCAAACAGGGTCTAGATGGTCCCGCATGAATTTCAGTATCCCCGCAATGTCGCTCGCCTCTGAATATGAGCAAATGTAAACTAGTCCAAGCCTAATTTTTTACCCATAAACGTTTGATTTACTTCAATTTTGAGAGGATTTTCATTATGATTTGGTCTTCAGAAGGAGCGACATAAACCCCTTGTAACAAACATATAACTCCTATTGTTCCTCTTCGATTTCGATGAAATTTCCAAGGATTGCTTGGCTCGGACTCTGAATGAAATATAATAATCAGCAAATATGATGATCGACCCAACAAACAATTCTCTGTCGAATTGACAGGGAATGAGGTCCTCATCGTCAGACGAGTCAAAAATGGTAAATTCATTTCGAAAACAATCACAAATTTGTTCGCGACCATATTGAATTTATAGTTAAACGAGATTAGCTAGTTTATTCGGCCGACGTTCAACCGTTTAAACTCGAACCTTCCGAGACGGAGTTTAAACTCGTGAATCGCTATGGTGATTTAAACGCCGATTAGCTCTCGCCTCATTTGGTTTAAACTCATTTCGAATGTTTGGTGAAAGTAGGCCTCAGGAATAAAACTCCTCCTTTGCCGAGCTTTCGATAAATTTATCGCCTTCCTCAGGGCTCGAAGGATGTGTGACCGAGTGAACACCACATCAGCGTCAATCAACAAACAGGTAGTTAAAGATGCCACCATAACTGGTGGGAAATGAAGATTTGGAGCTATTGCAGGTAAAATGAAGAAATGGAAAAAAATTACCAAATAACTAGTACCTGTTTGTTGATTGACGCTGATAGTTGAAGATGCCATCTTAACTGGCGGGAAATAAAGATTTAGAGCTATTGCAGGTAGAATGAAGAAAATTTAAAACATAATTTCCAGTATAAATATTAAAAATATGAGGATCCACAGCTTTACAGCTTTAAGAGAACAGTGTTAATTAATAGTGTTGTTACGTAATTTTTTCCCTTTCTTCATTATACCTGCAATAGCTCCAAATCTTCATTTCCCACCAGTTATGGTAGCACCTTTAACTTCCTGTTTGTTGATTGACGGTATGCGGTGTTCACTCGGTCACACATCCTTCGAGCCCTGAGGAAGGTGATAAATTTACCGAAACCTCGGCAACAAAGGAGCAGTTTTATTCCTGAAGACCTCATTTCCAATCAATTTGACGGATAAATGAATAATTCCTCATGGATTTGTTCGACTTCTGAATCATCGGAATCCACTTCGATTGCGAAAACGTAAGATCCTTAAAATTATTTTCACACTATCTATTCGTCGAGTTTTGCTTAAACTAGGCTGCTTGTTGGGGAACGATGTTTCGATGAGGTTATGATACGTTCATTACTAAATTACATCATCCAATACAATACTCGCAGGCACGAGCAACTTGACTTTCATTCATTCAGATCGAGAGTAAGGTTTACCTGGTAACCCAAGAGATTGGAAATTTACTACATTTGTACATGAAATTTTGTATTGATTTTAATCCACGAATTTTAATACGCCATCTGAGACTAATTTTAGGAAATACCAATGCTAACAGAGTTGAATCTTCTGAAAATTTACGATAAAATCAACCCATCAAAAACCGAATTATGAACCACTGCGTGACTGAAGGCAGGAAAGGTATTCAGAAGTGGAATGGGAGTCACAGCAAGCGTCTCAAAATGTCACATTACCCACACAAGTTGCCACTTCCCTTTGAATTTAGCCCAATTAATTAGCATAGTTCCCGATTCTCTTTGATGGTGTTGGCGAACCCGTAGCGTTACCGGCCGTGAAACGAACCTTTTTGATTCAGTAACCGACTTGGAAGTGAAAAACGAAACCATTAAAAAATTTAATGAGTCGATCCAGCGATTTTGTTTTTCACGAGGTGATAACAGCAAAAACGAACGATGACGCCAGTTCCACGTTGTCAGCTCAGCGAAATGCTCCTCTGCGTCATTCATTTCAAAATGTACAGTGAAATATGGACTGCGTTTCTTGAGAAAAACGTACAAACGAGCTGCATATTTAGGATTGAGAGGCGAAAAAATAAGGTCGCAAAGCGATTCACGGCGGTAGAGGAAAAATGTTTATTGTTCTGGTGCTGGGAAAGCGGAACGCAGTAAAAAAACGATTGAGAACTCAAACGCGATGCAGCTCTCCAGTTTCGATAAGGTAAGTTATTTTTCGCTAACTTTCAAGTATAACGACGGATCGGATGATGAGAATGTGTCGTTGTCGACGATATTCGATCGAGAAAGGGGTTTCTATTTACTCTCTATTCAAATAACCTACTCGTAATTGACGTAGGTACCATCACGAGACGAAAGCACTTTCTTTTTCTTAATTTGGAAAGCCTCAGTGAGAGTTTTCCAAAAGGGTACGATGCGTGGGGTAACCGATAATCTGGAATGAGTCTTGCATTTCGAGGTTTCAACATCATTCCTCTCACGGATGAGAAGTCACAACGTCCCCATTTCCATTCCAACCTCACGTAGGAGCACAGAATTGATGATGCTATAGCATTTCCAAGTCATATTCAACCTTTTCCAAGTCACATTCAACTTTTTCCAAGTCAAATCCAACCTTTTCCAAGTCAAATCCAACCTTTTCCAAGTCGAATTCAACCTTTTCCAAGTCAAATCCAACCTTTTCCAAGTCAAATTCAATTTTTTCCAAAACAAATTCAACCTTTTCCAAAACAAATTCAACTTTTTCCAAAACAAATGCAACCTTTTTCAAGTCAAATTCGACCTTTTCCAAGTCAAAGCCAACTTCTTTGCAAAATAAATTCAACCTTTTCCAAGGCAAATTCAACCTTTTCGCCATTATTAGGGAAATTACGAAAAATACGCACAAGCCCTAAATGTAGTACCAAATGCTTGTCTGTGATTGGGGACTGGGCTGAAAACAATACTCCAAACGCAGTAGGTAGGTACCTATAAGTCAATCTAAATCATGTTTTATTAAAAAAGAAATCAACAAACAATGAAAATTTAAAAAAAATCAACATTTTTTTCTTTGAAAGAAAAACTGTCATCACTTCTTTCGATAATTTGTATTTTAAAAGTCTTCGATTTTTTTCACCTAAAAAAAAGTACAGGTACTAGGTACTTTACGAGTACGGTGTGGAATCACGTCGTACAGATCGTAAGGTTTTTATTTTAGAGAATGCATGTTCCACCGGGTTTGGGGTAGGCGAATACGGTGGAAGGCAAGCAATTGGTACTACATAGGGGTATTTTTCGTAATTTCCCTAATAATGGTGATAAGGTTGAATATGACTTGGAAAATGTTGAATTTGTTTTGAAAAAGGTTGAATTTGACTTGGAAAAGGTTGGATTTGAGTTGGAAAAGGTTGGATATGACTTGGAAAAGGTTGAATTCGACTTGGAAAAGGTTGGATTTGACTTGGAAATGCTAAATATTCAAATTTGAGGTCACTGGAGGTCTCTGCGTTATCATTTTTAATTTATTAATCACCATCAAGATAGAGTTTTATGTTCTTTTAAAATAGGTAACTAAGTTATAAGTAAAATTTGTAACGAGTTTAATTTAATTTTTGAATTTTGTAATTACGGGCCCAGTTGATACGTACAATTTTCTAATCGGACCCAGGAGTATATTTTCTGTATGAATGAACAAATCAATCCATCAATCGAATAGAAAATTCCCTCTCATGCGTATCCCAAGCATTCTTGACTGGTTATTACAAAGCTTGCACAGATAGAATATACAGGTTCGGAGAACAGGTAACAAGAAGAAATTAACGTTGGTAGTAGTTCAATAAAATCTCTTGTAAATATTCACAAAACCGAGGTAATAAGAATCATGGATGTAAATTAATTTATTAACCCCACTATGTTTCAAAAATGGACATAATTTTCGGAAAATTTTATTAAAATTTACAAAAAATTGATAAACGTGATTTTTAAAAATTTTGTTATTGTGAAATTGTTATTGTTTTGTGTTCGTTGGAAGGAATTGGGAGTGTCAGCATTAGATTCAGCGTAAAAATTTACGTATAAAACTGTAACTCCTCTATTTGTAGTCAAGTCATCAACCTGTACCACTCGATTTCCACCAAATTTTTCACCATTCAAATGCAATTAGCTCCATTAATTAGAGAAAATGAGCACACCTTTGTAGATCTGAGATTTCGAGAAAGTTATCATTTTCTGGTCGTAAAGCCGCTCTTAACTTCGAGTACCTACCTAAATTCACTAGTTGGACAAATTTTTCATCCATCTAGTTTGATGAAAAAAATTGTCTTGGTATCAGTGGGGTAGGGAATTTAACGCTCTTTCCAACAGTTGATGATTTTCATACACTCATTGTAATGAAACCTGTTACACCCATTGTAAGAAACAATCAGGATAAGATTATACCTCCGGTTCTTTAAAACAAACTACATATTTACATAATATAGTTGAAGTGGAAATTTTACGCGCGTATAGCTGATTCAATTGGTCCGACCACGATGAAATTCATTAGGGATCATTCTGAGGCACACTGCCACCCAAATGTGAACAGAATCGAACGATAAAATCTTGAGTATCAATAGAATTTTTCTTGTGGAAATTCATCGCGAAATATCTCTATTGTAGGAGCTGAAGCGCGCCATTTTAATCAACTATTTCAATTTCTGGCTCTAAACACAAAACCTCAAGGTAATTTTTTTATTTCATAACAAATGTCTTCGATTCGCTTAAACGTACTTGGACCTATTTAAATTGCATAATACGATCTCAAAGTCCATCATTTTCAAGGAGTGTAAGAAAGTTGTGTAGTTTGGACAGAGATGAATAGAAGTTCAATAACTCGGATTTGGTTTGACCAAGATAAGTTGTGTCAAACATGGAAAATCAAGCTGACAAACAACATTGTTTTGTTCGGCACTTCTTCGTATCTCCGAACTACAGATTCAAGATAATCCAGCAGAAATGGCTCGAAGAAGAAACAAAAACTCGGATAAGATTATGAGATACGCAGTCAGAAAGGGCCATTGAGCGGAAAAGAGAAGGGCGACCTCCCGAAATACCTCTTTCTGAAGTCATTATCAGTGGGAAGGGTCATAACTCGGGATTTCCCCCTGTGAAAATTTCCCTTCGCCCTTAAAACCTGGATTTGCGGGGGAAAGACCTTTCACCGAAATCGTTGTGCAAGGTAAGGTAACGTACTGACGATGGTGAGTGTATAAATGGACGTACATTAGTACAAGTTCATCAGTGCAGTAGTGGTGGTGACAGGAGATGGACCTTCGGGACACTTTGCAAGGATTTTGCGGTGAGTGATTCGAACTTATTTTTACTTCGGTTTGAGGACTTAGAACCAATTGAGTTTCAATACCCCATCTTTAGGTACATTAGTATGAGAACTTAGGAATCCCCATACCTACTTGAGAGTTTTTCAAGTTTTCAACATGTTACCAAGTTGCATTTTGCGAGTGTCTTAATCAAATATCTACATTTGAGCATAGAAAATCATTTGTGTTTCTATGAACTAAGGACAAAACAACAGTTTTAAACATAGCGTCTAGAAGACAACATCAACAAGAATTTATCATTCTTGGAGCGAATACCTTCAAGAATTTGAAGCCATGTCCTTTCTTTTGTTATAAATTTCAAGAATTAAAAGAATCTTCCTTGGAGACGATAAGTTTCTAGAAATTGAACTTGGAAAGTCTTCACTTTGGAAAAACTTCGACATCAATACCCAATCGTTTTCAAATCCTAACCCAAATGAAAACTTTGAAGTTTGAAAACCCGTAGTTTATAAAAGTACCGAATAACAGAAATTCTACGAAACCAAATACCAAGCATACTTCATACAACTTGGGCGCTGATCTTAGGTCTCATTCGATCCAGAATTCAATTGCTTACATTCATATTGAGTAGGCTTTAAAATGTCTTCGGTTACTGGAAAGAAGTGGTTGATTACTTCGAGTAGTAATCAATCAAAAGGAACACAAGTAATTAGGCAACGAAAATTGGCATAACGGGAGAAGAATTCTCGATCGTGTTGATATTTGTTAATTCGAGGAATTATCAACATAATCGTGCAAGTCATGTTTTCATTTTCAACCGTATGTACGTATATCGTCCGAGACCCGGGTTCGATTCCAGGCCGCCACATGAAATTTGTTTTCTTTTGATAAATTACGAGTTTATCAACGATTTGTTTTTGCCTGCTTTTAGCAGGCTTTTCAGCTAGTTTACTATAAAATTGAATTTTGGCGATCTACAATATCTTTAATCTCTGTTAAGTTAATCTTGTTCGAATTGATAACTTACCTACTGTATAATTAGATCTGAATTAATTCACACATTGTATAATATTTCTATAGGTTAGGAGTATCGGTACCTTAAAGCACAAAGGCGCTAAGTCCAAAATCGGAGTTATGAGAAAAACGCATAAGAAGTTTTCACCAGTGCACACACAATTCCTAAAATAATGTCTTAAGTAATACACTTAACTCTTTAATTTCTTCAATAAATTTTCAAGCTATAATCATCAGAAGGTCAATCAATACTAGATTTGTGGAATTTGAGTTTTTCTGATATTGAAAAAAAAAATTAAAAATCAAAGATGGACCTTAGCGCTTTAAGGTAGTAGTAGTAGATGTAGTCTATAAGTTAGGAATATAATATATTCCTAACTATATAATATATTCTATATTATAGAGTGAAAACTCAGCATTGTAATACGAAACGTTTCTTGAAATTGTAACGATGTATTGGCCTACTACCTACTTGAAAATGTTCGATGTAATAATACGAGTATTTATGGACGTACATAATAAATTAATTATTAGGAAATCTAGCAATTTTAATACTCTAGTAATAATTGAGACAAATAGTTGTTCTTTCGTTTGTGTAATGCTTACAGATGTAATAGGTAATCAAGACGATTTTCAACAGATGAAAAGAAGGAATATCAGAAGAAAAGAAGACACAACTTTCGGCACTCACTGAGGGGGAAGATATAGGAAAATAGCAGTGTGGTCGAATCTTGTCTGGTCAGGTTGAAATGTATAGTCCTCACCGGGTAGGATTCGTCCGCTCTGCGATTGAAAAAAACAAATTACCGACTCCAACCACCTGTAACCCCCTCGTCAAAATTTCAACGTCGGCGGATTTTTCAGCGGCTTTCAACTCTTCAAGCAAGCGTCCGGCTTCCCGAGAGCGAGTGTACATCTCGTACATGCGTTCCTGTCCGACGGTCACCCGAAAAAACGCTTGATTTCGTCAAAAACCACGAATTGAAGCTCAATTTTCGGGTGCATGACTAGATTGTACACTTGTTCACGGGGGGGAATCGGCTTGAACGACCTACAAGTTGGACTCCGATGGAAACCAGCGGAAGACGGATGGAGGAAAACCTCAGGGAATTACCCTTTGGTGATTTAGCTATATTGGTCGAACTTACAAATCCATAAAGCTAGGTCAGCAAAGAGTGATTCTCCAAGGGCGATCGCTAGACCTTCACACAATAAAATTATTGCTAAGGCGCTCTCAAAGAAGAAATAAAAATATCGATGTTAGTTTGAAGACTGAACAATTCGACGGTGAACTTGAAAAACCATGGAAGTGTCTTAAGTCTCATCGTTTCGAGCCGAAGGTTTTTAACCCTAATTGGACCATGGTGTCACTAGTGTCACCGATGACATATTAGGAATTCCACAGCTGTCCCAAGGTGTCTCCAGATTAACTAGATTTAAATTGCAATTTTTTGACGGAGCGGAATTTTTTGAATCAATTTTCTGTAAGTTATTAAAACCCAAAAAAATGACATAAATTTTTTCATCGATTTTTTTTTTGTAAATTTTTGTCATAACTCTATTTTGAGACTTCTAATAGCCCACAAAAAATAACAATATCCATTAGATTTAAAATTGAAATTTTATTTTGATTACTCCGATGACACCCTGTGACAGCTGTGGAGTTCCTGAGATGTTTTCGGTGACGCTAGTGACACCATGGTCCAATTAGGGTTAACTTTACCAACAACACAGAATTGAAGAATTGAAAAAATTAAAATAATGGTTTTGGAAGTTCACGGCCGAATTGTCGATTTTAATTAGTACAGCTTCAGACATTCAGAACTGTCTAGTGAAAAATAAGAAATTTGGAATCACTCCGAAAATTCGACCATCATGGGAATACCGCAGTTTTTCAGTAATAACCAATTCGCTACCCCACAACTTACCATCACTCTTCATTTTGTTCTAGTTATTCAATTTTATATTTATTAATAATTTGTTTCAGCAGCCGCATCGGATAACATCTTCAAATTCTTGTAGGTAACTAATCAATATTATTGAAATAACTATGTAAGGGGATAAGAGTCGAATAGTCCTGTTGTGTTTGCTACGCTTCAAAATTGAATATTGTCCTAAGCGAAGGTTGCAAGATGTCAATCCTACCAAAATTGTGTACTTTCGAACTACCAATTTAAAAGAATATTTTGGTTTAATAGATCCCCAAGCAACTGTGGTGAATATGAAGGTGTGATATTCGTACATATTAAATACCATTAGAAAAGTTTTTAAAATGTTAAATATTAAAGGTGGGTCCTGTTCAGTTGTAGTATGTAGCCAAACATTGATACAAATTGTATTTATAAATTTTAAGTATAATTCTCAATTTAAGTTATGCTTTTTGAGTCTTAAAACATTTTTCGAGTATTATATTAACCCTAATTGCACTTTGGTATCACTGTTGTCACCGAAAAAAACTTAGAATTTCCACAGCTGAATTTTAAAATCATTTTTACTCGTAAGTTATTAAAGTCTAAAAACGATGTTGAGACAAGAATATTGAAAAATTGTTCATCGATTTCCTTGAAAAATTTTTTTGTAATAACTATTTTGAGACTTCCAATACTCCACAAATTCTGCTGCCAGCTGTAATTTTGGTTACTCCGGTGGCACTTAGAGACATCTGTGGAGTTCCTGAGATGTTTTCGGTGACACTAGTGATACCATGGTCCGATTAGTGTTAATAAGCATTGCTTAAAGTACTATACAAAAATCTTGTAGGCACCTACTCAAACTTACAAGAAAAGTTAGTCGAATGGTAATATGAATCATAAAATGAGTAGTTTATCTACCCGGAAGCTACCAAGACGAAATGTTCATGTTTTTTTAACTACTCCTGCCACATACCTACGATTTTAACGAACTTTGAGGATATTAATTAACTTCACAGGAAAAATCTGTACTCCACAATCTGACGGCCCTTGAAAATTCTACGGCGGTCTACAAGCTTTGGAATCGTAGTGCGGTCGAATCTTTGCTGGTCAGGTAGATAATTTAACCCCTCACCGGGTAGGATTCGTCCGCTCTACTCAGAAATTCTACAACAGAACACAATTCGAGGACTCTACCTACAGAAATATCATACAGAAGAACTACTGAACAATGGGGTAAGTGTCGAACAAATATCCATGTCAATACGAACCAATTTTGAAAAGTACTTTTGGAATGATTTTTGAACGTAAATATTTGAATAATGAAGAGATTTTTATACTTCGCGCAGAACAAAACAATTTTTCTTTTTTTTAAACTTTTATTTGGCTTTACAAAACAATTTGAACGGACTAGTTGCGAGTCTTAACCTTAGAAATGTAAGAATTTAAAGGTTTTTATATTGCTTTCGAAACATATTCTGACCAAATAGTACCGAATCTGGACAATTTGGAGAATCCTACGAAGGTAATTCTCTGGGTTAATGCACTCATGTTTGAACTAGATTGACCAGTCTTAGAACTGGTGGAAATCGGATAACAAAAATCAGAAACAAAAAATCAGGTAGACGATCCAAAAACTTATAGGAAAGAACATAATACGCAGAAGAACTTTCAGAATATGCATCACTCCATTATAAATAAATAATCAAAATTGGTTTGTGAGCATTGAATTTTTTTTTCTTCAAAATTTGCAATCTATGGAATATTACAAATATTTCATAAAATTTCTACAACGATCTTTTTTTCGTGTAAAAATCAATGAAAATTTCGTAAAAAAAGTATTTTTGAAAAAGTTGGAAGACAATGTTTTCGAAGTAGGTACCTAAGTTCTTCGACATCAAAATTTGGGTTTTTAGAGGAATTTACCAACAGTTTTTGAAACATTCCACGTGATTTTAAAATTAGTTCTGAAACGTCTGTCAAGTTGGGTGGGCAGTAAAGCTTCCCCAAAACACGGACATTATTATTTTTAGCGTAGAAATGCTTTTAATTGAGCGGTGCCACTGATTGATTTCTCAATTCGAAATTTCATTGACCATGATTATGAAATCAATGTGAATTCTTGAATTCTTCAAGGCCCAGCCTCAAAATTTCCTTCCAAATTAGAACAAAATTTGAGGTATCAGATCGTGAGATATTGGTGTTTTAATAAAAAATCAATTTCGAGCAATCTCACAAGCTGCTCTGAGTCCGAAGTTGTCAAATTTCATAGGGGACCGTCTCTAAATGGTAAATCCTCTGTTCTGAATAGGTAATTCTTAAACTGAACATGAAACACATTCAAGATCAATTTTTTAAATTTTAAGTGATTTTATGCCCCTCAAAAATACGGGTAATAAATAGGTATAAATCCATTCATGCCAACAATAATGAGTTAACTAGATAAATGCATGCAAACATGAATAAAATTAAAAATTTGTTCCCATCAATGTCGAATTTTTTGTTAACGTGTTTCCATAGGTACTGATCGGATCACAAATTCAGAAAAAAAGTTATCTTGGAGCCAGCTTCCAAATACCCGGATTTGGGAAAAATCGGGCCTTTCAACCGCGAGAATCCGGTTTCAAGAAAATCACGATTGAGCACACATTGGTTTGAAAGCGATGAAATAAATTTAAATTAAATTAAAATGTCAGCCATAAAAAAAAATAAATAAATAATGTCATCCTGCCAGCCATAATATTGTAGTTTTGCCATTAAAAAAAAACATTACCTACCATGTAAACAATTAATGATTTCAAACATGGAACTAAAATTGTTTATAAAAGCTTTGAATTCAAAGTTTCAAGACAAATATTTTTTTTGACCACCAATAAGATAACAAGGGTTTTTCATATAAGCAATTGCTAAAAATAAATAACATCATCCTAAACCATCAAATTTACTTAGTCGAAAATAAATAAACTTTATTTACGATAATAAATTCCGTTTTTTTCCCGGACCCAGTTTTTGTATAAATTTTGGAAAATCAAAATCTAGATAAAAAACAATAAAATATAAAACCAAACTTTGACTGGAAGATGGGACTCCTCTCCCCCTTGAAGGGAATGAAGAGAACCTCCTTTCGAGCAACCACTTTTCTCGAACGGCTTCAGCAAGCACTTCGTGAAAATAGGTTGGAGCAGGAAAAATAATATTTTATGTGAGACAAACCCCTGAGTCAACACAAGCAGTCGAATGTAATATTGTTTGTTTTCCGGTATACTGGTGATGATGATGAATGCCAACTCATGGAAAAAAAATAAAGGTCTTTGGAATGGGGAAAAAAATTGACCAAAATTTGGTTGACGTATCAATTTTAGGATGATACGTGATGATCAAAAAGGCGACGTATCAATTTTAGGATGAAAAAATTGTATTCAATTCTTTATGTGCTCATATCTTGAGATTTTGGAGGAAATTGAGGTATAAATCAGTTCAGAAAGTCTAAAATTGCAAGATTTCCGAAGTTTCTCTTCGTAATTTCACTGTATTTCTTGGGTATTAACAAGGCAATTATTCCATTTGAGAAAACTCGGAACAATTACAAACCAGCAGTTTATTTATTTTCAAGTTGAGTTTCGAATTCCTAGGAGAAAATTACTGTAAATAGGAACGAACTGCATTCCTAACGCTATAACTAAACACAAAAGTCCCTTATGGAAAAAAGAAAGTTAGTGCCGCGTGCCCAGAATAGAATTTACCTCGAAGGCTCAAATCCGGAATATTTAGGAAAGAATGAGAAAATGGGACGACTAGAACGTTATCCACCCTTCCAGGCTAGGTTGCCCTCGTGTTCGAGCCGAGAGAAAACAGGTGGGAAGCAGGGCAGCCACTATTAGAAAACGAAACATCCGTAGACTGATTTAAAAGTTTTATTTTGGCTACTAACAACATTGGGGAATATTATTACCTAGATTCGTTTAAGATGAAATTTTAATGGGTAAAAATGGGAGATAATGTTGATGGGCCATAAAATAAGATTTTCCTTACGCCGATGTTTCGATCATTATATTGAACTTCCTCAATCAATCATCAGTGATCAGTGATTTTGACTTCATGACGAACTACATTGAACATGAAACTAGAACAAAATTTTAATTATAACCTTAATTAAAGCCAGATTGAAGATAAGACTAACCATGTTGGTACGTCCGCAATCATGCGATGGTTCAACATGAATGAATTCATGATGAATTATCTACCAAAACCGAGGATTTTCAATAAATGGAACGAAACATCAAGGAAATTTGAATTTTATGGTACATCAAAATCCTCCCCCATTGATACCCACAAAACTTTCATCTTAGAAGAATCTAGGTAGATAAAAAATCGAAAATCCAGTTCGAAGGTTTCAAAATGGAAGAGTATTCAACTCATTTTCCATCCTTAAAAATTGTTGATCCTTTCAGAGGTTGACTAAAAACACCATGATTTCAATCATTCGAACCAATTTCCCCAATGTTGATCAAACGTTACGAACGAAGTTAGGGGCTGGTTTAGGATGAGTAAATTTTAAGGCGATCGTAGCAACAATACCCTCAATTGTAAAGTATGGTGTCAGGGCTAAAAACTCATAACAATAAAACGGTTTTTGAGATTTATTTTATTTAAATTTATTCATTTAATGGATTTGTTATAAATCCACTAATT
Organism: Apolygus lucorum; assembly: GCA_009739505.2. NCBI lineage: Eukaryota > Metazoa > Arthropoda > Insecta > Hemiptera > Miridae > Apolygus > Apolygus lucorum. The sequence goes on from CM019172.2 coordinate 24,418,893, forward strand.
TTATGTACTAGGCAGAATATTTTTACTGAAAAATCCCCTCTAATAACAATGTAAAGTCGTGTTAACTAAGATGGAAGAAGGGAGTGAAACTTGAGCTCATTCGTTCTTAAATACTAAAATGTTGGATCTGAAATGGGATTTTGAGGGTGGTGAATCCTCTACCCAAGTCGGAAACACCATTATTCGATCAAACTTGAGCCCACATTGACTCCTGCTTGATTTTCCCTGGGGGTACCTCCTACTGAAGTACTACAAGTTCAGCATGCATCCAACTTCAGGCCAATTCTTGGATAAGTCGAGCTGATTTCAGGAAATTCATGAACTAAGCTTATATTGTTGATAATTTGCTATAATAAACTATAATACACATTTCCAATGCTCTAAGCAAGCCCGGGACACAGCTAGAGTGAAGCCTATAGGATATATTCTGAGGTGAAAGCAGTCAAACTCCTTTGACTACTCTATTTTTCATGCCTTATGAATTTCTTTACATCACTGGGACGCCCAAACGTAAACAAGTTACGTTGAATATGCCATAACCATAACCCATCCAACTTGACTGACGTGTTATTGGACTAATTTGGGGCAAATATTTTGGAGACAATTGGGCTAATGTGGCACCCCTGGGGACGTCGGGATCGATATTTAGGGCGTGTTTCAAGAATCGATACTCCTGAAAAGGCGGGAAGAATGCGTCATCGATACTCGAGATGCCGGCTAAACACTTGAGCATTCCCCGCCAGTAACTTCCCCTCGAGCGATCCCTCCTCTCGGCTTCGTCACATTCGGAAAACCAGCTCTCGAACAGTTTGAAACTGCTCCCGAAGAACTGTTCTCAATACTCAACAAAATACAGATCTACTTCACCCGACAAAGGGAGCATCAAGCTGTACACTAAATTGACGGCACCTGAATCACTACGATCACTGAATCTCCCCAATTTGATGAATAATTATTGATCTTTGCGAATTCGAGGACAGGGAATCCCTAAGACTAGATGATTTGAAGGGATTGAAGCCATCTCCCGCCTATTTCGCAATCTATTTTGAGTCGTTAGCATTAAAAGTCTCAAATGCTGTTTTATAAACAATTTTCAGACTGGATTAATTTTTGGGGAAAATCAAGTTGAAGTTTCAAGGTCGTGTTTTTGACAACTTGTGACTTTTTTGCCTCGGTATTTGCTAGTTTTGAGCATCTATAGTGAAAATATTTACGAAGCACATTATACAATCGATCGCTTATCTTACCAACTTTACAATTTGATGAATCAATAATCGTTCTTCATGAATACAGATGAATAAAGAGTTTTGCCTAATCGTCTTGATGACTGGAGTAGCAGCCTGATCATTTCATGTCCATTGGCTCTACTCACATTCCTTAGATTAAGCTATCAACATCTTAGTCGAACAGTTCGCCCAACACCCGTTAGATTCATTCATTTCCTTAGTTCAAAAATGGTTGGGTGAAATAAATCTTTGAAAATTCACTCACCAACTCGAGTAACACGAGCAGGTGTGTTTCCAGTGAGAGAGCCAACCTAAAGGCCACTTGAATCTCAAGAAAGTAGTGGAAATTCTACATTCATGCAGGTTTGACCAAATAAAAACTCGTCTTTTATATTTATTATTATGGTTGTAATGAATAATAGTTACCTGTGAATGAAACCATATTTTGAAATCGGTTCGCCACTCAGAAATGGTCATCAAGTTATAGGACTGGAGTAGGTACCTACAGTGCGACTTACGTCGATTTGAAGACATCAGCGCACACATTTTTCGTGATTAAGAATGACAGGCTCTTTTGCGTAAATTTCGTCATAACTCTGAAAAATTCACCGTGAATTTGATTTTTTTTTGCTCAATTCTATGAATCAGTGAAGGATATACTGACTTCGGTAAGTTTGACAGAATTTTCTAGTACATGCTATATCCTGTCATCTTCTCAAGTCCTCTCTCCCTTTATTGGGACGTCCCACAGTAAGAATTGGGCGATTAATCTGGCTTGAAGGAGAACAAACAGCCAACAAGGATGAAAAAAAAAAAAAAAAAAAAAAAAAAAACACGTACAAACTCGTTTTACACCATTCTGAATCCAAATCCGCGAAAAAACTATAGGTGTATGTACCTATGTGTGTGGGTGATAAAATCTTATATATTCTTCTCAGGCTTTACTCTCCAACCGAATCGTTCGCAAACTATCTAATTGTGCTCCGACGCCGGAATTTTAAATTTTGACTTTGAAGGGGGGACTGAATTAATGTTTTCAAAAAACGTCGAATTCTCTTGTTGGTGTAGTAAATGAATTTAAAAAATGATGTTCAAATTTGGGACTCGCATGTCGCTAGAAATAAGTTATTGTAGCTGGTGAGGGGACTATTTCAGACACAACTAAGTTACGTTGAGTAAAATTGTTTTGTGATGGTCTCATGTGCTGGAACTCGTTCTTTTGGAACTGGTTCCCGATCTGCGAGCTGCTCCTCGAACGGAAACCAAGTCACTGCACCCCGAGAACGATCCACCGCCGGCGATCCCCCACCTCGGCCTCAGATTGTGACCGAACGTGGAAGGGCGTGGACGTTTGGTGCCTACCTCGAACCTCAAGAATTCCAACCAAGGCGTGAGTGGGTTTATTCTCAAGCAAAATCTTTTGTGCCTTCGAATTGTTGTTTTTCAGTTTCTCCAGCGTTTCACTGCCGTACCCGGCTCAAGGAACTTTTGGTGTGTATATATCGTTTACAATTGATTTCGTATATCACAGCAATAAGTCCTGTAGCCTGGTTTTCGGCGAGATCGGCATGGTCCCACCCAAGCAACAAGTTGCCTATTTCGCATCGTCAAACACACGAATTCGTTCATCCACGACCCAATGTTCAATTTCATCGTGTATTTATCGACGTTCACTGTACAATTTTCTCCACACTTTCTACAATGGGACACGCCGCAGACAAGATGGACGTTTTCTAGGTTAACCCCGCCATTGGAAACCGCCTCGTAGCATCGATTTGGCCTTGGGAACTCAAGGAACTATTAGTGTGGATATATTTTTCTGTAATTATATCACAGTAATAGTCCTGTAGGTCTCGGCCTGGTATTGCTTCGTGAAGAAATGCCTTCGCCGAACCAGAGTACCGTTGTGAGATGACGCAATTACCGTTCGATCTTCAAAAGCGCGCCACGTGACTTCACGTGAACTGATATAATTTTTATAACTGAACTCATCTTTCGATAACTTAGTCTCGTATTGCATAATACATTATTGTAATAAATATTTTCGATTATTTTCCATGTAAGTAGGTATAATAAAACGTAAGTAACAAAGTATATTAGAAAGATCCAAAACTTTAGATGAGTAAGTCAAGACAATACACACATATTTTCTCATCAACGAATGGCAGCGCCTTATTTTTTTGAAAAAGAAAAGTACCAATTTAATTTTTTATATTTTAGAAGTCAGGCTTGTATAAACATAAATTTTTAAGGACTTTATATTTAGTTGCACCTATTCAATGTAAGCTTGAAAATCGGTAGAACTAGTTATAGGTACCTACGTTGTGGCTGTATAACAGAATCTACAGTGAAAGTGCCAGTACCTACGTAGTTAATGTTTTTGGGTGTCCAATATCAATTCATACTCGTAGTAATATTTTAATTAGGTACATTGTCAAAACACTAATGGACTAAAGTTATGTAATATTGCCGACCAAAATAATATTTTTAGTACGTATGTACCACCCACCTTGAGTAGTAAGATGTAATTTTTTAAAATATTGAACGACTATACTTTATTTATCGTTAAGCTTACACTCAAAATTTCAGGTTATAACTTAACTCGCGCGAAAAAAAATTGTGTATGTAATTTTGAAAATTATGTACCTATATGTAATTTTTTATGTAGATATTGAACGAATATATTTTATTTTAATGATTACTTCTCAACGTTTCAGGTTTTTATAACTAGCTCAACAAAAATCTCTGGGGTCTTGTTTTAATTTTTTTCACTAATTTTTAAAAAATTTAATAGGACAGTCGATGGTATAAAAACTGACCTAGAGGTACCCTAGCGGTAGAAAATTATACTGTCAGACGGAAAAATCAGCCTTTGAGGAAAAACAGGAAAATATTAGATAACTGCGAATGAGTTTTTTTTAGATTCTTGCAAAAAAAATTGTGTCGAACTGAAAACTTACGTTTTTTTGATTAGTCTAAAAATTGGCGATGAAGTAGTACGGCAGGTGGTGATTGGACAAGATCACCCAATGACCGCCCATAACTACGTCATCGGACGGTTATTTCAAATCAATTTCATTTCCAAAAATTGTTCTACTCCTCAACTTTTCCTAAATGTAGAGAAAGCCTTTTGAAAGCCAAGATAATTATTTCGCATTATTATCCAGAGTGGGAAGTTCACTAAAATGTACTTTGTCAAGGAAGGAAGGTACTCAATTTTTAATTTCCAAAAAAACTATTTTAAACAATTCTAACGAAAAAATTAAATTTTATGATGTTTTGAAATAATAAATTAGAATGTCCTGAAATGAAAACTAGTCGGAATATATAAAAGGCTAATTGAACTATACAAAAATCGAGTTCTTCATTTAAAAAACTGTCTTAGTACCAAACTGATGCGTTATTATTTAACAACATACTCGTCATGAGGTCAATCAAAACAGCAACTAGTCAAATTTAAATTATTATTTTGGGAATTGAGAGTCCAACTAGTGGAATTTGGGAGATTATAGTGATGATTTGGCAGCTTATTCTGAATAATATTGATAAACAATTAATTTCAATCAAAAATAAGATGTAATCTTGCCTGAACTGTTGGATATTCGCAATGTTTTGTATAGAACAGGCTACTGCTCCACTTGTATTCAAACATGATTGTGTCAATCGAAATTTCTAACGTTTCCAAAAGATCAACATAAAATTCAGACAAGAGAAACAAATTTGCAACTAGCCAAATTTGAGTTATTATTTTGGGAATTGAGAGTCCAACTTGTGGCATTTGGGAGATGACAGTAATGAATAGGTAAAAAGTTAATTTCAATAAAAAATAAGATGTAATCTTGCCTTCTGGTGAACTGTTGGGTATTTGCGATGTTTTGTATAGAACAGGCTAGTGCTCCACTTGTATTCAAACATGATTGTGTCAATAGAAATTTCTTACGTTCCTAAAAGATCAATTTAAAATTCAGAAGTAATAATCAATACCACCAAAATGTGGAAAGTTTAGGAATGTCACTAAGACTGGGCAGAATTTTTAATTATATAGAATTCAGATGAGCAAGGAAATAAATAGGGGGGAAAAACTTGATACGACAAATTTAAAAGGTCGTCAAACTTGAAAAAAAAACCTGAAGAGGTTTAAACCGTTACAGTCGAGAACTAGAGGCAGAAAATACTAGGAAGTTCGGTGGTGTGGTAGTAGTAGGTTGTTGAAGTTTGCTGTGTCCTTGAATCGAACTCCGTTTTATATAAAAGACAATAAAATAAGGTATATTTATAATGGTATGCCATAAAAATACAAGTAAAACATAACCAATAGATTATTTAGTTCAGGTATCATTTAAAGTAAGACAATGTCCTGTGTTCTTTGGGACAAGAAAGGCTGGGAATGTGGTGGTCGAAACTCCCTTCCCATCACACCTCGTGGTAGCGGGAGAAGCAACAGATGGCGCCCTCCCCCCTCTCGCCCATATGTCTTCTCCGTGACACATAACGCTCTGTGAGAGAAGCAAACAAAAGAAACCCCACGCTGGGGTAACCGATGAAGAGGGGGAGATTCGTTTTGGCGGGAAAAGATCTTGGATGTTTCAGACCACCTGCCATCCCCTCTTGTCATAATAATATGCTCCTTCTCATCATCCCCAAGACCACCACCAGGTCGTATGCTAATGAAGGGGAAAGACTGAGCTAGCACTTCGTCTTTTATTACTCTTCTAACACTCACTAAGCTAGATAGTCTGATACCTCACATTGTAGTCTCTTTACTTATCCTCAAGCTCCATAAAAATTATTTCCCAGACGTCCCTAAATTTGTCGAAAAAACTGAAAATGTTCTTCAACACAGGAAGTATTCTTAATAATCTAGATACTTTTCTAAATGACAATCTAACATCTTCTTGGTACCAACTTAATTTTAGGGCTTCAGGTTTGTACTAGAAACTACTCTCCAGACTACACTCCTGGTGAAGTCAATTTCTTTCGAAATGGAACTGACCTCTATTCCCCTTCATAAATGGAGTTTGAAATTGCTCTGATGTCTCTGACTGAAAATTACCATAATTATACCTTAACTGTGAAAATGTAAAAATATGGGCGTCGTTGGAAAGGACGTCAAATTTCTCATCTTTCAAATCCCTACAAAAAAACTATTTACGGGGTGCTGATGGGTGAAAAATCAAGTCGTAGAGCCAAGGGCCCGTATTCACAAAACTCACCAAAGTGACGCTTGAAGTCGCACTTCCGAAAGTGATACTTTAGGCCAAAGTGAAACTTGAGGAGAAGTCGCTATTCACAATCGTTTTTAGTGTAGCTGCTCTTAGTTCAGCTTTAGGTTCAACTGATAAGGAAATTGAAGGAAAACTGATAAGTTTTCCATTTAAATCCGAACGGAAAAATTCTTAAAATGGCTGTCGAAGCAAGCAAAATAGACGTACTTCTCGTCAAAAGCTGCACTGAGGGAGAGCCAAACTTACCCGGAGAGTGTAACTTGACGAAAGTTCAGCTTCGGTAAAGAGAGACTTCTTCCAAAGTTTGGTACGTAACTAGCGTTTTCTCTGAAGTACAGCTCTAAGTGGAGCTTTCAAGCTTCACTTAGTAAAAAGCCCCACTTAGTGCAGTTTGTGAATACGGCTGCTGGACTCCGTGGTCAACTCCGCTGCCGCTCCTCCCTCCCTTCATCCAACCACGAAGTCCTCCCGTCATTCGCGATTCACACTCGTGTTTCTGATTTATCTTAAGTTCAACCCCTAAGTTCTCATATGGAGCGAAAGGTTGGTCCAACAGAGCTCAGCCGGAGACCAGCCGGGTCTCATTGTATTCTAAATATTCAACACTATCTTAAATTGATGGATAAACAATACATTTACATCGAAATTTTTGAGCCTTTATTTTTCAACCCTCATAAGTGACTGATATCAACCAAAAGCTTCGAGGCACAACTAGACGCCATATAGAGCCCATTTATCAAATATCATCAAAATCGGTCTCTGATTCTTGAGAAATGAAACACAGATTCGGACTATCGCTCAAGAACATCATCTACGAAGTTAGATGCCAAAATTTCGATTAATCTCGGCAAATCTTGCAACTATTCGCAGATATGGGGATCCTGGACGGACAACAACCCCACTGACGTCACTCAATTTGATAATCAGTCGTAAAATAAGATTGATAGAGCCCTGAAAATTTCGAGGTCAATTCGCCAACATTACAAACGTTCTCTTTATAGAATATCAAACGGAGGAGATACGTCCGCTCGTAAATATTTATGGGAATCAATTACCGTTGTAAGCATAATTTTGGGCTCCTGAAACCCCCTAAATGATTGAACCCTTCTGAATCAGAATTATTGAAAGATGGTGTCACCAAGACCCAGTAGTACTAAAGGCACCGTTCTGAGGTACGGAGAATTTCGTTTGAAACACAGTGACCTACCGCCTATTCAGTTATGGTTTCTATCTATTCAGTCGGTTCAGTTTTCAATTTTTCTGCTCTGCTGGCAGGTATTTGTTCTTTCTTTATACAGGGTGTCCCATGTTAAGGACCGACAAACTTCAGGAGTCGATTCTACAACTAATTTAAGTTAGAAATTGTCTCCAAGCAATTTTTCGTTAGACGCTCAATTTCCGAGTTATTTTAATTTAAAGATTTTCTTCGTGTTTTCGACCTTAAGCATAAAAATGACCATAACTCTCTTAATGTACGTGCAATTTAAAATCCAATTACACCGTTGGAAAGGGCGTTAAATTTACCATCTGTCTAGTGGTTACACAAAACTTTTTGTAATTGTCGTGATGGGTGAACTCGTAAAGTCATTTTTGTCATATTGTCAAAATTTCCTACTTTTTCTTTTGATTGTTAAGGTTTTACTTCCACATGGTTTCTCACGTACCTCTACATCAAAAACTGCGCAAAGATCTCAGCTTTCCAACGGCATAATTTGTTTTAATTCTACTCCGCAAATTAGGGGTGAAAATTACGTTTGAATGCGAAAAAACGTGGTTCCACTCATGGAAATCGAGGTTTTTATGGTTTTTTGGGCCTCGGGCAGGTTCGAGGAATTAGGGGTGGAATTCCACGTCATTTTCAAAGCTATTCGAATGATTCCATCACCGCTGCTATGTGATAGCTCAGTATTGAATTTTGATAGGTCTGAATCTTTTTTTATTTACTTGGTAAATCTTAAATATTATTTACTTTCTCTAAAAACTCATGATTCCACTTTATTTTTTATTCCACGTTGCACGCTATTCTTTATAAAATATTTATATTTTCAAACAATCGAGAAAGTTGCGAGAATTGAAAATTCAATTTGTGCATAAACACCAAGTAAATTTAAAAAGATTCGGACCCACCAAAATTCAATACTGAGTTATCGCATAGCAACGGTGATGAAATCATTCGAATAGCGTTGAAAATGACGTAGAATTCCACCCCTAATTCCTCGAACCTGCCCGAGGCCCAAAGAACCAGAAAACCTTGATTTCCATAAGTGGACCACCGTTTTTTCGCATTCAAACGTGATTTTCACCTCTAATTAGCGGAGTAAAATTAAAACAAATTATACCGTTGGAAAGCTGAGATATTTGCGCAGTTTTTGGTGTGTTCATTTTTATGGCTTAAGGTCGAAAACAAGAAAAAATCTTTTAATTGAAATAACTCGGAAATTGAGCGTTTAACGAAAAATTTCTAGGACACACTTTCTTACTCAAATTAGTTGTAGAATCAACTTCTGAAGTTTTTCGGTCCCTAACATGGGAAACCCTGGCACTGAAATAGACACTGATTCCCCTCAATTTCCCCCCCTGACTTTATACTAGGTACCAATTTATAGTTCTCTTTATTCGTCGTAGGTAAATAGTAGTCACATGAGTTAGTCGCATCCACTACGTTTGAACTTTTATTAAGTTATTACGAACCACATGAAGGAAGGTACTTTTAGCGATAAATAACGTTCTATGCTATTTTCACTCCTCCAATGTGTAAAAAAATAACGTAGTATAGGTATATAATTTGAGTATGTACCTAACATAAACACTTCAAAATATTTGTTGCTTCGATCTTTTTCTACAGAGTATTTCCTCATTATTATCCGCCAATATTGTTCGACACCCACAATAACTTCTTTTTCTTCAGGATGTCATTGTTTCCAGCTTGAAAGGGATTTTTAATGAGTAGGGCCTATTTGCTTCGTCACTAACCAAGATCTTTTTATTCTTTTCTGTTTCTGCTCAGTCAGAGAACAGGAAATTAGGTCTGCCAAAGTTCAAAGATTTTACTCGCAATATGCTTTTTTAGAGTCTGTTAAACATTTTTAGTTCCGACCATAGTAGAAGACCAACTTTGAGAATAGTTTCATGGCCTATCGACGATCCTTTTTTTAGTCTTATTTCTAAACCGAGATCAGTTGAAATCGATCCACCTCTCAAACTTAACCTTATAACGGGAATTGAGAATTTTGAGTGATTTTTCGAAGCCAAGGAAGGTAGTTCGAAGTCACGTCACCGATGAGCACGGTTATTATCTCGGATGGAAATGAGAAGTCAAATCCTTCGGGGGGTCCCTCGACGTAAAAAGCTCGACGAGACTCGGGAGAAACGAGACCCCAAAGAAGAAGGCGCGAAGGAAAAGATGGTGGAAAGAAGGGAGAAGAGGGGATAACGGTTTCCTTTGTATACGACCAAGAGTGAACAACAAAAAATAACCGACAGGGAGCCGCCCAGCACGTGGTGGTGATAATAATCCGCTGTGGAGATCTAGGAAACAATATCTATTTATTACCTCACTACGATGATTATCACAGGTATAATTTCACAAATGGATAGAAAATACGTAGTCATTGATTAGACGTGGATACAAAATGACAAACTAACTGCACGAAACGATTAAAATGCTGTAAACCTAAACAAATCACCACAGAAGGATGTTTACCTGAAAAATCCAACAAAGTTGAAAATAAATTTTATCAACTTCGGGCACCTCGAATATGAAAGAGAAGGAAAAAATTTCACGATACTCATACTCAACTTTGGGGAACCAAAAAAACTTCAAAATATTCGAACCTTGAATTTGTACGATGTTTGGCATACTAAAGTGCGGAAATCTTCTGACGGAAATAAAGTTACTCATAGTAAGAAAAATCCCATTCGTGCAACTTGAATAGATAAGCAAATTTACAAAGCTTCCATTTTTAATTTGAAAAAACGCCTTGCTGGTTCACAATAGACCATTTTCAAAGATTTTGGACAATTTTGTATTTCTGGATGTCACCAGTGTCAGTAATTATGGGCTTAATCCGAATATTACAATAAAAACGGTAATTTTCACAAAAACTGAAAAAAAAATCCTGAAAACACGTTTTATGATTCTTTTTTTAAATTTGTTAATATTATTGTTATTATTTGTTTATTATTGTTATTATTAATTATTCTAAATAGGTTATTTAGAAAATTCCAAAACACATTTCAGTTGTTAAATTTTTTTTCCATTTTCCTGAAAATTTGCTAATGGGGTGTGCGCATGGGTCGGAAAAGCTGTTTATTGTTATTTTTAATCTAAGGTAGACCTCATTCTGAGAATTTTGGTACCAACCGCGACCTTCTAGCGTGGGAAGACCTTTTTCTATGATTTTTCAAAGTTACGAATGTTTATGACGTCACCCCATCGGGAGGGGCGCGTGACGTCATAAACATTCGAAGCTTTGAAAAATCGTAGAAAAAGATCTACTCATCCGAAAAGAAAACGGCTGGTGTCGAAATTCTAAGAACGAGGTATACTTTCGAGTAAAATTTTTTAAAAATCAGGCCTTAGTACGGGCTTAATCCGAATATTACAATACAGACGGTAATTTTCACAAAACTGAAAAAATCTGAAAGCATGCTTTATGACTCTATTTTTTAAACTTTGACCTCATATGGGTTATTTAGAAAATTCCAACACAATTCAATTGGCAAAAATGTTTCTATTTTCTTAAAAATTTGCTAATTGTTGCACAAAATTGCTTGTTTATAGCCCAAAAAGTAAACATTGGTTGATTGATAATTCTACCCCGTGTTAGCTGATTTTTCTGAATTTCGTGTTTTTTCCCCTGTTGATTTTGAAGGCCATGATCATCAGTAGTTATTTTGGAACAGACTTGAAACTACCATCTATAAATTGGTGCAAAGTCGGGCAATTACATCGTGAGAAACGATGTTATAGGAAAATCAAGTTGACGATTTCGACGACGATGAACTTTACAGCGGACCATCTAGGTATATAGATTCAAGTATTAACCCATTTTCGGCCACTGATGGTTTTCGCATCGTCATATTTTATGATTTTTTAAAATGTTAAAAATAGTGGAAAATCTTTGCAAAATAATTTTTTCTCGTTCATGCTGTTCCTAAAATTTTTAGAAATTTTTTTTTTTTGACGTTCAGGAGCTGAATGCGATCTTGGAAATGTTTGAAAATGAGGCTTTTTGGCCAAAGGGCCAAATTCGATTCTGGGCGAGTGAGGGTTCTGGGCCATGAGTTAAAAGAGATTCCGATCATCAGACTTTTACATTTGACCAAAAACAATGAACTGGATAAATCATATCGCTTTGGAAAACTCTCAAATCTCATGAAAAAGTAAAATTTATAAAATATCGAGTATTTTTGCTCTCGATTGGTAAGCAAATGATGCTTTATTTCGGCCGGCATTCTGTAAAAAAGTTCATCCTCCTCTCCTTATTATTCAGTTATTTCTACCCTTGACTTGAAATTGGTTAAATGAACATTTTATTCGATGTGTTTCTGTTGATTACCTCGTGGCTCCTATTGATCAAAAAACAAATAAATGCACAGCCTTTCGTTCTAGAGCCTAAACCCCAAAAACCATCCAATTTTGGTCTACTAGGAACGGAAAGATTGCTGTATGAAGTCTACGCTTGCGCGCGTGCAACCATTATTCCAACAGCGGTGAAACTTATAGGATTCGCTCAAAGGACTAACTCACATTCTTCTTGAATATGCCATCGAAATTATAAAATATTTTCGTAAGATTTAGCCGAAAGAAAGACCGGTAGATCAGACCCGAATCGGTGGACTGGACAGGGTTTCGTGGACTACATGGTGTTCACTATGATATTCAAATCTCCTTAGGAATCCATTCTACTACTAATTTTCAACTCCAAGTTCATTCTTACAATTTTTAAACACGCGAATCACTCATTTCGTCAATTTTTGGACATCAAAGACTTTGAAACAGTCCTTTTATGCCGTACGAAACTGAGATACCTCCTCCTTTTTGAGTTAACCTCGAAGGGAAGGGTATTCATAACCGACAGATATTACACAGACTTCGAAAGACTAGAAACCTGCCTTGTTGCTCTGATTGATTTTCATTATTTCAGCCCTCTAAGAACACCAGAAGAGGATTTGAAGGTCTTCATTGCTGGAGAACTGGATTCAAATCCAAGAAAGAATTGTTTCCAGTTGTCTCTAAATTTCAGCGCTCTGAGATGATCTGGAAGTGGAAGCAAGTTTGTCTCCAGAGCTAGAAATATGGGTTGAAATCCTGGACACGTCAGAAAACGTGACCAAAACAATATGCACAAACCGAGTCCAAAAACCAATGAAGATTCCGTTCTAATCAATAGGGTTTGATGTCTAAAATAAACATGTTTTGTCTGCAAGTAGCACAGTTTGCACTCATCCTGAAAGGATTCCTTCATAACCACCAGAGTTTGTATCGTGCTAGGAGGACTAGAATCCTGCCATGTTGCTCCGATTGATTTATTATTTCAGCCCTCTAAGAACACCAGAAGAGGATATGAAGGTATCCATTGCTGGAGAACTGGATTCAAATCCAAGAATGAAACGTGAATGAATTGTTTTCAGTGGTATCTAAATTTCAGCGCTCTGAGATGATCTGGAAGTGGAAGCAAGTTTGTCTCCAGAGCTAGAAATATGGGTTGAAATCCTGGACACGTCAGAAAACGTGACCAAAACAATACGCACAATCCGTGTCCAAAAACTAATGAAGATTTCGTTCTAATCAATAGGTTTTGATTTCTAAAATAAATACGTTTTGTCTCCAAGTTGAATGGTTTGCACTCATCCCGAGAGGATTCCTTCATAACCACCAGAGTTTGTATCGTGCTAGGAGGACTAGAAACCTGACAAGTTGCTCTGATTGATTTTCATTATTTCAGCCCTCTAAGAACACCAGAAGAGGATTTGGAGGTATTCATTGCTGGAGAACTGGATTCAAATCCAAGAAAGCAACTTGTAAAATTGTTTCCAGTTGTCTCTAAATTTCAGCGCTCTGAGATGATCTGGAAGTGGAAGCAAGTTTGTCTCCAGATCCAGAAATATGGGTTCAAATCCTGGATACGTCAGAAAACGTGACCAAAACAATACGCACAATCCGTGTTCAAAAACCAATGAAGATTTCGTTCTAATCAATAGGTTTTGATTTCTAAAATAAACACGTTTTGTCTGCAAGTTGAATGGTTTGCACTCATCCCGAGAGGATTCCTTCATAACCACCAGAGTTGGTATCGTGCTAGGAGGACTAGAAACCTGACAAGTTGCTCTGATTGATTTTCATTATTTCAGCCCTCTAAGAACACCAGAAGAGGATTTGGAGGTATCCATTGCTGGAGAACTGGATTCAAATCCAAGAAAGCAACTTATGGAATTGTTTCCAGTTGTCTCTAAATTTCAGCGCTCTGATATGATCTGGAAGAGGAAGCAAGTTTGTCTCCAGAGCTAGAAATATGGGTTGAAATCCTGGATACGTCAGAAAACGTGACCAAAACAATACGCACAATCCGTGTCCAATAACCAATGAACATTTCGTTATAATCAATAGGGTTTGATATCTAAAATAAACATGTTTTGTCTGCAAGTTTCACAGCTTGCACTCATCCTGAAAGGATTCCTTCATAACCACCAGAGTTTGTATCGTGCTAGGAGGACTAGAAACCTGCCATGTTGCTGCGATTGATTTTTTATTTCAGCCCTCTAAGAACACCAGAAGAGGATATGAAGGTATCCATTGCTGGAGAACTGGATTCAAATCCAAGAATGAAACTTGAATGAATTGTTTCCAGTTGTCCCTGAATTTCAGCGCTCTGATATGATCTGGAAGAGGAAGCAAGTTTGTCTCCAGAGCTAGAAATAAGGGGTTGAAATCCTGGATACGTCAGAAAACATGACCAAAAAAATACGCCAATAAAGAGTTCTTTCTAATCAATAGGATTAGATTTCTAAAAAAACATGTTTTGTCTGCAAGTTGCAGACAGGAATCCCGAGGGGATTCCTTCGTAACCATCAGAGTTTGTATCTTGCTAGGAGGACTAGAAACCTGTTGTATTGCTTCCCCTGTGTTTCAATATGAGTTTGTTCTACAGGGACTTGGAGGGGACGGACAGCTCGGAATGAAACTTGAATGGGTCTGATGGTTTTGTGTCTGATGAGGGCGAGGAAGGGGGACCCGTATCTCGTGTCTCCTGGCGTCCTTCGTGGGGGACCCACCGTTTTTATCGGACGAGTTTCAGCTCAAGAGAGAATTCCTGGTTTGAAGGGGGGGCTGACGAGAGAAGCTGTCACGATCATTGAAGTGATAGGAACTTTATGCTTCGAGAGTTACATTTGGAAAATAAGGTTTCCTCCTAAAGCAACCTCACAGTAAATAGGAGCCATGAAAGGAACTCGGCCAAGAGTAGGGATAATATTTTAAAATCCTAATTGATCAAATATTCTTAGCGACCGATATCACAACGTGATAAAACAACGTTTTCACTTCCTTGGTAGAGGCTTCGTTTCTAGGTGTATCAAATGTATATTCTTGCTACACACAAGAATTTACCTACAAGCGAATAATTACGGCGATAAAAACTCAGTAATTGGGAAAATATTGATTTTATCATGTTTTGCTCTTAACTCAAATACAGGGTGAGCCAAAATAGATGGTGCATTTTCAAAGGGCGATTAAAAACGAACGACACCACTTAGAAGAATGCGGTTTATTTTATTTGACTCCACACCTCACCCCACTTGTTGACTTAGGTCCTAAAAATTACGTCAGGAAGGTGGGCGCCCACAGCAGCCATTGATGAAGGCCACTTGGCGAACTTTTTCAGTTCGGATGAAGCCCACTTCCATTTCTCTGGAGCGGTTAACAAACAAAATTTCCGCTATTGATTTAGCCACAACCCAAGAGAAATTCAAGAGAGACCTCTCCACTCCCCGAAAGTCACGGTCTGGTGTGCCGTTTCCAAATTTGGGGTGATTGGACCTTATTTTTGAGAGAAGGGCGGAAGAACTGCTACTGTCAACTCTCAGCCTTTCCATGCTGGAAACATATTTTGAGCCCGAATTGGACCAGTTGTCTGAAGAATAGGATATCTGCTTTCAAAAGCCCACACAGTACAAATCTCGTTGGTGAAACTGCAGCAGATGTTGCCTGGTCGCCTTGTCTCTCTCAGGGGGATGTCGGGAGGCCGGCGAGATCACCAGATTTAAGAGTGTGCGATTTTTCCTATGGGGCTACTTGAAAGAAAATGTGTTCAAACATCGGCCTCACACTCTGCGAGACCTCAAGACACGAATCAGGGAAGAAATTGCCACGATTCCCATCAAAATGTGCCAAAGAGCAATTGAAAACTTCAAAAATCGCTTTCATCAATGTATCGCTGCTGAGGGCGCCCACCTTCCTGACGTAATTTTTAGGACCTAAGTTATCAAAGTGGTGTGAGGTGTGGAGTCAAAATAAACCGCATTCTTCTAAGTGGTGTCGTTTGTTTTTAACTACCCTTTGAATCTGCATCATCTGTTTTGGCTAACCCTGTAGTAATTCCCTAAGTTACCAAATTCGAGCGGTTGTGTCTAACGATTCGCTGTTTATAGAGCTGGGTTTGAACCGAGCCGATACTTCACACATTGTAAGAGCGACGATGGAAGGTATGTTGGAAGGTATGAATTGAGAGGTTCTCTCTTAGAACTGAATCATCGACTGTTTCTTTAATCAACCGACAGGAGAGAGGTCTGCTCGATGCTTGAGTCGGAGGATACTCCATTTCCTGAGGATACCCTCCAGAGTGCGATTCATCGACAGAAATGATACTTTTAAAGAACTCGAAGAGGCCAGGAATTATTTTGAATTTATTAGATTTGTCCTAAACTGTTCCAGACATAAATTAGGTAAGCATGACATGAATATTGATAAATTCTTAAATAGCCACTTTCAGGCGCTATTTGGATATTTTAAATCGAACGCCAGTGTTTTTATTGTAGGTCATTTCAATAGCTTCAAAGTGATAAATAATAAATAAATAAAGAATCCACATTTTTCTCTCCATGAATGTTCAAAAAACTGTTTTTTCTCTCTAAAAAAATAAAATAAAGAATAAAAAATTACTTAATACTTACATTTTTTTTAACTTGAAAATTACACATATGAATTCTTAAAACATTAAAATTATTACATTTAATTATAAGTATATTAAAATTAATTAAATTATTAAAATTTAAAATAAATGATTATTGGTAATTAGTTTGAATTATTGAATTTAATTAAATATTAAATTTTGTTAAAAATAAAGTGTGTTGTAAATTTAAAATAATTGATAAATTCTTATCACACTAAAATTATTTCATTTTTTAAACAGCGCAGGCGCCTTAATTTGTTGTAGGTGGGTACCTGTTACAATAGTGTAAACATTCTACGGCCAACAAAACAAAGATCGTTATGTTATCATACTGCTCATGATACGATGGTTGCAGCTCGATTCTCTTTAACTGCGTTATAAAACTCGGACCAAATGGCATGAAAGATGAGGGAAGAAAACGCGAAATAGAGACCGCCTTTGTCAACTTCGCTATCTTCGTAGATTAGCTCGGAGGCAATTCGTGAATTTGCATACGGAGATAGCAGCGACTTGAGCGTCATCTTTTCCATATTCTTTTTCTTCAAAATACCCTCGACGAATTCCATTCAACTATCCACTAACAGGTAGGTAGTACAAAATCAGCAAGTTCTTGGATACTGGTTATATATCACTTGAAGATGTGAACTCGGGGGTCACTGTAGTAAAGTTCACATTGAAAATCAATTAAGAATATGGAACCTTTTTAGGGTGTGTTGACCCGACACTGTGAATTGAGATAGTAATATATAAAGGTGCTTATTAGGACAAGGCCAATAAGACCTGAAATAACCCCGTTATCTGCCACGAGAAAATTTGAGAAAAGCAAAAAATTCAAAATGAGAGAAAACCATATTTAATATAATATATTGAACTGCTATAATATATTAAATATAGCATATTACTATATTATCTATATTATATATCTTATATTTATCTATTTATTATATTATTATTATATATCTATTTATCTATATTATATATCTTATATATATCTTATTATATATTATATATCTATATTAAATATAGTATATTATACTGTAATGGTTGCCTGAAATACCAAAAATGTTTATATAATATATAAAATTAAAATGTATAAAAAATATATAATACAAAAAAAATAAAAAATAAATTATAAATAAATGTATAAAAAATAGGTATATAAAATAAACTAAAATATATAAAATTAAATTCACGAAACTAATGAATATTTTATTACATAATATTATTATGTAATAAAATATTCATTAGTTTCGTGAATTTAT
Organism: Apolygus lucorum; assembly: GCA_009739505.2. NCBI lineage: Eukaryota > Metazoa > Arthropoda > Insecta > Hemiptera > Miridae > Apolygus > Apolygus lucorum. Next base: position 24,436,778 of record CM019172.2, read on the forward strand.
CGAGTTATCTCGCTTTTTCGATTGAAAATGTCAACCTAGAATTGCGGAAATACGGCGAACATTCGGCGAGTATAGGCCAGTATATTCGGTATTGGATCCAACACCACAAATGTGAACCCGGCTTACGGTGAAGGAGAAGAAGAAGAAAGAAGCAGCACCGTGTACGACCATGTTTGTACTGCCAAGAAGATGAGAGACTCGGCAGAACGTACTTACTTCTGCGCTGAATGGGAGAGGCTCTGATACTGTAGTAGAGAGGATAAGGAGTTTTAACGCAGAGAAAGCTATTGAAATAATTATGGAAGAGAAAGATATCTGGAACGCCATCTATACGTTATGTTTACGGTGCTGAAGAATAAGGAGGAGGAAAGGTGTTGAAGAAGACACGTAACAAGCCAAGTCGAGAAGCGCATGAAAAGAGACCACCTCGTAAGTAATACTGCACAAGGAGTTCCGGGATGGTCAAACGGATAAATGAGATTACAGGGTCTAGTTGGTAGTACTGGGTGGTCCATAGAGCCAGGAGAGTCCAACAGTATCTTAGACCTTAGTCCGTAGATGTACATAAAGCATTTTCCCCTCGTATACAAGAAAAACTGTCTTCGGACTAAAAGAATGGAGCTGTTGAGTTGCTTTCTCTCGTACGTTATGAGTCAAACGGAGGACGTCAACTGTTGCCATATACCTGTTTTCTCTCTAGACAGACAGTAGAATTATCTATCTATCAATAAGGTGCGATCATCCATCCAACTGAAAACTACATAAAAGAGAAAAACTTACCCGATTGGTGAGGCACTGGGTGAAGGCAGGTTTCATTTCAGTGACGGAGACACGATCCTGCGGCCTTTTAGGGCCAGAAACGCACGACACGACCGTGCCAAGATCCAGCTCGACAACCTGGCTGAACGTCGGGTCTTCAGCTGCGTTCGTGAAGTCTCGGAACATACCAGACACCTTCAGGTACGTTTCGATTGCGTTGATTTTATTGGAGTCTCGATCTGGAAATAAATCACGTTTTGCAACCATTAGGTCTCAACACGCCTTTCATGGTTCTTATATTTCGATAACAAATAACAATAAAATGGACAAATTCACTGTATGCAATTTTTACTCGAAAATATGAATTTGGAGTCACCTCAACAACACTGAAACCGATCTGGAAATAAATCACGTTTTGCAACCATTAGGTCTCAAAGAGGGCTTAATAATCAAGGTATGCAATTTTTACTACAAAATATGAATTTGGAGTCACCTCAACAACACTGAAACCGTCATCGGTATTTCTAACTAGGCGGTATCCGTAGAGGAGGTGGCAACTCCCGCTAGGCACGCTGGTGGTAAAAGTTGTTTCTCGTACGTCCAATAGAGTGCTCCGATTCAAATTACCTTACCATCAATAAATAATAAATTACCATCAACTTTTTACGAGTGTCAACTTTACACATTTTGGTTTATTATTTCTAATAATAAGCCTATGTGATCGTATCGCAAAAAATTTTTATAACCCCCCCTCAAACTTTGTCACTTTACGTTTCAAGGTGCGTAGAATCCAAATTTGCAATGTCCGTCCGCCGTCCGCCGTCCGTGGCACTTTTCTTAGCAACACTGGACCGATTTGGTTCAAATTTGGTATATGGGCTCCATTTGGGGTCTAGTTGTGCAACGAAGCTTTTGGTTGATGTAGGTCACTTCTAAGGGGTGAAAATTAAGGGTTGAAATTTTCAAGAGTGCCCTAGCTCGAAAACTCTCGAAATAAAGGTATCGTTTTTTCACCAATTTTAAATAGTATTGAATTTTTAAAAATTTTTGAGACCACCCGGAGCTCTGTAGGACAAACCGTTCGGTCCCTACGAGTACTTGAAGGTTTTCCTTCGATAAAACAGAATCATGAGTGTGAATCGCAAAAGAGGTCTAATCTCCTTTCAAATTTTATCGGACTAAAATGCGATCGCTCTTCATTTCTTCGATTTGTATACAGTTTTGCCTTCTGCGTAACCAGTAATCAAATTTCCATATGAAGCTTTCTATTTTTCCAATCGAGTGTGAAGCGTTTAGTTCTTTCTAATAAACTTGATTGTGAAGGTGTGAAGCCAGTATGGTGTGGTAGGTAGTACCTAGCTGGTAGGTAAAAAAAAGTTGGTAGGTAAAAAAAATGTTGGTGGGTAAAAAACGCTGCAAATCATTGCTCAAAAGCTTCTTCATTCTTCAGATCACTGATCAGCTAAGTGAGCTCCGAAGCCATTTTCAATCCTATTGAATGAAAGTGCTCTTCCAGGCGTCTCCAGCATTCGAGGAGATCTTCTTCACTCCTCAGATCACTGATCAGCTGAGTGAGCTCCAAAGCCAATTTCAATCCTATTGAATGGAAGTGCTCTTCCAGGCGTCTCCAGCATTCGAGGAGATCTTCTTCACTCCTCAGATCACTGATCAGCTGAGTGAGCTCCGAAGCCATTTTCAATCCTATTGAATGGAAGTGCTCTTCCAGGCGTCTTCAGCATTCGAGGAGGTCTTCTTCACTCTTAAGATCACTGATCAGCTGAGTGAGCTCCGAAGTCATTTTCAATCCTATTGAACGCAGGAAGCTGAAATTTGAGAGGGAAGGTCAAGGGAGAATACAGATGGTGGTAGGTGCTATTGATGGAGAACCAGTGATCTATACAGAAGGGTGATCTATACAGAAAATAATAAACCTTTGAGCAATGATTTGCAGCGTTTTTCTTATAATAAAAATAAAAAAAGGGTTGTTTTCAACATCATCTCATTACAGTAGACATATCATCCAACTCAACAACATAATTAATGTTGAAAATTATCAATGACACTCGAAAAAAGTTGATGTGATCTCTCCAAGTTCATTTTAATCAGAGCACTCTATTGGACGTACAAGAAACTACTTTCACCACTAGCGCGCCTTACTGTACCACCAGTTGCCACCTCCTCTACAGATACCACCTAGTGTATTTCTAGGACTAGAAAATGCACTATTAACACCTTCAGCGCGGATGATGTCATATGACATCATGCTGTTCTTGCGGAGCTACGGGTGATGTCATATGACATCATGCCACTTTGGAGAGCGCTCCCCACTCTAAGGCCCCTACGAAGGCGTAGAGATGAAAATGAAGGGCTGGAAAGTACTACCACCCTGGCGTGTGATGTCATATGACATCATGGTTTAAAACCAATCAAAATGGCGTCCAAATCAATTTAACACTTCAAATACATTACCTATCAAAAATTAAAGCGCCTATGTCAAATTTTGGGGAACAAATTTTTCCCATAGGAGACGTAGTCCCACTTTTTACCTCCCGCATTGAAGGTGTTAATCAGAAAATAGCCATTTTTTGTTGCTTCTTTTCAATCTGATTATTTTTTATATTGTTGGGTTGTAAATTGTTAGTTTGAAATCAATTTGGTGTACTCATGCCCACTTCATCTTCTATAGGTCTACCACAGAAACTTTGCATCCGTGTGGTGCCCCCTAGGTGGCGGATCTGCGAACTATAACGATCGAGTCAACCTTCCATGGTGAAACCTTGACACGGAATTTGGAGCCATGAGAGATATGATGTTCATTCGAAATTTCAATTTTGGGAATGCACGAATTGCAAGCTGCAGTAGGAGGGAAATCAGGTCTCTTTAAGAGGAGAAATTCCCGAAACATTATCATAGGTGCGGGAATCCGCTTAACCCATTTCCGGCCATTGATGCATTTTTGCATCGTCATAACAGAGATTTTTTTAAATATTGAAATAGTGAAAAATCTTTCTAGAAGAATTTTTTCTCGTTCATGCTGTTCTTAAACTTTTCAAAGAAAAATGTCTTCGGCATTCAGGAGCTCACGATTTGGGTAATTTTTTTTGAAAAGGAGGCCTTTTGGCCGAAAGCATGATTATAGTTGCTCACATTTGGTCCTGGGAGAGTGAGCGTTCTGGGCCATGAGTCAAAACAGATTCCGGTTCATGAAAATTAATTTTTAGATTTTATATGGATTTAAAAAAAATTTTTGACAATGAAATGAATAAATCATATTGATTTGGAAAACTGAGACCTCTAAAATCCTATTAAAATGTAAAATTCATAAAATTTGGAACATTTTTGCTCTCGATTGGTGAGCAAATGATGCCTTATTTCGGCCGGCATTGTGTAAAATAGTTCATCCTCCTCCCCCATTACTCTGTCATTTTTACCCTCGGCTTGAAATGGGTTAATGATAAGAGATAATTAGTTCTATGTTCTCCAGAAGAATGCGTCAAAGGGATGCAAAGTTTCTGTGACAGACCTATAGACCCTGGAGTCAGAGAGAGATGCCTGGACTATTATGGAGAATGGGGAGTGCGCCTGATTTGTTTTTAAATTTTTAATCGAAAGTATACCTCATCTTGAGAATTTTGAAGCCAGCCGTTTTCTTTTTTGGATGATTAGATCTTTTTCTATGATTTTTCAAAGTTTCGAATGTTTATGACATCACGCACCCCTCCCGACTGGGCGGGACCACCATTCGAAACTTTGAAAAATCATAGAAAAAGGTTTTCTCACGCTAGAAGGTCGCAGTTGGTGTCTAAATTCTCAGAATGAGGTCTAGTTTAGATTACAAATAACAATAAACAGTTTTTCCAACCCATGCGCACACCCCATTGTGTGCTCCAGAATGTGTGTGTATGTTGCGAGAGTGATCTCTTCAGGAATACGGAATACTCTCCAAATGGAGTTTAGTTTAGTTAACACCACCTTCTGTCAAGGATACGACAGATGGACCATACTTATCCAGGAGGTACTCTTTGCAACCGGATGAGTCAGAATCTATCATACACGTTGACCAATTATTGTATTTAGCTCGATGAATTTGAGCTCCACCAAAACAGAGAGTTGAAGAGGTTTTAAGGTTTTCACATTGTTGTGTACTGAAAACCTCTAAAAAAATACTTAATTATGATATGCAATAGTGTGTCTGTTAGACCACACGGTACTCTTAGTAAGTACAACGGCTCAACTGGTTAAAATAACGTTACAATTTGAATACTTCGAAAGAAGAGCCTGACCGTTTCATTTAACCTTAAAAACGGCGTTTTGAAACCATTGCTAAAGTCGGTCCTCTTCGATACTCGTACCGAAATTGAATTAATTTGGATCCCACTTACTGGTTTGATGGAGATACTGAAGGCTGTTGTCGTCGATCGGGAAGAAACCCACAGTAGCTCCGTACTCGGGGCACATGTTGGAGATGGTGGCTCTGTCGGCGATGGACAGCTCGGCCACGCCTGGACCGAAAAACTCGACGAACTTGCCGACCACTCCCAAAGATCTCAGGTTCTGGAAACAGAAACATTTTACCATACTGTATTCATATTTTGTCGAATTCGCCTATAAGTTGCCACTCCTGCGCGGTAGAACTTCAGCAGTAAAAAGTAGGATACGACAAAAATTGGCAACAACAGCCCAAACCGCGACATAAATTATTGTTAATAATACAAAACTGATATTTTATGAAAACCTAACGATTAGAAAGTACGAGTATTTAAAACATTTATTCGTTTTGTAGGCTTTTATGAGGTTGTCGACTCACAAGTGTAGGATGGATTTCAGTTATTTCTTCCATGTTTAACTTATAAGCTGGTCGATGTTGTTAAACCTTTTGCCCTCACTGTGGAAGGTGTGAAAAGTTGAAACCGGATGTGTTGGAATGTAAGGATATGGAGGAAGTGATGGTGATGATCCTCCAGTACAATTAATGTCTGTCGTATGTTTTCCCAATTTCTGTGAAATGTGAAGTCGAAGTGGAAGTTACCTAACCTTGTTCTTGTTCTGTTCGCCCTTTTATAAAAATGTGTCTCGCCTTCTCTTTTTATTATAACTATACATTCAAATCCTCACGAGTTTCTTTCTCTGCGTTTTACCCTTTACCAACATTGGTTCTGGGCCCAGTATAGTGATTGAATGATAGTTGGTGTTTTAGTTTTTTCTCTGTGAGTAAGTTGGGGTTCCTGGCTAGTCACGTGGTCTCGTTTCTTTGTTTCTCCCGGTTCCCTTGTTCCACCAGAAAATGGGTGAGAACTCAACAAACTCTGCAGGAGGTCTCGCTGCCATCGAGAAGTTGAGAGGTAGGGAAAACTTTATCACCTGGAAGTTCCAGTTAATGAACTTGTTAAAACACGATGGTCTTTGGAAAACCATAGAGGGTTATCCAGCAAGTGACACCACAGAACAAGAAGTGAAGATGAGACAGGACGAAAAAGCGTTGTCAAAAATTAATCTCACTCTAGGGAAAGCTGCAATTCCGTATGTGGTTGAGGCAACTACTGCCAAAGATGCATGGCAAAACCTCATCAATGCCTACCAAGATGATGGCTTGAGTAGGAGGGTCACTCTGCTGAGGACCCTTTGTTCCACAAGATTAAAGGACTTTCGCAACATGGAAGACTACGTTAATAAAATTATAACTATAAATGAAGAGCTTAGATCAATCAGGAAGCCCGTGGAAGATGAATTCCTTGCAGCCATCATGCTCCAGGGCCTGACAGATGAATATGACCCCCTGGTCATGGCAATTGAAGGTTCAGGTAGGACCATATCAAGCGATTACGTTCGTACCAAGTTGCTTCAGGATGTCAAGTGGAACAGGACCAATGGTATTAGACCACCAGAAAAAGCTCTAGCCTGTGGAAGAAGAAATTTCCCCATCAAACATAAAAGTGCTAATAATGTAACGTGTTACTGTTGCAAAGAGAAGGGTCACTTTGCAAGTAGCTGTCCTAAGAAGAAGGATATAGAGAAGAAGCAACCAAGCAAGTCTCAAACCCCCAAATCCATGCTCGCATCACTGACGGCTAAAGTGGGACAGGAAGAATGGTATGTTGATTCAGGAGCTAGTGTGCATATGACGGGGCGTCGCGATTGGTTCCATGACTTCAAACCGAGTTCGGAGCAGCAGGTCACCCTTGGCAACAACCAAGCTCTAGCAAGTCAAGGTTATGGCACAGTCAAATGCAATTTTTCGTCAGGTAATGAACAAACCATATCTGATGTGTTATATGTCCCGGATTTGAAAACTAACCTTTTGTCTGTAGATGTGTTGACAAGAAAAGGGTTCTCTGTAGTTTTTGATAGTGATGGATGCCGGATTTATGATCGTGAGCACGTTCTTCTGACAGAGGAGGGTCCCATGCTTAGCACATCAAGTCACGATGGTGTTTTCAAGCTCAAGGTTCAAGATGTAAAACACGCTAATGCAGTCAGGACCCAAAAGCAAGTTCAAAATGGCTCAGAGGATCTTTGGCACAGAAGGCTGGCACACTTGAACCATTATAGTATGTCACTTCTAAGAGATAAGCTAGCTTCAGGTATTCACTATCGTTCTGATGTTGATAAAAAATTGTGTGAGTCATGTGTGAAAGGGAAGCATGCCCGTAAACCATTTCCCAAGGAAAGGGTCAAGTTAGCAACTAACAAACTTGACCTGGTGCACACAGACCTTTGTGGTCCATTCCAAGTGGAGTCATGGTCAGGAGCAAGATACATGCTTACTTTCATTGATGACCATACCAGGAAAGTGTTCGCGTATTTTCTGAAGTCTAAGGATCAGGCTGCACAGATCCTCATAGATTTTGTGGAGATGGTTGAGAATCAAACGGGCGTGAAAGTCAAGATCATACGGTCTGATAATGGGACCGAATATGTCAATCACACCTTGCATCGCTATTTCAAGAAGAAGGGTATTATCCACCAAACAACCTGCCCAGAGACTCCTCAACAGAACGGTTTAGCGGAGCGATACAACCGATCAATCATTGAACGAGCTCGTACTATGCTAATAGACGCCCAATGTTCCAAGCAAATGTGGGCAGAGGCAGCCAACACAGCGGTCTACATAATAAATCGTTGTCCAACGAAGAAGATTTTGGGAAGTACTCCGGAAGAACGTTGGAGCGGCAAAAAGGTCGATCTGCGACACTTGAAGGTTTTTGGCTGCAAAGCCTATGTTAAAATAGCCAGTGGTAAAAGGAGGAAGCTTGATGCCAAAAGCAAGCTGTACACCTTTGTCGGATATAGTGATACATCAAAAGGTTATCGCCTCCATGATGAAAACCACAACACGAAAATATCACGAGATGTTATCTTTATTGAAGATTCCACCATGAATGACGCCAACACAGTCAAGAGAGACAAGAAAGAATATGTCTTGTTGGAGCTGGAAGCCGACCCCGCCGAGCTTCAGGGGGAGCAGTCATCTGAAAGCTCAAGTGATGACAGCTCTGATGGTGACAGCCTGAGTAGGGAAGACTCTCACGCTGACAGCGACGTTTCCCAGGATGACTTCGATTCCTGCAATGAAGATGAATCTGTCCTGAACGTGTCCTACAACACTGGGACTGGCAAGTTGGAGATCCAGGAGCAGTCTGATGTGCTGCCAGATGGTCGCCTGAGCGACTCTGAAACGTCATCTGGTCAAAGGTACCCCACTAGGCAGAATAAATTACCTAAATATTTGAAGGATTATAAGTTAGACTTAAGTATATCGGACGTTGATCTCACAATAGAGCAGGCTCTAGCTTCAAATGATTCTGAACACTGGCGTAAAGCTATAGGTAGTGAGATGGATTCTTTGAAACGCAATAAAACTTGGATTTTAGTTGATAGACCAAATAATAAAAATGTAATTAAATGTAAATGGGTCTTAAAAACTAAACAAGATGAACTAGGTGTCAAAAAGTTTAAGGCTAGATTGGTAGCTAAAGGCTGTGGCCAAAAATATGGCCATGATTATGATAAAACTTTTTCACCAGTAGTTGGTTTTGGAGCTGTGAGGACTTTGATGGCCACAGCGACGATTTGTGATCTCAATGTTGACCACTTAGATGTGGAAACAGCGTTTCTGAATGGTAGATTGGATGAGGAGGTGTACATGGAACAACCTCCAGGTCTAGGAACTAGTTCTAGTCCAAATAAAGTATGTTTACTTAAGAAAAGCATCTACGGTTTGAAACAAAGTAGTAGAATTTGGTTCGAGACGTCTAAGAAAGTATTAAATTCTATGGGTTTCAGGTCTTGTATGAGTGAACCTTGTGTTTTTAAAAGAGTTCAGAACGGTTCAGTCATAATAATAGCCGTTTTTGTAGACGATTTTCTTCTGTTTTATCCTGAAAATTCGAACGTTGATGACGTCAAACAACGTCTGTTGAAAGCTTTTAAAATCAGGGATTTAGGACCTGTAAAGAATTTTCTAGGTATGAGAATTGAACGTGATCGTTCTGAGAAAACAATGAAAATTTCGCAGGAGCAGTATGTAAATGAAATTTTGCTTCGTTTTGGTATGCAAGATGCAAAGCCTGTCAAAACGCCTCTTGTGAATACTAAGGATCTTTTTGCTATGGGAGAAAAGATAGATGCACCCTTCCAGGAGCTCATTGGTTCCCTTATGTTTTTATGCGTTGTTTCGAGGCCTGATTTGACATATGCTACGAATTTTCTAAGTCAATTTAATACTAATTTCACTAAAGTACAATGGGTAGCGGCAAAGCGCATTTTACGTTATTTGTCTGGCACCAAGTCGTTAGGTATTTGTTTTGACGGAAAAACCAATAATGATCTAGTCGGTTTTTGTGATGCGGATTGGGCCAATAATAGTGAAGACTACAAACCTTACACTGGCTACGCGTTTATGTTAGCTAATGGTCCTGTTGCATGGGCTAGTCGTAAGCAACATTGCATTTCCTTGTCCTCGACTGAGTCCGAGTATGTCGCTCTCAGTGAGGCAGCTAAAGAAGCTACGTTCTTAAGAAATTTTGTTTTAGAGTTGGTTCAAGATACAAACCTAGCAGTTCGTGCAGAAAAAATTAATATCCGTTCCGACAACCAAAGTGCAATTAGGATGTCTGATGGTGAATCGCTTCATAAGCGCACCAAACACATTTCTGTCAGGTATCACTTTATTAGAGATAAAGTTGCGCAAAATGTTATTACGTTGCATTACGTTCCTACTGCTGAGATGTGGGCTGATATGCTCACGAAGACTTTGAATGGTACCAAACTAGTTTCATGCATCAAAGGTTTGGGTATAGGTTAAAGAAAGAACAAGTTTTATTATAGTTCGTTTATTTTATGTTCACTTTACCTTTCATGATTGATTATGCAGTGTTTTCTTTCGTGATACGTATTTAGGGCGTTGTGATGTGTAAAAAATAAATCTTGTCTCTTATCTGATAAGAAGTTTCGTTGTTGTTGTTGTCAGGTTTTTCTTGTTGTACCCTCGGATCAAGGGGGAGTTTGTTGGAATGTAAGGATATGGAGGAAGTGATGGTGATGATCCTCCAGTACAATTAATGTCTGTCGTATGTTTTCCCAATTTCTGTGAAATGTGAAGTCGAAGTGGAAGTTACCTAACCTTGTTCTTGTTCTGTTCGCCCTTTTATAAAAATGTGTCTCGCCTTCTCTTTTTATTATAACTATACATTCAAATCCTCACGAGTTTCTTTCTCTGCGTTTTACCCTTTACCAACAGGATGTTTAGTCTAGGGACTCAACCAACCATGCATCACAATGGCTATCTGTCCTTCCCATCACCGCAGTCAACCTGGACCTAACCTGCAACCAATTCCGAGATGCCATCACCATGAGATACGGGTACGAGCCCAGCGGCTTACCAGCCTCCTGCGGTGGGTGTGGGGAAAGCATGAGTCTGACCCACTCCCTGAACTACAAGAAAGGAGGTTTGGTTAAGTGGGGCCACGATTACGTACGCGATGAGTGTGCTATGCTGGCCAACCTTGCATGGGGAGGGGTGACCACAGAGCCAGTTATGAGAGAGGCAGCTAATGGTCAACCAGCACTGATCGCTGACATTCAGGTGTCTGGGAGGGTGGCGTTCTTCGACAACCGTATTATCAATGCCGACGCCCCTTCCTACTGCACCAGAGAATGGACAGCAGTATCGCAGCAAGCTGCTCGCAGAAAGTATGACCAAGCAGCAGAAGATTTTCGTGGCTCGTTCACACCATTGATCGTTTCGTGTGATGGAGCCCTTCACAAAGAATTTCAGGCCTTCCTGAAAAGGGCAGCTAACAGGCTGTCTGAAAAGTGGGGAAGATACCCGTCTGAGATAAGCGGCTTTCTGAAAGTTAAAGTTCAGATAGCAGTGTTGAGGGCTGTATCCATGAGACTAAGGGGGACCAGGAAAAAAATAAGAAGTCTTGGGACCGAAGACGGAGCATTCCTGTCACTCCTTCGAGACTGAGTGACGAGAGAAGCCAAGGAACTCCAGGATACAATACTTGTCCAACGACTTCGAAAATCGGCTCAACTTCAAGATCCACTCCGCCCTCAAATCATTATGTAAGCTTGGGCTTCACTGTTGAATTGAAGATTCTCGAGTAAGCCCTTTTGAAACTGACCCAAATATAGGTTGAGAGGCTATATTGACACAAGTGAGAGGCAATTGAATTTACTAGTATTAAGATGATAAAACTAAATAATTACCTGGTAGACAGCTGTAGCGGTTCGGAGGTAGCTGAAGGCTCTTAAAATCAAAATAATACCTGAAGGGTCTAATGCTGATATCTGTTTAAAATATGTTATTGGTCTGAAGGACTGAAATTATCTTCCTGAAGGGAATTACAAGTGCACGAAAAATGGAACGGTGCACGGTGAACGGCGCACGCACTAAAAAGGTGCGTCGCACTAAAATGATGTGATTCACACTAAAATGGTGTGATCGCACAAAAAAGGTGCGGTCACACGTAAAACCTGTCTGTTACGGAAATTAAGGTAGTGAATAAGAAATGCAATTTTACAAGCTAATAGGAACGTTTTTAATGCAATTAAATGGCAAGTTGACTCTACGTTAAAATGTTGTTGGCAAAAGAAAATACAATTTATGAACAATAAATGGTTTTACAAGGATTTCGTGCGTTCTTTCAATTTTCCTTCTTATAACGACTTTACAAATGACTCGACTAATGACTTTACTAAATTTACACAATTTGATAATTTACTCGACTGACTGACTGAAATTCTAAAATGTTCTTTGACTTGACTCTACTCGTTATTTCTACACAGTTTGAACACAATTACATTGGCCAATGTATAGATTAGTTTTTACACTCACAGCGGTGGGGCCCGAAGGAAATCCAAAGGTGGTGCGATGAGAAGATCTCTGGGGGGATTTGGTCCAAACGGTTTTTTCCACACAGATTACCGTTGGAGGAAGGGGTTGGCTCGTATACTCAGACTCGTGGGCAACTAGGCTAACTCGGCGGACTGGTATCGAGGGGAATCCAATCACTACTTGCATAAAGGGGTTCGATAAACGTATCTAGCTTGATGCAGAGGAGCGCGGATTGATAGCTTCAAAGACGGGGACGTTATGGCCGCTCCACGCGGTGACTAGTTCTTTTGATTCCGGAGGCCCCCACCCTCCATCAACAGGCGTCCGAGCGGACCTCCGCGGCGACTTGTGATTGGCTGTCGATGACGTCAATCCGACGTGAGCGCTTCTGGTGGTGGGCGCCTAAGATGGTGGTGGCGCCCTGGAGCGGGGACGGTACAAGCCCGCTCCATCCTGCTGGTCCTAAAGGCGGGAAGGGAGCGAGGGTGGTGGTTGCTCAGCCTCATCACTGCTGGGTCAAGACAGTGAGCTGCGGCTCACAATTAATAAATTACAATCTACTGGATTACAATGAGAAATTGACATATGTGGTGAGGAGGAAATTATTTGTGGAGTGACATCATCAGGGGGGTGTTTGCGCCAAAATAATTTTACGGTTTCCATCAGAATTGAGAGTATAAAATGAGAAAATCTCGGTTTTGGGTACCAGAATTGCGGCTTTATTTATCACTAGCTGAAAAGCCTACTAAAAGCAGGCAAAGACTATTCCTCCGACTCTCCACCCGCCACCAACTCCCTCCGACTCCTCCCGCCCCCAACCCCTCCGACTCCTCTCGCCTCCAACTCCTCCCGCCCCCAACCCCTCCGACTCCTCTCGCCCCCGACCCCTCCCGCCCCCAACCCCTCCGACTCCTCTCGCCTCCGACTCCTCCCGCCCCCAACCCCTCCGACTCCTCTCGCCTCCGACTCCTCCCGCCCCCAACCCCTCCGACTCCTCCCGCCCCCAATCCCTCCAGCCTTCAACTCTCCCTCTGCCACGACCCCTCCGTGCATACGTACGTACGGTTGGCGTTTTATATAATTAGATGTTTATGGTGTGACTTCAAATTGAAATAATCAATAACCACTGAATGGGGAAAACCTTGGAGAAAAAACACCATGAAAATGAGCACTTTCAGCTTGAGAGGCCCGTTGAGTGTTGAAATCGTATAGCGTGCTCCTGTCAGTCGACGGACGACTTATCGAGCAGGTTGCTCGGTTCAAGTACTTGGTCCAGTGGGTGTCGGAGACGTGGTCACTTGAAGGGGAGCTGCGTGGTCGTATTGAGATAGCTCGGGGTGCCTTCAATAACATGCGGAGTATATTGTGTCGCCGGGATTTGAGTTTCGCGTTCCGTTGGCGTGTAGTGAAGTCTGTTCTCCTGTATGGAGTGGAGACTTGGACTCTAAAAGTTAAGGACATTAACCGGCTGGAGGCTTTTGAAATGTGGCTGATCCGGCGTATGCTGAGAATCCCTTGGACCCCCCGACTCCGCAATGAGTACATCCTTCAGCACAACTCTCTAATGCGCGTACTGCTGACAACAATAAAAAGGCGCAAGGTTTCCTACTTGGGGCATGTAATGCGTGGGCCCAAATATGGGTTTTTGCAAACCATTATGATGGGGAAAATCAGTGGACGTAGAGGAATTGGAAGGAGGCGGGCCTCATGGTTGTCAAATATCCGTAGCTGGACAGGAATTGACCGAGCCGCGGACCTGTTTCACCTGGCGCAGGACCGTGAGAGATATGCGGAGATGATCGCTAACCTTCAGTAATGGAGATGGCACTACAAGAAGAAGAAGAGCGTGCTCCCTGGGGTCACTCACAAATCTTGACTATGAATCTCGTTGAGCACTCACATACCATTATGAGGACGAACTAAGAACCAAGTTACTACCATAAATTACGCCCTTAAAACTCAAGACTGTATGGAAAAAAGACCTTAAAATAACGCCCTTTAAAGTATCGCCCTCTCCAAGAAAATTATCATCGCTCATAGGTACTTCCATCACGAATTAAAACGCTGCAAATCATTGCTCAAAGGTTTATTATTTTCTGTACCTATAGATCATTCTTCTGTATAGATCACTGGTTCTCCATCAATAGCACCTACCACCATCTGTATTCTCCCTTGACCTTCCCTCTCAAATTTCAGCTCCTGCGTTCAATAGGATTGAAAATGGCTTCGGAGCTCACTCAGCTGATCAGTGATCTGAAGAGTGAAGAAGATCTCTTCGAATGCTGGAGACGCCTGGAAGAGCACCTCCATTCAATAGGATTGAAAATGGCTTTGGAGCTCACTCAGCTGATCAGTGATGTGAGGAGTGAAGAAGATATCCTCGAATGCTCGAGACGCCAGGGAGAGCACTTCCATTCAATAGCATTGAAAATGGCTGCGGAGCTCACTCAGCTGATCAGTGATCTGATCAGTGAGCAATGATTTGCAGCGTTTTTTACCTACAAACATTGTTTTACCTACCAACTTTTTTTTACCTACCAACTATTGGTAGGTACTACCTACCACACTGTAATGGCTTCACACCTTCACAATCAAGTTTATTAGAAAGAACTAAACGCTTCACACTCGATTCGAAAAATAGAAAGCTTGATATGGAAATTTGATTACTGGTTACGCAGAAGGCAAAACTGTATACAAATCGAAGAAATGAACAGCGATCGCATTTTAGTCAGATAAAATTTGAACGGCGATTAGACCTCTTTTGCGATTCACACTCATGATTCTGTTTTATCGAAGGAAAACCTTCAAATACTCGTAGGGACCGAACGGTTTGTCCTACAGAGCTCCGGGTGGTCTCAAAAATTTTTAAAAATTCTGTACTATTTAAAATTGGTGAAAAAACGATACCTTTATTTCGAGAGTTTTCGAGCTAGGGCACTCTTGAAAATTTCAACCCTTAATTTTCACCCCTTAGAAGTGACCTACATCAACCAAAAGCTTCGCGGCACAACTAGACCTCAAATGGAGCCCATATACCAAATTTGAACCAAATCGGTCCAGTGTTGCTAAGAAAAGTGCCGCGTACGGCGGACGGCGGACGGCGTACGGCGGACGGCGTACGGCGGACGGACGGAAATTTTTTTATTCGATTTTCGGATTCTACGTACCTTGAAACGTAAAACATCAAATTTTGAGGGGGGGTTAAAAAATTTTTTTTCTTGCTCGATTCCAAAGGCTTATTATTGAAAATAATAAACCAAAAGCCTTGAGTAAAAAATAGTAGACAAGGAAAGACCACAAAAGTAGTCATTAGATTGTTATCCATCAAATTTACTCATTACCTAAGAGTATTCATTCAACGCATTAATTTGTTAGTAGACCAAATTATAGATGGAATGGAAGGTGATGATTCTACCTTTGTGATAGTGAGGACCAAATCTGTGGAGGTAGCGTACTGACTCAGCTTCCCAACCAATTTGTAGCCAACGACCTGAGGAACCAACATCGATATGGCTTGACCCAACATGACAGCTTCCGCTTCGATTCCTAGAAAAAAAATACCAACTTTTAGAAAATACTCGAAAATGTGAACGTGTAAAAACAACCTGGAGCAAGTAGGAGTTGCCTATACGAATATAAAACGAAAAATGCTCGAATATTCAACATTGAGACAGCGCGACACAGCACGTTGCTCTACAAACATCTTATACAAAGTGATACTGAAGCTAGAAACACACTGCCCTCACGCGGCGTGAGCTCACGTCAGTAAAGTGCGGTTCACCATTCTCCCATAAGAACACAAGGTAATTCTTTTGCAACATCCACACTGACGGTAGCTCATGTGACCTCACAGGCACACGAGTGACCTCACGTGAGATGAAGTCTGGACAACTACATTTTGGCTTGACATGAGTTGAGATTTGACAACGATTTGGAACAAAGAAAAATCATTGAGTGCGAGTTTAGAGCCCATCAACATACAACTGATGATTGGCCATGATACCAGTGTGCTTACCTGCTTGAGGTCACATGAGGTGAAACTGCATGTGACGTGGCGTGAGGGCAGTGTGTTTCCACCTTGAGACGCTCTGAAACTACTAAGCCTGGCCCTCCACTGGAAGCGTATTCAAGCGACAAGGCGGTTACAGGCGACTTCCGCGAGGCGACTGGGAAGCGACCGAGCTCCTCCATTGGAAGCGACTTAGTCGCGTGAAGTCTGTGGGGGTGATTTGACACCACCCCAACCTATCCAGATACTTCATGACGTCATTCACTTATCCCCATTTTTTAAACTGATGGAAGGTTCATGAAGGAAGATTCGCTGGTTTTCATTTACGCAGGAGATATACAGCTTTTACGTGACATAAATTGTCAGAAAAAAAATTAATTTTCAAATCCAACTACCTGAAGGTATATTTCAAATTAATAGAATTTAAGTAAGTTAACTTTTTATACACAGACATTAAAACTGGATTCACATGGGACGAAAGAGGGTGGAAATGGAAAAGATGGAAAGAAATATCACAATCTGATTGGCTGATTTTCCCCAGTTGAGAATAGTGGCCGCCAGCTTGATGGAACCCGTCGACGGAAGGAATTTTTATACCGTCGTCGGTCTTCCGCCCTTTCTGTGTGCTTGCACACTGGTCAGGAGTGATAACCACGAGTGGAGATTGCACTAGGGGTGGCCAACTGTCGTTAAAAGCCACAATTGATTGTTTTGATACGATCAACGCGATTGATGCATTGAGATAATAATATTATCTCAATGCATCAATCGCGTTGATCGTATCAAAACAATCAATTGTGGCTTGAATTGTGTGTTGGAATTCTGCATTAATTCTGGGAATATATTATATTCCCAGAATTAATGCAGAATTCCAACTGTGAATTTCTAGAAACATTGTTACTACAAACATTGTTGGCACCCCGAGGTTCCAGGCTTGCACTTCATTTGTTTGTTGTGCTGTCCTTTTCTTGCTCGTTTTTTTTTTCTAATACAAAATTAATTTAAACGAGGAATTGAACGTCAAATTCAAAACACAGTCAACTGAGGTTACAGATCAGAGAGAGGTTATCATTTCAGAGGCTTCCAGGAGGAAGGTTACCATTCCATCTTCTCGGTCCATGTGAATCTTCTCGGTCCATCATCCATGTGAACCTTCCACCGACTCTGGCTATCCCCTCCACTGATTTTCTCGTTTTTCCATCTTTTCCGTTTTCGCCCTCTTCCGTCCCAAATGAATCCAGCTTCAAGTTAGCTCCAGCTTTTGGTAATTACTAAGGTATGCCTTTTGCTTGAAAAGTATCGATTCTTGAAAAAATCGATGGGATTTTTTTAGATTCTTTTCAAAAAAGATCGATTCGATTCATTTTGAAGAATCTGACATCCCTCCAGTCCATGGCTGGAACAGGAAAATGTGATTCACAGTCGGAGGGTGCAACGAGAAAATATGGGAAAGGGAAGCCAGGTCGCTCGAAACAGGCAACTGATCCCATCCAGATGGCTTTGTTGCCTCAACACTAATCACTGAGCGAAGATTTGTCAGAAACATGCATATCGATCCTCAAAGGGCTATGTCCATCCATTTTCACTTTTTTCAATTTCAGAAAAAACTCAAATTGCAACAAAACTATTATTGACCTTCTTGGAGATTATAGCTTGACAATTTATTGAAGAAATTGAAGAGTTTAGTGTAATAAGCTTCTATTTTAGGAATTGTGCACGTTTCCTGTCTAAATGCGTGCTTATTCCCGACATGGGACCCTTCACTCGAACAATCAATTGTGAAGTTCTCAAAATACATTCCTTGACTTACAGCAGTTTGAACCAGGAGACAATCTTCTTGCAGATTCCATAGAATACGAAACTATCGGTAGTAGGAATTCTACAACCAACTGATTTTGACAGAGCTCATATCATAAACGGGTTGAACGAGTAACAAAAGACGCCACTATGGAATAGTAGTACCAAAATTAAGCAATCTGAGCAACCTCCTTGAGGACGCTCAGATGGACTAGTTAACGCAATTAGCTCGAACTTTGGCGAAATAGATAACTCAGTTGGCGGAATTCGTGATGACTTGACGGAAATTGATGGTGTTTGTTCTTAACCAGAACAAGATTACAACTATCTGTGATTATTCGAATTACCTCCTACTCCCCATCCAACAACTCCCAAGCCGTTGATCATAGTTGTGTGAGAATCAGTCCCAACGACGCTATCAGGATACAGAATGTCGCCGTCCGTGAAGACAACTCGGGCAAGGTACTCCAGATTGACTTGATGAACGATTCCAGAGCCAGGAGGCACGATCAGCATGTTCCTGAACGCTTTGGCACCCCACTGATCAAACAAACAAAAAATATGTTTACCATAATCCATTGAGATAAGGCACGATTTAACTAAATAGCAAAAAAAGCATAATTTTGTGCATTTTAGATACTTATAATTCAGTAATTCTTCAGATTGGAGTAGATACAGCGCAGACGACGAGTAAAGTTAGTATATGGATTGGTAATTAATGTCGTACTCATCTAAAAAACTCACTTTGAGGAATATGAAGCGCTCCCGGTTCCTCGTAAATTCAAGTTCTTCGTTCTTTTGAAGAGCGTCCTCCCTGAAATACATAAACACAGTCAATCCTAGATTCTTGTGGTAACTCGAATACTGACACTCATATTTTAAATGCCTTAAAACATGTAAATGATAATGAGTTGCGTTATATAAATTCGTGATACAGTAAGAAGATGAAAGAGGATCTAGGAGACGGCACAGAGCTGATCTAGACAACGTTTGATTTGCGGTCCTGCGTCCTATTTCACTTGGTAATGACGAGAACCCAGCTGTTCAAAGATAAAACCGAACTCCCAGGTTTCTGAATTACTTTATTACATTCCCACCAGTAGGTACTCTCTCCCAATTTTATTAATCTGACTATGGTAACTTCTTTTCTTGGGACCAGGAAAGACCTGGAGAGATGTCAAGCTGGATCTTCCAGTGTTGCCAAGTTGGGGGTTTCCCCCCCAAATTTGGGGTTTTTTTTTCTAGACGGGGGAATTTTGGGGGGAGAAATCCTTTTAGTCCAGGAGCCCAGGGCCAAAAACGTGACTGATTTCATTACTTGTGTCACATATATAAAACCTAAATATCCAACCCCCTGAGCTAATAAATGTTTGTCTGCCATGTCAAAACCAATGGAATAGAAAATGGCGGCCATGTTAAGTACAACCAATTTGAAGAAATCTGACTGATTTCAATACTCATGAGACTTAAATATTCTCAAACGGGAGTGCCTGTTGAGTACTTTACAGGTTGTCTGCCACCATGTAACCTATGGGAACTTAGCGGCAGACGGGACTTAACTTCCGGGCTTAAGGGACTTGAAAAGTGACTGATTTCAATACTCATGAAACTTGGTTCTTCTGAAACGGGAATGAATATAGAGAGGTTTGGAGGTTGTCTGCCGTAATCTAACCTATGGGAACTTAGCGGCAGACGGGACTTAAGTTCCGGGCTTAAGGGACTTGAAAAGTGACTGATTTCAATACTCATGAAACTTGGTTCTTCTGAAAGGGGAATGAATATAGAGAGGTTTGGAGGTTGTCTGCCGTCATGTAACCTATGGGAACTTAGCGGCAGACGGGACTTAAGTTCCGGGCTTAAGGGACTTGAAAAGTGACTGATTTCAATACTCATGAAACTTGGTTCTTCTGAAACGGGAATGAGTATAGAGAGGTTTGGAGGTTGTCTGCCGTCATGTAACCTATGGGAACTTAGCGGCAGACGGGACTTAAGTTCTGGGCTTAAGGGACTTGAAAAGTGACTGATTTCAATACTCATGAAACTTGGTTCTTCTGAAACGGGAATGAATATAGAGAGGTTTGGAGGTTGTCTGCCGTCATGTAACCTATGGGAACTTAGCGGCAGACGGGACTTAAGTTCCGGGCTTAAGGGACTTGAAAAGTGACTGATTTCAATACTCGTGAAACTTGGTTCTTCTGAAAGGGGAATGCATATAGAGAAGTTTGGAGGTTGTCTGCCGTCATGTAACCTATGGGAACTTAGCGGCAGACGGGACTTAAGTTCCGGGCTTAAGGGACTTGAAAAGTGACTGATTTCAATACTCGTGAAACTTGGTTCTTCTGAAAGGGGAATGCATATAGAGAAGTTTGGAGGTTGTCTGCCGTCATGTAACCTATGGGAACTTACAGGCAGACGGGACTTAAGTTCCGGACTTGAGGGACTTAAGAAAATGACTGATTTCAATACTCGTGAAACTTGGTTCTTCTGAAAGGGGAATGCATATAGAGAAGTTTGGAGGTTGTCTGCCGTCATGTAACCTATGGGGACTTACAGGCAGACGGGACTTAACTTCTGGATTTGAGGGACTTACGAAAATGACTGATTTCAATACTCGTGAAACTTGGTTCTTCTGAAAGGGGAATGCATATAGAGAAGTTTGGAGGTTGTCTGCCTTCATTTAACCTATGGGATCTTAGCGGCAGACGGGACTTAAGTTCCGGGCTTAAGGGACTTGAAAAATGACTGATTTCAATACTCGTGAAACTTGGTTCTTCTAAAGGGGGAATGCATATAGAGAAGTTTGGAGGTTGTCTGCCGTCATGTAACCTATGGGAACTTACAGGCAGACGGGACTTAACTTCCGGACTTGAGGGACTTAAGAAAATGACTGATTTCAATACTCATGGAACTTGGTTCTTCTGAAAGGGGAATGAATATAGACAAGTTTGGAGGTTGTCTGCCGTCATGTAACCTATGGGAACTTAGCGGCAGACGGGACTTAACTTCCGGGCTTAAGGGACTTGAAAAGTGACTGATTTCAATACTCATGAAACTTGGTTCTTCTGAAACGGGAATGAATATAGAGAGGTTTGGAGGTTGTCTGCCGTCATCTAACCTATGGGAACTTAGCGGCAGACGGGACTTAAGTTCCGGGCTTAAGGGACTTGAAAAGTGACTGATTTCAATACTCATGAAACTTGGTTCTTCAGAAACGGGAATGAACATAGAGAGGTTTGGAGGTTGTCTGCCGTCATGTAACCTCTGGGAACTTAGCGGCAGACGGGACTTAAGTTCTGGGCTTAAGGGACTTAAGAAAATAACTGATTATAATACTCGTGAAACTTGGTTCTTCTGAAAGGGGAATGCACATAGAGAAGTTTGGAGGTTGTCTGCCGTCATGTAACCTTTGGAAGAGGCAGAGAGGACTTAACTTCCAGACTTAAAAATGACTGATTTTTACGCTAAAGAAAATTTAATTTTTCTAACAGTGATGAGTATAGAGAGCCTTGCTGGTTTCCTGCCTCCTGTATAACTCCATTTTCTGCCATTGTATAAGCACTGGAAAGTTAGCAGCAGACTGGTCTTAACATTGTTGCTTGTTTGAACTAGTAAGTTATTCTCAAGAGATCATTAATTGTTTTTTTCTTTTTCACATGTTCAATGCGAATGTTTCTCCGTCTGAATTATTTTTCCATTATAATATTTCTTACTCATTGTATTGGGCTTGCCCGTATTAAATAAATAAATAAAATCAAATAAAATAAGAGTTGTTTTTCTTCAATCGGGAATCAACTTTATTTACTCAATGTTTCCTGCTCTACAAATAAGAAATTATTGTGTATCCAAACAAATACGTAGTTTAGAACAAGATAACTTTATTAATATGAAGTTTCTAAAACATGGTTAATACAATGATTTGCAAACTGTATATGTTGGACCACGTCAGAAATCAATGAACTACCGCATTATAGAATACATAAAATTCTCAATAAAAAAACTCAATCATCTTCGTCACTTGAATAATTCAATCTACAATCATTATAGATAATTATCATTATTATCAATAATTAATAATTATTCTATAATTATTATAGATGTCACTCAGATCGTAAAGTGATGACTCGTCATCCCAAGCCTCAGCACCTAGAGATGTTGCTCCTTGTGTTTCCCCAGTCAACACCACTTCAATAAGCTTTTCAGGAAGTGCGTGCCCTACAAACCAGCATATGTTGTATTTTCCTTCCTCCAAAATCCATCCGTAATCTATTGGGCAAATAGGTGGCGGATGAGGGAGGTGCAAGTTACTCCATTGCTGTGTGATGTATTTGGCCCTGAGTACACATGTTCATTCAGAACCCGTTTACATGGCGACAAATTGGAGCTATCTATACCTTTAGAAACGAACAGGGGTGCAGAAACATCTTCCTTCTTCGTATACTCTTCCATAAACAACTGATGGCGTAACTCATTTATATTAACAAAACTCTTCTTACTGTAGAAAAGACAAACAAGTTTTTCCATTTCGGAGAAAGTGTTGTTGTGACTGAAAGAAGAAAGTATCTGTTCCAAGTTGGATACGAACAAGCTCGAATGGTTTTTTCTTCCCAATCCTGAAAAATGAAGAAGTATAATCACATCCTGTAAGTGCGTCGAGAACAGGCAATGCCTGGCACATCGTTTGCCCAAAAGATCTGGCAATTGATCGCATAGTTGACTAGTGGTATATTCTTTACGTGAACAAAAGAGAAATATGCAAGCAATTCTGAAGCATACGAATCGAGGTATTGTGCTATGGCGTGAGTAAACTAGAATCATCCCACATGGAAGCGGACTCAAGGATTGTTTACCACCTATTTACTGTTACCCAGGGGAATGTAGTGATTAAATCTTCTGACACAGACGTCTTGATTATTTTACTACAAATTTTGCATCATATCAGCAATGAAGTAAACGTCTAGGTGCAAACTGGTACCATAACTAACAATGATCTCAGATTCGTCAACGTGAGATCAATTGCCAGATCTTTTGGGCAAAAGATGTGCCAGGCATTGCCTGTTCTCGACGCAATTACAGGATGTGATTATGCTTCATCATTTTTCAGGATTGGGAAGAAAAAACCATTTTAGCTTGTTAGTTGTGATCCGACTTGGCAACAGATACGTTCTTCTTTCGGTCACAATAACACTCTGTCCGAAATGGAAAAACTTGTTTGTCCTTTCTACAGTAAGAAGAATTTTGTTAATATAAATGAGTTACGCCATCAGTTGTTTATGGAAGAGTATACGAAGAAGGAAGATGTTTCTGCACCCCTGTTCGTTTCTAAAGGTATAGATAGCTCCAATTTGTCGCCATGTAAACGGGTTCTGAATGAACATGTGTACTCAGGGCCAAATACATCACACAGCAATGGAGTAACTTGCACCTCCCTCATCCGCCACCTATTTGCCCAATAGATTACGGATGGATTTTGGAGGAAGGAAAATACAACATACATTGGTTTGTAGGGCACGCACTTCCTGAAAAGCTTATTGAAGTGGTGTTGACTGAGGAAACACAAGGAGCAACATCTCTAGGTGCTGAGGCTTGGGATCACTTCACGATCTGAATGACATATATAATTCAAGTGACGAAGATGATTGAGTTTTTTTTATTGAGAATTTTCTGTATTCTATAATGCGGTAGTTCATTGGTTTCTTACGTGGTCCAACATATACAGTTTGCAAATCATTGTACTAACCATGTTTTAGAAACTTCATATTAATAAAGTTATCTTGTTCTGAACTACGTATTTATTTGGAAACACAATAATTTCTCATTTGTAGAGCAGGACACATGGAGTAAATAAAGTTGATTCCCGATTGAAGAAAAACATCTCTTATTTTATTTGATTTTATTTATTTATTTTATACGGGCAAGCCCAATAAAATGAGTGAAAATATTATAATGGAAAAATAATTCAGAGGGAGAAACATTCGCATTGAACATGTGAAAAAGAAAAAAGCAACCAGACATTGTTATGTTAATGATATCTTGAGAATAACTTATTTGTTCAAACAAGCAACAATGTTAAAACCAGTCTGCTGCTAAGTTTCCAGTGGTTATATAATGGCAGAAAATGGAGTTATACAGGAGGGAGGAAACCAGCAAGGCTCTCTATACTCATCACTGTTAGAAACATTAAATTTTCTTTAGCATAGATATCAGTCATTTTTAAGTCCGGAAGTTAAGTCCCGTCTGCCTGTAAGTTCCCATAGGTTACATGACGGCAGACAACCTCCAAACTTCTCTATATGCATTCCCCTTTCAGAAGAACCAAGTTTCACGAGTATTGAAATCAGTCATTTTCTTAAGTCCCTCAAGTCCGGAACTTAAGTCCCGTCTGCCTGTAAGTTCCCATAGGTTACATGACGGCAGACAACCTCCAAACTTCTCTATATGCATTCCCCTTTCAGAAGAACCAAGTTTCACGAGTATTGAAATCAGTCATTTTCTTAAGTCCCTCAAGTCCGGAACTTAAGTCCCGTCTGCCTGTAAGTTCCCATAGGTTACATGACGGCAGACAACCTCCAAACTTCTCTATATGCATTCCCCTTTCAGAAGAACCAAGTTTCACGAGTATTGAAATCAGTCATTTTCTTAAGTCCCTCAAGTCCGGAACTTAAGTCCCGTCTGCCTGTAATTTTCCATAGGTTACATGACGGCAGACAACCTCCAAACTTCTCTATATTCATTCCCCTTTCAGAAGAACCAAGTTTCACGAGTATTGAAATCAGTCATTTTCTTAAGTCCCTCAAGTCCGGAAGTTAAGTCCCGTCTGCCTGTAAGTTCCCATAGGTTACATGACGGCAGACAACCTCCAAACTTCTCTATATCCATTCCCCCTTCAGAAGAACCAAGTGTCACGAGTATTGAAAACAGTCACTTTTCAAGTCCCTTAAGCCCGGAACTTAAGTCCCGTCTGCCGCTAAGTTCCCATAGGTTACATGACTGCAGACAACCTCCAAACTTCTCTATATGCATTCCCCTTTCAGAAGAACCAAGTTTCACGAGTATTGGAACCAGTCATTTTCTTAAGTCCCTCAAGTCCGGAACTTAAGTCCCGTCTGCCTGTAAGTTCCCATAGGTTACATGACGGCAGACAACCTCCAAACCTCTCTATATTCATTCCCGTTTCAGAAGAACCAAGTTTCATGAGTATTGAAATCAGTCACTTTTCAAGTCCCTTAAGCCCGGAACTTAAGTCCCGTCTGCCGCTAAGTTCCCATAGGTTACATGACGGCAGACAACCTCCAAACCTCTCTATATTCATTCCCGTTTCAGAAGAACCAAGTTTCATGAGTATTGAAATCAGTCACTTTTCAAGTTCCTTAAGCCCGGAACTTAAGTCCCGTCTGCCGCTAAGTTCCCATAGGTTAGATGACGGCAGACAACCTCCAAACCTCTCTATATTCATTCCCGTTTCAGAAGAACCAAGTTTCATGAGTATTGAAATCAGTCACTTTTCAAGTCCCTTAAGCCCGGAACTTAAGTCCCGTCTGCCGCTAAGTTCCCATAGGTTACATGACGGCAGACAACCTCCAAACCTCTCTATATTCATTCCCGTTTCAGAAGAACCAAGTTTCATGAGTATTGAAATCAGTCACTTTTCAAGTCCCTTAAGCCCGGAACTTAAGCCCCGTCTGCCTGTAAGTTCCCATAGGTTACATGACGGCAGACAACCTCCAAACCTCTCTATATTCATTCCCGTTTCAGAAGAACCAAGTTTCATGAGTATTGAAATCAGTCACTTTTCAAGTTCCTTAAGCCCGGAACTTAAGTCCCGTCTGCCGCTAAGTTCCCATAGGTTACATGGTGGCAGACAACCTCCAAACCTCTCTATATTCATTCCCGTTTCAGAAGAACCAAGTTTCATGAGTATTGAAATCAGTCACTTTTCAAGTCCCTTAAGCCCGGAACTTAAGTCCCGTCTGCCGCTAAGTTCCCATAGGTTACATGACGGCAGACAACCTCCAAACCTCTCTATATTCATTCCCCTTTCAGAAGAACCAAGTTTCATGAGTATTGAAATCAGTCACTTTTCAAGTCCCTTAAGCCCGGAAGTTAAGTCCCGTCTGCCGCTAAGTTCCCATAGGTTACATGGTGGCAGACAACCTGTAAAGTACTCAACAGGCACTCCCGTTTGAGAATATTTAAGTCTCATGAGTATTGAAATCAGTCAGATTTCTTCAAATTGGTTGTACTTAACATGGCCGCCATTTTCTATTCCATTGGTTTTGACATGGCAGACAAACATTTATTTGCTCAGGGGGTTGGATATTTTGGTTTTATATATGTGACACAAGTAATGAAATCAGTCACGTTTTTGGCCCTGGGCTCCTGGACTATTTGGGGTTTTGGAGATGGGGGTCGAATGCAACCTCACTGTTTGACATTTTGATTTTTTGTTCAAAAAAGTACCTAACCTACCTGAAGAAACTAGTTTATTTTTTAAAATGTTTTTAGTGTTTTTTTTTTAAACCTTTATTACCTGAAACATATATCGCTAATACAATAATTGCATTGTCTTCAAGATCCACTCCGCCCTCAAATCATCAATAAATTACAATCTACTTCTAAAAAAAAAAAAAAAAATTGCATTGTATTCATTGGTATTTTTATTTCATCCTTAACTTTAAGGGTTTTTCTTTTTTGGGGGGATTTGAGGGTTTTTTTGAGGTTGGCTCAGGGGGTTTTGGTAGCCGCTTGTTGGCAACACTGGGATCTTCCGCCTGTCCAATTGGAGCTTGCTGGGCTCTTTTCACTTACGAGAGGAGTAGCTTAGTATCTGCGGCTTCAGTGGTTAGGCCTGACTTATTTCTGCGCCTACTCGTGGATTGGAATTTGCGATAAATTGCCTGTCCTGCCTAGGCGCTAAGTTTCCTAACTGACCTAGCCGGGGATCGGGTAAATCTTACAATATAGAGTTTTTGGCAACCACTAACGGGCCTGTGGAACCTCTTAACAAAGCTCGGAGTTCACGCGTGACGATGAATTTGCCTCCCGACAACATCGGGCGACGATGAAAGGGTGCCCCCAGACAGTCACCCATTCCTAGAGACCCACCGTCACGAGCTCCTCCCTTCCCCCCCTGTCCAAAGTCAACGGGTTTCCTCCTTCAACTGGGTAGCATCCTCTGTTGCTCGTGCTAGTCTCCTCCTAACGGGGCCCGTCAGATTCTGGCACCAAAAACTCTCTATTGTCAACGTCTATTGTAAACTCTCAATTCTCGACGTCCCCAAACAATTAAAAATAAAAATATAAATAAAAACAAAGAATCCACAAAATACGATAATAATTATCGTATTAATTATTAATTTAGTATTAATTATTAATACTAATATTGTATGCTCATTTCTCGAAGTCTCCCTCAAAAATAATAAATTAAAGTAATAGGAGTGATAACATCGTACTCAAAAACAAGACAATATTATCACGAAATTATCAACATTCCCAGAGTTTCTCCCTGTGAAATCGAGCCGCTGCTATTCGACTCCGGAAAAGGTGAATCAACGGATCCCAGGGAAAACAATTCGTAAGGCCCACGTCGCCAAAAAACACGGCATGTGAAGTCCCCTCCACGGTAAAATTTACCGCGGCCTGATTAGCGGAAATCTATCCCCGCTTTCGATAATCAACCGAAAAAATTAACGCCCAGGAAAAGATCTGCACCCAATCAGCGAGGAGAGGTGGAAGGACTGCAGGAAAAAAATGCCGAAAATATTCAGCCACAAATATTTCTGAAGACACGCCCCCAGATGTGCAACAAAACTATTGTGTGCCGCCAGAATCGGGGTTGTGCATCAGGATCCAGAATCAAGTGCTTTACGATCCAAAAGCACCCAGTTCTGCTGCCTTCCGCTGAGTGACAGAGAGCAGTATCACTACAGGCTTCGTCGGTCCGAAAGAACCAGCCGCCTCCAGGAAAGAAGTGGGTAGCTGCCACGTCAACGCCTCCTGGGACAAGGATGTCTACTATTCTCCCTTCAGAGTGAAGGTCGATTTGGGATTTTTGGGGTCCAACGACTCTATAGTCTCCCCCCTTGCTGCAAGCAGCAAGAGAAAAACTCCTCCTGGGAGGGATTGTTGACACAATCAGTGTCCTTGCATATTTCTAAGTCCCTGTGATAACCTACAGGTTGAGGCGGACGTCTAGCTCGCACTACCGACTATGCAGGTCGGCACCCGAGTTTTTGATAATCCACAAAACTCACACTTCGGGTTCCGTGTACCAGGGCCATCCTCGCTGGCCATGACACACGGAACCCTTTCCGGGGATACAGATGAAGTTTGTCTCCCAGGGCAGTATAAACCACGACCCCCGCGAATCCTACCTCATTTGGGGGGCAGGCAAGTGACACTTTGACAAAGTCGTTGTATCGGTAGCCTGGGGGCCTCCTGGGACAAATCTCCAAAGTCTATCGAGACCCGAAGAAAGGATCGCCAGGTCAGTCCTAAGTACTTAGCTTCAGCTTACCCAATCTCAACTTCCGCCGTCGCCGTCGCAAACCCGCGCCTTCCGCGAAACTCCGTATCTCGTGACGACACGCGGTCAGGAGGCACATAGGTAGGGATTGACTAAGCTACCACCTAAGGCTTCACTTTCACCTTTATGCTATCAAAATTCAATCCCCTTTTCCAATTGTCAAATAAACCCGTAGCTCATTCAAAAATCCAAACAAGTGTTTTCTCTCAAAAGTCCACGAAGCCCGAAGGCATCAAGTACTTAGGAACAAGCAGATACTCGAATATTTAGATCCGAAGGCAATAGCCCCGGATTTACCCGATCCCCGGCCAGGTTAGTTAGGAAACTTAGCGCCTAGGCAGGACAGACAATTTATAGCAAATTCGAATCCACGAGTAGGTGCAGAAGTAAGTCAGGCCTAACCACTGAAACCACGGAGGAGGCGAACCTTACAGTATCGAAACAGTATGCGTATGACCTTGTCGCTGAAAGTTTCGCATTCTTTTGCCAATGATTTCAACCGTATCTTAACCGTGCACTAGAAGCCAGGTTGATAGCAGTAGGTCACAACAAACCAACAACAGTCATAAATCACTGGTGTATTGAGATAGTTGTTCCTCTTAACAGAACATTAACGGCCTTTTTTAATGGTTTTCAGAACCCAACGCTTATTTACACTAATGACTGATTCTGAAAAGCTCTAATTAAAACTTTTAAAGTAAAAAAATTACCATGCAGAGAGACAATGGCAGAGACTCTAATGGCACCTCTTGTACGTTAGAAGCTATCTACATTTGGATCGTAATTTATTGCTACAAAAATGACTTACGTTCTGGTGAAATCAGCTTGTACGGAATGATCGATGACGAGATCTGAAGGGCAGATGGGGTTGATTTTATCAGGATCACCACCCAGAGCTTTGACGGCATCTCTCATAGCAGCAAAGTCTACCACAGCTGGAACTCCGGTCAAATCCTGCACGGAGAGAACATGATATTGACGTAATGATAACAGTGCAATAACTTAATTTCAACCTCTATTCACGCAACTGTTGCATGGGATTAGGAAGGAACTCCAAAACGTCCGCCTTAGGTCTGAACACTAGCACTTCCGGTCTATCCCTCCCATGTAATGCACTGTTTGGAGTATATTTAGTCCATCACTGCTCTGGTATAGATCAGTGATGGACTAAATATACAGCTATTATAGCTGTAAGGATGAGCTAATTTTCCATATTCCTGGCCACCGGCAGGCATTTCCTGAATCCTCCTACATTAAACCTCGCAAGGGTGGCTATTATGTTGAGAATTATCATTATGGACGAAGAGGGTTCAACGACCGAAAAACATCTAAATAAAATAGGCTGTAGATTGTTCTTCTTCCTCGTGTTTCTATACTAGAAGAAGCTTTGCTCGCAGATGTTTTATGCATCTTCTGAAGATGAGTTCATGTAGAATCAGAAACGTAAGACTCCTTTAGTCATTCTAATCACAATCACCTGGAGAATGGTTCTAGCGGGTTTGAAGTTGACTTCGACTCCGCCCTCGACTGCTTGATTGACCTCCCAGTCCAGTACGTTGTTAACATCGCCCTCTTTGACCTGGAAATTGTCGCAGTTCCTCACAGCAGACTCCAGAAGGACCCTGATTGAGTACGGCAGCTTGTCTATCAACATAATGAGTTAATATTACCAGAGATGAATAATTATTTATGGCATAAGGAGAATAATGAAACGAAACCGTCTAAGTTGAGGTGTCGTTTCTACTCATCTACCACTTAGAACTATCAAAATGGTGGGTGCTTAGAACTGTCTGAAATTCTAGACCATAAAAAATGATTAAAGGGAATTCAAAAAGTCTAAAAACTTTGGCATAGTTGGAAACCAAATATGAAATAACGTCACACAAGTAGCTAATGATTAAATATCTTCAACAAGTACAACATTCATCCATGGATCCAGTTACTAGCAGAATGTACCGAGCATGGTGGACCGGAAATGACTATAATAATAACTATAATATAAGCAGTGTTATCATCAAGAAGGTAACTAACTTTTTTGATTAATAACAAATCAATAAGACACATTTAGAACAATTCATACTCGTACATAAAAAATTGAAGCAGAAAAATATTGGTCAGGTCAACTAAATCAGGTAACCACTATCCCTTCATGTGAACTTAAGTCAGCATATTTTTACTTTGATCCTGACGGTATTTTTCGTTCGATTAACCACAAGAAAGGTATTGATGAGCTGTACAAGACCAGATCTACCAAGTTTTCTCCATTGGAGAGTCGATATCGCGGAAAATCGCATATAAGGTGGCAAGGACAATTTACCTTGACATGAACTCTTCATGTGAAATACAGTTAGAAATTAGTGCTAGAATTGAGAAGAAAATTGGTATTGTTAATTAGAATTAGTATTCTATAACCCCTTCAGTAATAATATAAATAACATGTTTCCAAGTTTTGGAGTTTATTATATCGTAAGATGCCTCTAAACATAGGAACGAAGGTGCAACTGATTATTTATAGATTAGATTTCAAGGTGGAAATAATAGTAACGGCTAGTGAGCTGTTCTGTAGTTAGTGGCCATCTCTTTACCTTCGTGGGTTTTGGCGGGAGTTAGAAATTTGGTCTATAATCACACACTGTTTAACCCTAAAATGGAAACTGAGTAAATCTTACTCCTCAACACCTTCAGTAGGTAACACTGGCAGAATTTAGGTAGGTGGCGCCCCCTTGGCTCCTGCTATGCTTCCTTCAAGGTTTCTAGTCAGCTTTGATAGTGCACCCAGGAAAGTCAGGTGCTCCCCCTTTGTGTGGCTCAACCCTTCTCAAAGGTAAGTGAGTAAAAATTACTCAACATTTCCAGTACTGTAGGTCCAGAGGAGTAAATATTACTCCTCATTTCCATTAGAAGGCCCACCAAGTCATTCACCAGAGTCATTTTTACGTAATCTTGAGTTGTTCACATATGGGAAGTTCGTTTTATTATTTTTTCTTTCTATTCAAACTTGGCTGTGTTTATTTTTTGGCTTTGAGAGTGATCATGTTTTGCCTTTTCCCCGATATTTGAGTTTTTCCCTAGTTCATTTCTTTTTACTTGCTACTGTGATAAAGGACTAAAATCTATTTCAGTAATTGGGAATAAGACTGAATTGCCAATGTTTGTGATGGTAAGTGATAGCATTCTGAAGAAGGAACCTACCTGTTTTTTCTTTTTTTTTTTTTTGCTTCAATGGGATACTGTTTTCCTGATGAGAGAAGTGGAAGCTACTTATTTCATTATTTTGCTATAAGAATGAAGTCCGAACGTGTTATTTAGGTACCTACCAACCTGCTTAGAAAACAGCAGACACCTACCTAGTCTGAGAAATAATGGGGTTGTTGCATGGGTCGGAATTTCGTGTTTTTGACTTCAGATTCGAATTTAGCGCACTTAAAAACGTATATGGACCAGTTTTCAGTTCGAAATTCCATTTAGTTTAGCCGTATTTCAATAAAGAAGTACCATCCTTTTTAGTGTTGGCGGGCCACTCCTCTTACGTCATCCCTAAACGAGAATATCACGATAGTGCGTTGAGATCACTGCAATCGAGGACAATTCGAGTCAGAAACATTAAAATGTACTTGCAAAATGATGGTGATGATTAAAAAAACTTTGAAATATATTTTTCAGGTTTTTTATGTTTGAATTAATCGTTTAAATTGAAAATTTTGAAGCATAATTTTGGCTATTTTGCCGATGCCCGGGGGGCACATCGGCGCGGGGTACTTCGATTAACCCCGTTGCTTTAACGGTCATAGTTATCACATTATCAGTTTTTCGGGTGGCCCTTTCTCGTAGTGCGGTCCGAGTTGTTAGTTGTTATAGTTTACACCAGTATTTACCATAATTTATTAGTTGATTGGTTTGGAAAAGATAATGTTCACTGTAAAGTTTCAAGAAGCTTTTAATAAACGCTTGCATACGAGTCTGCAACACATGTCTTCACTTTTTCCCGCTACCTACCCAATCTGCTTTCAAATGTTGTTGATAGTTATTTTAACTCAGGGGTAGGCATGTTGTACGATTTTTACGTCAACAACAAGTTCGTCAGCACCGAAATAAAAGGAGCCAATAATGTGAGGTAAGTTGACACTTTTATAGTAAAAGGTCAGTTGTAATTGTGATTTCTTGTGTGTAGTACTTCTTCATCCAAATGGTTGCTCATTTATTGGAAGTTTCATTGTAGTGTCATTAACCTGTACAACGTAGTACCAATGAGTGTTTGTAAATTGTTAAATAAAACGATGTTGGTTATGTCCAACTTAGAAGAATCCAGCAAATTTGCGAGGTTGTGGCTCGAGTAACACCAGAACACCGCATTTCTTAACAACCATATGAGGTTTAAGTTACAGTGGAGGGAATGCCAGTAGGAAACAAAATCTTAGATGCAACATGTTTCGATTGCACAGCTAGCAAAATTCAGTTTGAAAGCACCACAAAGTGTGAGTGATTCTCCAATTTTATTGCCACAAACGAACGTAAACAAACCCAACAGAGGGTTGCTATCAAAGGACCCCCCTGGGCAAAGGAAGGGGTCTCTTGGCCCCCTTCACACCCGTGACGTAGCCCCCACCCCACAGTGTCCAAGCCGTGTGTAGGTTTTCCCGCCTGAATCCAAAATCCCGTTTTTCGAAAAAATCTCTAAATTTTTTGGAAGCGTTTCCGGGAGTTTTATTTGCAGATTCGTACTTCAATAGAGATTCTCTACACAGAAAAAATACAAAAAAATATCATGCAACTACCCCATTAGGAAGATAGATACCTCCAAGTTTTTTTAAACCAATTTTGCAATGATTTGACACTCAAACTTTTGTTCATTTACATTTTTCAATATAGAATGTGTTGCTCACATTGTTTATAAATATATTCGCCTAAATCCATTACCATTCAAAGAAAAAATGCGAGGAAAAATAAGGTTTCCCACGTGGGAGTAAAAATTACTTAATGTTTCCATTGAAAGCCTTGAGAGGCATGTTTCCATTCTAGGGTTAAGAGCAGTAGGTACCAGAAACATAGATATCCAATCGAGAAGGCATACTTTAATAATAATATGTTCAAAACATAACTTTTTTTTAACCTGACCAATGTAGTTAAACTTTGATAACGTAGTCGTGGTCGCCATAGGAAGCGCCACAATCTCAAGACTGATAAAATCCGTGGACTTTATCAAGTCACGAAAATTCGCCTATCAAGGAAGGGGTCAAAAACCGCAGATCCGTGAGGAAGACAATTTCTCTAATTAAATAAGTTGATAGGAGTTTTCGATATCTTGTTAACACAATAAACTGACAAGACATTTTTGTTCGTTGGGAATCAAAATATTTCCCAACGCAATAGGAATGGCATGAAAAACGTTTTTCATTTGTACCAATCATTTTGCGATACGATGAGGTTGTTCTTTTCAATTGAATGTTGTTTTTCCCTATAAAAAATTCAATTTTAAAAAAATTGTGTTATATGGTAATTTTTTTATTTTAAAAGTTATTAGCGAATTTTATTTATGGACACAATGATTTTGTTTTTCAAGCCTAAAAAAAGTTCCAGCCAATCAGAGTGCCTTCATTTTTATACTCTTAGATACAGATAGACGTGTTTAGTTTTAAACTTGCCATGCTACAGTGCGTGAGTGTGAACGATGCAGTTTGTGACACAAAAGTCTAAATCTCACCTATAGCATTAGTTCATGTATCCTCCGCTAGGGATAGTAAAGCATTTTCCCGTTGAATCACCTATATCGCATTATCTCAAGCTTTACCAAAATAGATAACTAAGCTTTTCTCATATGATTCAAAGCAAAAACGCTTTATTACCCCTAGCGGAGGATACATGAACTAATGCTGTAGGTGTGGTTTAGACGCTCGTGTTTGTGACACGCAAGAAACGACAAGCCTTATTGGAAAAGGTTTAGTGCCTAGGCGAGAGCTATGGCTGACAGTGACCCTAAAACGCTAAAACAGTTTCAGGTTTGACCCTAAATGGTTTAGATACTATAGGCCTGCCACAGAAACTTTGCATCCCTTTGGCGCATTCTTCTGGAGAACATAGAACTAATTATCTCTTATCATCAAGTAGATTCCCACGCGTACAATGAGTTTTTGTGAATTTCTCCCCTCAAAAATGATATGATTTCGCTCCTACTGCAGATTGAAATTCGTGCATTTCCGAAATTGAAATTTCGTGGCACTACACGAACATCAAATTTCTCATGGCTCTAATTTCCGTGTCAAGGTTTCACCATGGAAGGTTGACTCGAACGTTATAGTTTGTGGATCCGCCACCTAGGGGGCGCCACACAGATGCAAAATTTCTGTGGTAGGCCTATAGCAACCCATTTCAGCCCACTCAGTAGGTACTCAAGCCTACCTTACAAAAAGAAAACGATTGATTGAGGATAAAAAGATTTTTCTGATAATTTGTCAGTAGATTGGCCAAAAACGACCGAAAATTCAGTAATTTTGAATTTCTAATTCTGCAGATACAGTTTAAAAAATCAGCAGAAATAGGAAACATTGTGGAATTGGAAACCCCGACTAAGCAGCCTGAAAGCATAGAGACAACTTCGTTTCTCTTGTTTAGGCTCTTCGTACGTATACCAATGTCAGAGCTCTCTAGCGAGTAGACGGAGAACTGAGCCTCCTATTTGAATGGCAGTGCAGTTTGGGATGAATAATAACTGACTGTTGTACTAACTACATAATCAAGGATTAGCAATAATTTTAAACCTATTGATTTTAATTGTATAAAAAACGGTTAACAAAAGATCTGAAGAACGATACAGTGCCAACTGTTCTGTAATCTTAAGGTACTCTGTACTGTACGACTTGTGTAGAGAGAATAATACATTAGTAGGTACAACCACAAGAGCGTGTTACATCTTAAAATCTACCCTTTCCCTAGATTCCCAATAAATTAAGATTCATAGTGGAGACTTACCATATTTTTTCCCAAGTTGTTTCAAATCGTAGTACTTGTACGTTTTGCCTCCAGCTGTAACTTCTTTGAGCAGGCGATCATAAGGGTTTTTGCCTGAAACGAAAAATAATGACAAGAGAATGAAGAAATTTATACCAACAATGAATGTAGATCAAGCAATAAAATATATAATTTATGACGTGTTGCTATCGATTTTTGTCATTTTTTGTCATTTGTATGAAAGTTACATACTTTTTTCGAGAAAAAAAGCCAGAAGCGCAAACGTGAAATCCTTGCCACAGCCATAACATCCAAAATTCTCGTCCGATTTCAATGAAATTTTCAGGGATTGTGCGGGTTGGTGAGTAAATGGTCCTCTATGAAAATCATTGCCCCCAAACTGATAGTAGCCACTGCGCATGCGCAAACGTGTATTTCCTTATTAAAGCCATAACTTCTACATTTTCCATCTGATTTCGATGAAATTTTCAGAAACTACGCGAGTTGGGGTGGAAATGGCCCCTATGAAAATCATGGCCCCCAAATTAAAAGTATTTTGTGGGCATGAGCAAACGTGAAAACCTTGTAACAGCCATAACTCCTACATTTTCCAACAATGATCAGAGATTGTGCCTGTTGATGTGTAGAGCCCATTAAGAGGGTATTGCAAGGTATTTAGAGATAGATGTTTCGAGATGAACTACCTCAACGTTTGTCCGAATAGGCGGTGGCTCGACTCGTCTCTTGGGAGGGAGTTGTTTTGATGACCCAATCTTAATGAATTATTGTTTCTCTGAGAAATGCTGAGGAGACCATTCGGGTCTGGTACGACTGCGCCACATTGTTGAATCATCAAAAATGAACTTCCCTCGACCGGGGATCGATCTCCTATCATTCCGATGCTGAATCGGAGCTCCTACCACATGAGCTAAGGAAGCGAATGGACAGAAATGCGAAGAGGTCGCTTATCACAACAGATGCATCGGATCATCTACACAGTCGGGTTATGGATACGAGGATACGAGGAAGCTACGTGCCACACCCACTTGTTTTCTTTGTTCTTTCTTGTACAGAAATCTCATGAATTTACGTAGACTTCGTATTATTAGATATATGTTGGGCCAACCATGTAGAGTATATATATTTACCTGTTTGGATAAAGTACCTGAGTACAGTATGAAAATAGAAAAATCAAAATGTTCTTCATCGAGTTTTTCGATTTTACTGTGGAGCTCAAATTTTTTTAATAATATTGTTGCCACTAGTGAAGAAATTTACTGATCCCAAGTTCACTTTTTTCAGTTGTCCAGATTTCGTAATTTTCGACTAGGATGCCGAAGTTCTAGCTCTCTAGCTACTCTACCTACTTTGACGAAGATACAGGGACAAGAATATGGAAATAACTATCAAATGGAATTTATCCCACTATCATTATTAATTCCTTGCTTCAACACATCTGCAAAAACCAAATTTGACGAAAATTTGCTCCCACTATTAGGAATTAACCAACTCATCAAAACTAAAAATTAACTCCACCGTCTTTTTTCAGGGGTCTCATCAACTATTTCTCCACACGAGAGCTAATGGAATATTCTCGTTTGTAACTCGACCCTAGAGGTGACAGTGGGGTCCAAGGCTGTTCCGACGTTTCTTCTCAATTTATCGTCCGATTTTTTTCTCAACCACTATCTCAGTATGAGCGAATCCGCTTGCATAATTCGGGTATTCCTCGCATTTTAGGTAGGTAGGTGAAATTTATAATTCTGATAACAGAAATTGCAATTTTTGTTCGTAGAACACCCACAATTTTGTAGGTTTGGTAAGGTTCCTACGGCCAAATCACATTTCACAGTGTAGTGAAGTAGGTGAATCAAAATTTCGAAATTTCGACGCTAAACGAAGAACTAATAACATTAAAATTATTTAATAACCTATTCAATAAAATCATCTATACATATTTACCGTAGTCGGTTACAACAATCGAACTTTTTTTTGGTTTAAATTGGCACATTGTTGTACCTGTCTGTTTCGACAAGACCGGACATCAGCCACACCGTCAGCTACCTGAGCCAGTTCAACACATGCCATGGGAAGGAACACCGGTTGGGCGCAAAACGTGTGTTGCGCTACCTACAAGGTACCAAGGAATTGGCACTGACGTACAGAAAAACAGGAGACCCACTATACGGACTGACTGACGCAAACTGGGCTACATGTACTATTGACAGAAGAAGCAACACCGGCTACTGTTTTAAATTCGCTGGAGCTGCCATTTCATGGGAGTCGAGAAAACAGCGGACAGTGGCATTAACCACGGCCGAAGCTGAGTACATGGCGCTGACAGATGCTTCAAAAGAGGCTCTACACCTCAAGAGACTTCCACAGGACTTGGGAATCGACACAGGAACTGTCGAAATAAAGTGTGACAACCAAGCAGCACAGAACCTGGCAAAAAACCCAATGGGGAATTTGCCTCACATTTTTTTTTTTTTTCGAATGAGGGTTTATTTTTATGGAATAAAACCATAGTGAGCTGCTCAAAAACGCATCCAAAAAATTTAGAGAATTTAAGGAAGATGGAAATTTTAAATGTGGTGGCAATGTGTAAGAGTCAGCCATGTTTGAAACGTAACGGATATTCTACCAATCTGACTTCAAAGGAGGTTCTATGGCGCTTACCACAGAAGCGGAACATACACGAACTTTTAGCTTACAAGTAGTGCGCACAAGAGTGCGCCGCGAACTGGCAGAAAGAACCCAGACACAAAAGTGACCAAAAGAAACAATATTACTCACTTTTTTACAATACGATCCTACCTACTAGTTTATCAAGCATTAGTCTTCATCTTCTCTTATTTAGTTTCAAGATTTGAATCACATTATTCGAGTAGCCATTTCACTGGATCGTTTTGTGTGGCGGTGCTAGAACTCTGTCTGTTGTCGGAGTTGTTTTCGCGTCGTTTTTTGCTTCCTCACTACCGAAGGTAGGGAAGCTTTGTATTCGTGAAAGAAGTGAAAAAAAATGTCCTCCA
The DNA here is from genome assembly GCA_009739505.2 of Apolygus lucorum. Classification (NCBI taxonomy): domain Eukaryota; kingdom Metazoa; phylum Arthropoda; class Insecta; order Hemiptera; family Miridae; genus Apolygus; species Apolygus lucorum. The sequence goes on from CM019172.2 coordinate 24,475,183, forward strand.
AAATCAAAATTTCCACTTGCTTTTTGCGTTTTAGAGCTTCCCGAACAATTTTGGTTCCGTGTCTATCTGTCTGTTGGTCTGTCTGTGGTCAATCCTTGTCCCAGGCAAAACTATACTAACCTGTGGTCCGATTTTGATGAAATTTTCAGGGATTGTGCGGGTTAGGTCCTAGACGGTCCCCTATCAATTTCAGCACCTTCAGACCAATAGGAGCGAGTGCGCATGCGCAAACGTGAATTTCCTGGAACCTCGGTTTCTAATGAACCGATTTTGCTCAAATTTGGAGGTTAGTTAGGGACTAACTTCTAAGAGACACCCTATAAGTTTCAATCAAATTGGTCAAGCAATAGCCGCTGCGCATGCGCGAACTTTAAATTTATTGTTACAACCAAAACTCCGCAACTATTCAACCAATTTCGATGAAATTTTCAGGGATTGTGTGGTTAAGGTCCTAGACGGTGGACCGCTAAATAAAATTCTACGTTGAAAATACAAATATCATACTACTCGTGCCCACACTTACTTCCAGGTTCCCGTCTATTATAAACATTAATACCTGCAACCCTATCGCGCATATTATCGCCAATATTTTGGTATTCAATAACTCTTTGAATCATATTTTTTTCGCCAACTGATTCTATACGTCCATGTTACAATGAGTGAGGAAGCTATACTGCCCACCCAACTTGGCAGACTTTTTTTTTCGCATGACGTCAACAATATTCCTCTATTTTCGCGGTGTTTTGTAACAGAGGCTTCACTTGTTTAGGCATTTTCTCCTACGGTAATTTTTTCCCCTTGGTTTTCCTAGTGTTAAACGTTATTCTAGGGCCCTATTATAGGATTTGACTTGAAATTCTAGAATCTAAAATTGAGGCAAATTCCACATTGTAAGCTCGAAGTCAAAACATATATCTCTCTGAGAACACTTCATGCGAGAGAAGATCCAGAACAAAGATGTCCTCGTCACATATTTACAGACGGAAGAGATGACCGCGGACATTTTTACCAAGGGACTTCCCGGACCAAGATTTTCTCTTCTCAGGAGTGATCTCGGACTATACATGCAGCACCCGTGAGGAGGAGTGTTGTAGAGTCGTAATCACGGGTCACTGCAACGTTATTATTATTTATGTTTATCTTGGTTCCACATTCCCGAAATAAAATTTTCACTTGCTTGTGTGATCTCAACGAAAAACACGAATACATTTTTTCTCTGCGAAGTACGTTTAGGTACAACATAAAGTGTACTGTAACACTCTGCTACACATTTAGATATAATGGTATTGTTTTTCCATCAATTTAAGATAGTTTTGGATTTTTAGAGACCACGCAGAGCCCTGTAGGACAAATCGTTCGCTCCCAACTAGAAATCAAGGGTTGGACATACGATAAATCAGAAACACGAGTGTGAATCGCAAAAGAGGCCTAACCTCTGTTCAAATTTTAGCTGACTGATATGCGATCGATGTTTTTCTTCAAGTTGGTTGGTGGTAAAAATGGCAAAGTCGTGTTCTTTGCAGACGAGTGATCTATATAAAAATTAAAAATAAACCTTTGTGTAATAATTTGCAGTTTTTTTTAGTGATTTAGCTCAGATGTTGAGCGTATTTGCTAAAATTCGACTAACCGGTGGTTTATTCATGAAATTTTACGTAAAATCGCAATATTCAATGAGAGATAACTTTCAAATGCTCTATCTGTGGCTCTCTGATAGGTATTCACTTTCCTTAATCCATCTAAGAAGTGAGGAGAAACCCGATTCGCTAGATCTGATCAATTTTCTCCACGTTTTGCGCGAACGTATGTGCGTATGGATAACTGTACATACAGTCACAGCGAGGTACCTATTAGGTAGTGATTTTATAATAAAGGGTAAACGAAAATGAAAAGAGGAAAAAAATAGTTTCGGACTCAAAAATGGTAAATTCTGAGTACATGTATGAGAAAGTACTCGTAAAAAAGTGAGCAATTCAGGTCAATGATGTAATGCCTAGCAAAATAAGCAACAAAAGGTACTACCCCCAACAATTCCTGAAAATTTCCAATTTTTCACACGTCACTTCATTTAGGAACATACTTAGATGGATATAGAGAAGTTCCAAGGCTGTTTCCAAAAAATGCTACAAAAAATTGAATTTTAGGTAGGTTTTTGAGGATCGAAATTTTGGGTTTCAACTGGTAAGGAAAGAAGTGTTAAGCTTAGCACCTAATATTTGTAATGCAATTTCTTGGTTGTCATGAAAAATTATCTCATTGAAAAGGTGCACTGCAGGACGATGATGACGGTATACCAACTAACGTGGCACTACGGTATTATTGTTATGTTGGAGATGCTCGCAGAAGTTGAGAATTCGAGGGAGACAAATAAGTTGAAGTCAAGGACAACTGGAATCCGGACGAAAACAAGTTAGAAACGAAGAATGGGAAATACCTGTCAGCTCTCATGATCATAGTGATAACGATCAGAAATCTATGATAAGCGATTCCTCATATTCATTTTAATTCTTTATAGACAGTAACGGCAGAGCGTCTAAATCTACCGAATAAATAGCTAGTTATCATGACAACATTTTCAAATTTCCAACGGAAAACAAGACGAAAAGTAGTTAGGAAAAATGATATGAGTGATAACACGTCGTACAGTAACGTCGAGTAAGTCATTTCTCTTGTGAACTTGAATGACTTAATTGCCAAGTAATCATGAAGTGAAAGTTTTATTATTCATGACGAGGCACTCATACATTAATCCAGCAGGAATTAGAAACTCACCAGTCATGTTGATTGTTGATCCTTTCGAAGGCCAAGTACACTCTCAACTACGAAACTCTGCTCTACCGCGTACGTGACAAACTGAAGGCAGGTAATGAAACCGGCTTGTGTTTATCAGCTGTGTTTACTTAGTGTCTGGAAGAAACCGCGAGCAGCTAATTTCAACCAATTCAAAAACTCAGAAAAAAACTAATGAATGTAATCCACGAATCAATACTTTATATACGTAACACTGAATTACATGATTAATTAATTTTGTTATCTCAAATTCAAGAGTTTTACGATTAAGGTTGTTGCCCTTGACCATTTGATGTTAGCCTCAATTTGCGATATTTAGAACTAGCTGACAGCTCCTCCTGTTCATCCCCACCCCGTGACTCGGACGATGATAACAGAAACACGTATCGATTATTGCATCTATCGATACTAACACGATTCTGTGCCTATTCGATATCACTTCATCCGCATAAAATTGGTTTTAACCCAGTTTAATTGGGTCTAATTCACATTTTTTTAATTATACCGTTGGAAAGCTGTGATTCTAAGAATATTTTTCTCTTGCTGGAGAGAGATTAGAAGGCAGATACCTATTGTAAATCATGACGGATCAAAGGAAATAGTTATTTCTACAGATCAGACAATTTCAGTGTTTATGGTTACTTTTGACCCTTGAGTCATACAATAAAAACATGGTTTGATATTATGTAGATTGAAGATTTAACGCTCTTTCCAACAGTGTAATCAAATTTTGATTTTCTAAACGATTTGAGGGGGTTATAGCCATTTTAGTGTTGCAAAGTCAAAAAAACAAAAAAAAATCTTAAAATTTAAAAAATAAAGGGTAAAAACAAAATTTTTCTAGATACTTTTTGTTGGAAATACCTTGTTTAAACGCTGAAGTTTGGCTAGACAAGTCTGAGACACCCTGTACATATCTAGATAGAAATTCATAATTTCCACCTGGTAGGAACTCACTGGATGATACTTGAAGGTAAATGTTTGATGATACAGCCGT